>JANAVB010041620.1:11330605-11790605 GCA_029216955.1 Iris pallida | reverse complement strand
TCTAAAAATCTCAAGTAAATGGCAAAGACTATAAAGCAGTTATAGACAGTTATATTGACGAACATGGCAGTTTTATACAGGTAATGATGTAGAGAAATAATTAAAGTACAAGGGAAGTAATGTAACAAAATAAGAGAAGAAACATGGCAAGGAAGACTGTAACACAAGTTAGCTGAACTAGAGTAACATGATATAAGTTTAGATTGTACAATATAAGTCAAGTGTAATTCCAATGTGAGTCTAATATAATATCAATCCAATACAAGATGAATCTAGTACATGATGAGTCCAGTAAGTGATTAATGAATCCAGGGTGAGTCCAAACTATACTCTAACATTGTGTTTTAAAATATCGAGATCGACATGTAAACGGCTGTGGGTAATACGGCACATCATACACTGATCAGGTGAGGAATGGCTATCATTTCTATTATAATTCCAAGGGAGGTGTTTCCAGTATAGGGAATGTTCACATGTCTGCTCCAATATTTCCCCGTCCAATAAATATAAGTGAATCCATTATCCGATATGAAAATAAGTACAAGTCCAGCCAGGACATGATGATGCCAGTAGGTGATTCTAGTGGTAATTCCAGTAATAGTTCCAGTAATAGAGGCCAGATATATAAATGGTGAGTGTCGCATGTAATGGATCTAGTAATATCAATCCATGTTGACAGATAATCAAATAGAACTAACTAGAACTGAAATACAGTAATCGATAAGTAAATGAAAGAACTATCAGAGAATGTACTCGCCTGATACCCTGAAAGACTGATGAATATCAGATGTCTGAACCGGAGTCACAATGTCCTAATTAGAGCAATATGGGTTATGATGTGTTCAATATGATATAATTGAAGTTTTACAATGCAATCTACATGATTCTAGGTCAATCTAGGCCAAAGTCAACTCTTGGTCAACTCTGGTCAAGCTAGTCAACATCTAGGATTTGGTCAACTAGGTCAATCTTAGTCAACTAAGTCAAATTCTAGTCAAGATAGGTCAATTGGGCACATATTGACTAAATGTTGACTTTTGGTCAACTAGAACTATTTGGTCAAACTTTGGTCAGTTATAGGGTTTTGGAACTTACACTTATCAACTTTGGTCAAACTTCTAATCAACTAAGTCAACAAGTCAATATTGGTCAATTCTATATACTTGGCTAATGTCTAGGAGAAAAGGTTTAGTCAAATCCTATATTAACTAACCTCAAGAATCGAATCTCACATAAACTAAGTATCAAGGCCAAAGCCCTACCTTAAAACTCAACTCCTAAGTTAACCATATACCAATCACTCATATACATACATATAGGGTACACTATGACCCAACCTAAACTCATAGTCAAAATTACTTATAACCACATTACTAAGGCATCCTACATAACCATAATACATACATATGTGGATTATATCTATATCCTCACAAAAGTATATATATATATATGCATATATCAATATCTAACATATATAGATATTAACTCAAGCGAACCATGGCCAATATCTGACAAGGATTGGACCTCACTCTCTCTCACATTGACACTCAAGTGTTACATAGGGCTGCCTCCCCTATAACTGATACATAAATGGCTCCCACTAGTTAATTGATACTTGTATTAGTTAACTTTCCCCCAAAATATATCTAATACTAATACAGATCCTAACTGAACATACATCCCAACTGATACATGAATGGGCCTTCAATGATCTGTTATTGCTTACATTGCATATTATTTCCCCTACTTATTCATCAACTGGACTGAATGGTAGGTAGTGGATTGAAACCATAGGTAAATTTTCACTCTCCACCTCAAATCTAACCTCTCTAAATACGGACACATAACCCCTTAATCTCACTGCAACACACAAACACACACACACACCAAGCTCTAAACTCTCACTGAAACCTCTGCCTAAACTAATACTTGATACTGCCCTCACTCTCTAACTCTCATACCTGCTATGTAGGCTATATACTGTTACACTTGGGCTGGACATTCATAATAGGGCTAACATCTAGCATGGGCTAATGAATCCAAATTTGAACTAACATACTTAACATGCTAACCTGGGAATCAAATGTATGCAACCATGACCCAGGTAACCATCAACCCGAACAAACAAATCCCCAATTACAGTTCAAAGTCAACTAGTCCATATACATTTCATACATATATAAATACATGCATATACATTATGAAATTGAAATAGAAGTATGTGTACAGAGGTAGGTAATTATGTCTGCAACATATAGGTGTCAACCCTAGTGTCCAAAATAATATTGAAATCGTGCCCTAACAGTGTCCAAAACATTATCGAAGTCGTGTCAGAAAACCAGGTAGAGGCACAGCCTCGTGCAGTGGTGTCGACCAACCTAGGGGCTCGTATGTCCACCCTAGAGCCTCGTTCCCGTGTCCAAGGTTAGGTCAGGACTAGGGCTTCATGTCTCGGGACCTGATTCGTGTCCATGAAGTGTTATGTTGTGATACGAAAGCCGTATCAGAACGTGTCTGCTGCGTATGTGTGTGACAGTATAAATCGATGTGATCGAGATTTCTCTCTCGATACTACACCAAGACCCACAAAACTTTGTGTGTGTTTTGTCAGTGAGTACCCCCATGTGACCACCAAATATCATGTCAAAACATGTCGTGTCTATAGAGAAAATGGATACGGGTAGCAGGACAGTGCACGAGGTCTCGTGTAAGTGTCCCCGTGTCCTAAAATAGTGTCTAATACATCTTAAATTTGGCTCAGTCGATTTGATATACAATATACACCTAGTTAGCTACAAACCCATGTAATCAGTTTTGAAAAATATGAATATTTATTTCGAAGAGACATTTCATTAAACACTTTACACTACACTCCGATACGTGTATCAAATGGACACTAATTCCTACCAAACTCTAAGGGGACCCTAATTGAATGCCACTATGGGAAGAAATCAAGAATTTGAATGAGTTTGATAGATTTTACCTATTAAGAGTGAATCTACGTGAAAAACATAATGAATACGGGTCCTTCTCCAATTTACAACGATCCCAAGCTTCTAAATCTTTGCTAGCTAGTCTCCCAGAGTCTCTATACCAGAAATAGAGTCCAACGCAAAAGACTAGACTCAATTTGGAGGAGAAATAAAGAATTGGGGGTGATTTGGGGAAGAACACTATTAGGGTTCTTAAGAGGCTATGTAAAAGGGACAAAGGGGTGCCAAGAGATGTTATATAGAGGTGGAGATCCTTTGATGTTAGCCTAGGGTTATTTCTAGGGTTAGGGTTAAGTTTCATGAGGTTTAAAGGCCTCTAGCTAGTTTAATTCTAGGCCTCAAGCTAAAGGCCCAAGTGAAAATATCTATCCATAACAAATATCTAACCTCAACTTAATATCCAGATATTCCTAACCTTGTTAATCTTTCTATGTTAATCTCTAACAAAATACTTAGCACATTATCACTTAATCAAAATCCTAATTAATTCAAAAGTCACAAAATGACCAAAATACCTTTAGGCAAAAAAGTTGTAATTAGTCATTCTAATCACATGGTTAGGTCCCATGGTCATGGTTAGTCCCTAGGCTTAACAATTATAGGGTTACACTAGCAAAACACCAAAATCACAATGGACCAAATTAAATAGTATTAAATTAATTAAAGTTCACAAAAAATTACTATCATGAATTAAATCCTATTATTTAATAATCAATTTTACTAAAGTTAAAAATTACGTTCATTTTAGAAAAGTGGTGGTTACAAGTCTATCCTCCTTAGATGAATTTCGTCCTCGAAATTTAAGGTGATCGTACTCCTTCTAGGTCAAACCCCCAATCCAAGGTCAAGAAATAACTATCCTATATAACATGCAATCATAATCCTTCTGGTCGTAATTTTACAGTCTCGAACAGGGTCACTATACTATCTAGCATGTCACAAGAATATTCTGACAGGTACTAATAAAATCACACATGAAGGTGGGGAAGAAGAACAGGAAAGACAAACCTGATAACCCATCACCCATAGCGTCGGCCTCCTCGACCGTCAGCACAAAAGCCTCGTCCTTCTGGTGCTGGGTATGGTACTACACCACAGGTGGCCTAACTCCCTCATATGGAGTTGCAGCGGGACAATCTTTCATCCGGTGAGTGTCGGATCCACAGAATAAGCAAACCTTCAGCCTCCTCCTATAAGACTCCCAAACGTGCCCCAGCTTCCCGCAGTAGGCACAAGTCGGTATCCTGCGGTCCTGTCCTCGAGGCTGATGCTGCATCTGTTGAAATATAGTCGGTGCCTACATCTGCTGTGGCTGGTGTGCTACCCTCTGCACACAGGGATGCTTCCACTCCCACTAGCCCCTCCTGAATCCTTTCGGCCCCTCTTGGACTTGAGCTCCAAGTCATCTTCTGCCGCTATGGCTCCTGTCATAATCTGCTCAAAGGTAGCATCGTGACCACTCTTGGTCAATGACTTGACCTTCTTGATCAAACCTCTCCTGAACCTCCTCGCCTTCGCTGCCTAGCTAAGGCCCTCTATAAATCTGCCTATGTTTGCCATAAAAAAATCAAAGACAGGTATTACAGAACACTGAAATTGATTGTAAACTCGCTTGTACAAAGAAAAGTCTAGAAAAAAATCCTAGAAAACAATCTAAGTACAATTGTTTAGTTTTGATTCTGGGGGTGACGGTGGAGGCTCGGGAAAGTGCTATCAACTCTGCCTTACTCAATGGACTATCTGACGCAGTCTTTAGATCTTGAAAAAATTGCTTTCTTGAAGGTTGCCAGCCTTTTGCAGGGGTGTGGCACCCTGTTATTTATAATAGAATGTATGTTGAGCCGCATAGATGGCATGTTGCCACATGGCTGATTGGCACACGAAGACCCGCTCTTTGGATGCCAACTGTCGATTCGTTGGGATTTTGTTACAGCAAATCTGGGTAGTTTAGGACTTGGTCAGATTTCCACGCGTCCTGTCGCAGGAATCACTTTTTTAGCCACATAGATCTCTCAGTTTTTGACCATGTAGGGCCGCATGAGCCTCATGCGGCTTAAGTCATAAACTTCCTTAGTCCTGTATTTTGGCCGCATAAAGCTTATATGGCTTGGATCACAGTTACTCTTGGCTGCATGCAGTTTGGAGACTTTGGGGCCGTATATGTCTGAGCCACATACGGTTCATGTAGCTTAGATGACACTCCTTCTGGCAGCATGAAGGCGTACGAATCCTGCTTTTGGACGACGTCTTACGTCTTATTTCTTTGTCGAAGCGTCAGGACTTGTTAGCTTTATCAGACGACTGCACCTCTTGGCCGCATATCTTTCTTTTGCAGCTGGTTGTCGACGAACCGTATATTTTATTGAACCAGTCATGCGGCTTTCCTTTTTGCGGACCTGTTTGGCCCAAAGTACCTATGCGACAATTTATAATCCGCATGAACCCCATATTTTTTATGCTTCTACAAGACCCCCTTCAAAGTTTTCAAATTGTAAATTTGGAATACTTTGAATAAGAAGCATAAAAATATGTCAACCCGCAGGTAGTCTTCAAGTTGCAGGAAATTTTTTGAACTACAGAGAGATCTTGAGTCGCAGGGAAGTCTTGAGCCGCAGGGACATTTCGAGCTGCAGAGAGCCTGCCAGATGTCACTGCTGTATTTAATATTCTTGATTCGGTTGTGGATCTCTTTTCAAGATAAAGCCGATGGTTACTGGGGATAAAGTCCCCAAATGTCAACATTATCTTTAATGATCTCGAGAATCGAAGAGACGCTCTACGATTATTAGGGATAAAGTCCCCAACGTCGTCCTTATCCTTAATGATCTCGAGAATCGAGGGGTCTCTTTTCAGCAACTCTATAAATAGGGGTCATTCAGAGAGATATTTTTCTCTTTCACCTTCTCCTCCTTTGACTTCAACATACTTTCTGCTATGGCTCCAAAAGCTTCCAGGTCGACTGGTGCGGCGGCCAAAGGGAAGCGACTTGCTTCTCCGTCGAGTACGGCAGACGCTTCTTCCATTCATTCCAACGTGCAACCTCCTCTCAAGAGTAAGGATGGTGAGCAGACGATGACTGAAATTATGAATAGCCATAGCGCATATTTTCATGCGCGGGCCTGTCATATACTGCTTCTGCTTTAAGCCTGGTCGATGCATGCCCTATCTCATTTGGACCACATGTGTTCTGTATGATAGTGCCGTATGTACTGAGCTGCATGACCACTACTCATTCGAACTTAAATCGCATAAGTGTCTCAAGATTGATCTATATGAACATTTCATGACTGAGCAGCATAGGTTCCGTATGAGCACTTTATGATCAGGTCGCATGAATACTATAAGCTGGGCCGCATGATTGCCTCGTGAATCATCCATACGAGTATTGGGCCGCATGAGTTTTTCATGACTTAGCCGTATAAGAGCCGTATAAAACATGACTGAGCCGTATAAATACTGCATGAGTACTTCATGAAGCCGGCCTCATGACTTTGGGCTACATGACTTCTGTTTTGGCTGGGCCGCATAACTGGCTAGGCCGCATAACAGAGTTCTTTATTTTCTTGGTACTAAATCCCCTTTTTCTCATATTTTTATAGGGATCTGGCTAGCAAACTTCTCCAGGACTGGTGTCGACGATGGAGTAAAAATATAACATTCTGGCGCCTACATCAGACAGATCAAAACTCCCCATGCTTCAGAAGAGTTTTTCCTACGCCTTTTTGGCATACACATCAAACAACTCATGACTCTTCATGCTTCAGAAGAGTTTTCCCCAAGTGGTAGGAAGGTCCTTTATACCTCGGAGAGTTGGACGATGGTCAGGTGTCGTTATGAACGTCCTGCCTTCACATCTCTCTAAGTAGGCGAAACCACCATCAGGGACCATGTTTTGAAGGTATGGTCCTTCGGGGGAGCGGGGCTAAGGCATCCGCAATACGGAGGGAAGGATAGCATGCTATATTTGCCCTCCTCTAGGCAGCTCCTTGGGGATTCAACAGATTTGTTTGCTTCTCAGCAGTAAAATAAGACTTCCTTCGAGGGCCACGAAACTGCTTGAAGATGAAGTGCTGTCAAACCAAACTATGTATTGCCATATTTTCCTTTCTTTGCTTTCTGCTGTCGATGTAGTCCTATGAATGTAATTGATCTTGAATAAGCAGAGTATGTTCACTCCATTCTTTATTTGTGGTATTTTGTGGTGCTTGTACTAGAGGGCCTAATATAGCATTTGTGTTTGATAAAGAACATCCCACTAGGGGACTTTTGTGGACCTATTGCCCATTTGTGCATCTGGAAATACGAGCAAATAGATTTGAATGATATTTTGTGGACCTATTACTTTTTGGTACACCGTTGGTGCGAGTAATAGATTAGAATAATTTCTTTGTTGACTTATTACCATTTTTGTGTACTGGCGTTGCGAGTACTGATAATAAGTGGGGAGAAAACCAACATATTTACTCAGAGGTAATGAGGACGTGGTAAATATGGGTCAAAACAAAGCCTTCCTACTCAGAGGTAATGAGGACATGGTAGGAGTAGGCCAAATGGGGATACACAAAACAACTCAGAGGTGTTATCAACGTGGAAATTCTATGCATTGGGTGGTTTGTTTGTGATGGATGGAAAAATAACTCAAAGGTAATATGGACGTGGTTGTTTATCCATTGGGGAATTTTGTGGACCTATTACCCTTTTTGTGCACTGATGGTGCGAGTGACAAGTTTTATGGACCTACTACCCTTCTGTGCACTGGTGGTGCGGGTAATAGATTTTTGAGGCAAATTCTCGGTAGAGAAAAGCTATGACCAGGAAGTTCATAGATATGACCAAGAGATGAGATAGGAATTCATTCGGAGTAGTCAGAGAGTAAGTTCAGTGGTACCTGAGGGTACATAACTTAACAATCTGGGAGATTTGAAGTCGGAGTGTAAGTTCAGCGATACGAAAGGGTATATAACTCACAATTTGAGGGATAGTTGGAAGGGGTTGTTTAGACATAGTATTTCTTGAGGAACTTGTCGTTGATGGGCATCATAAGTAAGTCTTCATTTTGTTTTGTGAGATAGAATGCGTCGTTAGAGAATACGGCCTCGATGATGAACGACCCCTCCCATTTAGGCTAAAATTTGCCGGGGGTCTTGTGGGTCATGACCATTGGTCTGCGAATGGCCAAGACAAGATCGCCAACTTAGAATATTCTCTGTTTGACTTTCTTGTTGAAAGCTCGAGAGATGCACGCTTGGTAGAACTCTATGTTTGTTGAGCTTGTAAACGCTTCTCAATTAATTCTTCCAACTCTTGCAGCCGTCGGCGGTAGTTATCGTCCGTTGTTAACCGGTAGGTAAGGGCCACTCGAAGTGAGGGGATCTGAGTCTCTAATGGAAGGACTGCCTTGCTCCTGTAAACCAAGGAGAATGGTGTATTTTTTGTAGCTGTCCGAAGTGTCGTACGATACGCCCATAAGCACTCGCCAAGCTTTTCATTCCAGTCGCATTTATTTGCAGATAGAAACTTTTTGAGGAGCTTGATTATGGTTTTGTTGAAAGCTTCAGCCAGACCGTTGGCCGATGGGTTATATGCTGTCGAGGCTATGTTCTGAATCTGATTTTTGTCACAAAATCGATAGAAAGCATGGATTGCGAACTGCGGACCATTGTCGTGAATAATCCTCCGGGACAGTCTAAAACGGTAGATGACATGATGTTTTATGAAGCTAATCACGTTTGATGTCTTAACCTCTGTCAACGGAACAACTTCCGCCCATTTGGAGAAGTAATTGGTGATTGCAAGTATGAACCGATGCCCTCTAGACAACGGCGGGGTGATTAGCCCAATGATGTCCATTCTCCATGCTTCAAATGGCCAAGAGGCCACTGTCGGATGCAAGAATTCAGATGGCAGATGTGTAAAATCTGTATAGATCTGGAAAGCCTTGCACTTCTTTGCATAATCAACTGCATCTGCAACCATTTTGGGCCAGTAATAACCCATCCGGCGAAGACGATCTTACAATTTCGGGCCAGGTTGGTGAGCCCCACAAGTACCGTCATGAGCTTCACGTAGGGCTTCTTTGGCTTCTACATTTGACAGGCATCTTAATAGTATCCCATCGTTGGATCGTCGATATAACATTTTCGTTCCAGTATCGTAGAAGAATCTGAGGGAGCGTCTTCTGATTGAAGTTGCTTCCTTCATATTCTCTGGCAGAATTCTATAGACTGCAAAGTTAATGAGCGGGCGTCTCCAGTCATGTGTGTCATTGGTTATCTGGACGGAGTAGCTCATACCCAGTTGAAGATTGTTCCTGGGGCAGACCAACTCATGGCCTATTATGTCGACTAGATGATGAGTATTATTTGGAAGCGCCAAGGAAGCGACGAGACCTGCTAGTTCATCGGCCTCGATATTTTGGATCCTAGGAACGTGCTCTATAAAGAACCCCTCCAAGGTTGTAATGATGGCAATTGCTGTCTGATAATAGAGAATCAGGTCCTCGTTGCGAACCTCGTATGAACCTCGGATCTGGTTAACAACCAACTACGAGTTACCATATGCTTCCAGGTACCTGATCCCCACTTCTTTTGCGAGTTGGAGCACGATGACTAGAGCGTTATATTCGGCTACGTTGTTCGAACAGGGTTTTATAAGAGAATAGGCCCGATTGACTACTAGTCCAGAGGGAGAAATTAATACCATCCTGACTCTACCGACGATATCACCTTGCGGCCCCGTTCTTGAAGCACCGTCGAAGAATATTTGCCAAACAGCATCGTGCGAAGTCATGTTCGAGGCGACAACTTCATCAGTACTTTCTTCATAAATTCTGGCCATTTTTGAGCCTGGATGGGCTGCTAAGAAGTCAGCCAGGGCTTGACCTTTGATAGCCTTCTGCGGAACAAAAACCATGTTGTATGGGGATAATAGTATCGCCCAGGTGGCTAGACGAGAACTAAGTGCGCCTGGCTTGGTAATGAGAACCCTGAGGGGATTAACTCATAAAACAACATGGATGGTCTACCCTGTCACATAGTGTCATGTTTTCTGAATGGCGAACACTATGGCAAGGCACTCATTCTCTACGGTGGTGTACCTATGTTCCGGTCCTACCATCATCCGACTGAGATAGTAAATAGCTTGTTCATGTCCCGCGTCATTATTGTAGGAATGAAATCGTAAAGCAGAATACTCTAGAGGGGGGGGTGAATAGAGTAGACAGCGGCATAATGCTAATTAAAAATTATTAGCAGCAAGATCGCAGAATAATAATCACAACTAAATAATGTAAAGGCAGAGATAAGAAAGCAAACGCAAAGACAACGATGTATACTGGTTTTCCTCTGTTGAGGACTAGTCCAGTCGGTAGAACTCTTGCTACCAGTTGAATCCACTATTTGCAAAACCGCAAGTTTTCTTACGAAGTCCTTGCAACTTCTACAACGCGAGCTTTGATACGAAAAACTCGTCCAACTTTAATTGTGAAGAGGTATTCTTCTATCAAGCCTTCTGATTACAATCACTCTGAAACTTCTAGACCGTACCGCACTGGCAAATCGACTAGAGGATTGTAACTGGCTTGGGATCTGAAAATGAAAGCTTTTAAGAACTCTTTGGAAGACTGAGAGCTTAAGAAGAGAGAAGATTGAAAGTGAATTGGTTTGTTAAAATGATCGAAATCCTTCTCTATTTATAGGAGTTCCAAAGACAGAATTTTGGCAGAATTCGGGCAGAATTCGGGCAGAACTCGATGAGCAAATCTCAATCGAATCCGCAACTGCAGGAGGACCAAGTTCCAAGGAATTCAAAAATCAAAACGGCCACTAACCGAACTCTGGCGAACTCTAGCCGAACTCTGGCCGAGTTTTGTCAGGGTTTGGTTAGAGTTTTTCAAAATAGATTTTGGGGAATTTTGAAAACCTTTTTGGAGCTTTTGTAAATACAAATATTTTTCAAAACTAAGGACATTTTAAAAACATTTTGAAATTATTTTGGAATAGCCTATTTGCCAGTACGACTCGGTGTACAATGTATTTTTAGACTCAATAAAATAAAAGATTACATTGCTCAAAGAAATACAGACTCGAACAGGCAAAAAACGTTTCGGTCTTGAACTGATTAGATAGCCATTTTTTATCATGTCCAAGAATCCGAGATATCCTGACTAGCTCCATATATCGAGACAGAGTTTGATCAATTATTAAAATCAGTTTGACCATATGACCAATGGGCCAACAATCTCCTCCATTTTGATAATTGACAAACTATGAATGATATAACATCTTTTGAGATAAGATACCACAAAAATTGTTCAAAATTGTTCAATCCCTGTATTATTCTCAAAACAAAATATTAGATCCTTTTTCTCCCCCGTTGTCACTTAACAAAATAATTGTGAAGAAATAGGCTCCCCCGCAATTAATGCATAAGCTACAACAGTGAAGAAACATAAGAAAATAATATCTCATGCAGTGAGAATATACAAGACATAACAGAGAAGTATTTCATAGGCAGTTTATAATATAGAAGCTGATAAAGATGCTATAAAGAATAAATAAACTAATATGAAAGATAAACTACGCATCCTATAAAAATAAAATAATGTTCAAGAGACATCAAGAAATATCCAGTATAAGTCCAAAAAAAATTGATAATAAAAGCTAAAAAGAAAGAAACTTGGAATGTCGGAGCATTTCCAAGTGTACAGTAGACAATAACTAAGTCTCAAAATCAGCTAATACATCATCATCACATCTCCTCATCATCCTCATCATCATCATCAGCAGCATAACCGGTATGTCCAGAAGGACCAGCTCCAGAAGTGCCAGCTCCAGAAGGGTGTGGAGTAGCACCAGAACTGCGATACCAATCATAAGCGTTACCGGACTGAAAGTAGGCATGGACAGCCTCATCCTCACAGTGGTAACCAGAAAAGGCTGGATCTCTAGGAATAGAACCGGCAGAATATCCAGTCTGAGTAAATCGGAGATCAGCTAGAGAATTCGCTATCGCCTGATAACGAGTGACATCGCAGGACTCAAGTTCGCGGGCCATATCCGTCATCGAGACGTACAAATCAGAAAGATGCTGGTGTATGCCATTAAAGGTCATGGCATACTGTTGAGTAGGTGGAGGAGGTATAACAGTAGGAAGAGCAGCAGCAGTCATACTACGACGAGATAGCTTAAGAAACTTGGGCTCAAGGTCTTGAGTACAAGTTGACAGATCAATATCAAAATGCTGGAAGATGCATAGGAGAATCATCGCATAAGAGAGATTTCTATCACTTGTACGACAACGTCCCATCATATGGATAATAGTCTTAGGGGCAGAAAAAGGAATCCCCTTAAGAATATGATATATAGCAGACAGCTCAAGTGATGTGACATCATCCTTTGAAGTAGACTTCGAAAGGAGAGTGGAGTAGATGATGCGATGCAATTCATAACTAAACAAGTTCATGTTATTAGCCTTGAACTTTCCATAGCGAACTCGATCAGGGGCACAGAGTTCAGCTTTGAAACTAGCAAGGGTCGTGCCGTCGGGGAAATCAAATTCAGTGATATCATCAAGCGGTACACCTTCGTTAGAAATACCAAGGATTTCCGCTAAGAGGACATCATTGAACTCGATATCTAGTTCGCCAACACGAGTACGTACGTCAAACGTGTTTAGTACGATATTGCAATAGAAAAGTCTAATGGCATTAGTAGCTACCGGGAAACAAAGTTTAGCAAAGTGTTGTAACCCTAATTAATGCCTCAAAATAAGGGCAGTGATCTGGAAACACAGTCCATTTGATAGGAGCGCCTGTGCATATGGATCTCATAGAAAAGTCTCCATACCACAGAAGGGCTTGATCTAGGGTTTGAAAATAAAACCCATTGAATGCGCCATCGCTCGATTGAACTGGCGAAAAGAGGGAATCCGTGTGTGGATTTGAAGATGATCCTTCCTCACTTGGATTGGTCGTCTTCTTCCTCTTGAAGGGGTTGAATCCCTTAGGTATTGTACAAATAAATTAAATATGCACGAATTTGAAAGGAGGAGAAATACGGAGTTATACCTCCCGAGATTCAAGTATGTTGTAGAGGACAACGATCTCCGCACGAATCCAAAATTTGGATGGATTTTTCCACGTAGATTGGGAGAAACGAAGTGGTGAAGAACTAGGGTTTGGAGAGCTTCGCGCGGCTGCTGTTGCTGTGGAAGAGGTTTTAAAAGCAATGAATAAGAAGAGGCTCTCGGGTTCTGGTTATATAACCAGATACCACTAACCGAACTCGGGCCGAATTTGGTCCGAACTCTGGCCGAATTCGCCTAGGGGTTCTGTTAGTTGGTTTGGGCCACTTTCTTTTTCATTGACTCATTTCAAAAATTTAATTCAAAGATTAGTAATTTCAACCTTCAATTAATATAATTAATATTATTTTATAGATTAAATTTTGTTACACAGCGACTGTCTCAGATTAGCTGTAGGAGTATTGTCCCAGCTGGCGGAGGTTCACCGGGGAACGCTTACATACCGTTTCGTTTCAACCGTAGTTGTGGTGACAGACAGACTCTTTATTGGCTTGTCTCTAACACAGTTTTTGCGTATTGAAATATAATCATAAAACAAAATTAATTAACATTATTGACGTCCAAAATTCTTAATTTTCGACGTAAATAATTGAAACGATCTTCTGCTAGAGATTTTGTGACGATGTCAGCTAATTGATTCTCAGTGTCTATGTATACAAGGTCAATATCTCCATTCTGATGATGATCTCTAAGAAAATGATGTCGGATCTCGATATGCTTAGTACGAGAGTGACATACTGGATTTTTAGTCAAATTAATAGAACTAGTATTATCACAGAAAATGGTTATATGTGTAAAAAGCAATCCATAGTCTTCTAAGGTTTGTTTCATCCATAAAATTTGTGCACAACAACGTCCTGCGGCGATATACTCAGCCTCTGTTGTTGACAATGCAACAGAATTTTGCTTTTTACTAAACCAAGAGACTAGAGCTTTTCCTAGGAAATGACAAGTGCCGCTAGTGCTTTTTCTATCAACCTTGCATCCGGCAAAATCAGCATCAGAATAACCGGTTAGGTCAAACGACATGATTTTGGGATACCATAAGCCGACAGAAGAAGTGCTTTTAAGGTATCGAAAGATACGCTTAACTGCGCACAGATGTGATTCCTTAGGATTGGCTTGAAAACGAGCACATAAGCAAACACTAAACATAATGTCTGGTCGACTGGCAGTTAAATAAAGTAAGCTACCGATCATACCTCGATACTTACGTATGTCGACAGGTTTGCCTTGTTCATCAATATCAAGCTTGGTTGAAGTTGCCATTGGAGTGCTAAGCGGCTTTGCTGCTTCCATGTCGAACTTCTTTAGTAGATCTTTTGTGTACTTAGCTTGATTTATGAACGTTCCATTGTTGGTTTTTTTGATTTGCAGTCCGAGAAAGAACTTCAGCTCTCCCATCATGCTCATCTCAAACTCATTCTGCATACAATTTGAGAATTCTTGACAAAGAGATTCATCAGTAGATCCAAAGATAATATCATCTACATAGATTTGAATCAAAAGAATACTATTATTAAAAGACTTTACAAACAAAGTAGTGTCAATCTTTCCCTTTAAAAAATTGTTATCAAGTAGAAAAGAGCTTAGACGATCATACCAAGCACGAGGGGCTTGTTTCAAATCTTATAGAGCTTTCTTCAACTTGAAAACATATTCAGGAAATTTGAAATCAGTAAAACCGGATGGTTGAGCTACATAAACCTCTTCTTTTATAAAATCATTTAAAAATGCGCTTTTGACATCTATTTAAAATAATTTGAAATTATGAAAACATGCAAATGCACATAACATGCGAATGGATTCTAATCTCGTAACTGGGGCATAAGTCTCATCGTAGTCGATACCTTCTTCCTGATTGTATCCTTGAGCTACGAATCGAGCCTTATTGCGAGTCACTAAACCATTTTCGTTCAGTTTATTTCGGAATACCCATCGGGTGCCAATGACCGGATGATCAATGGCTTGGAAACAAGTTCCCAAACTTGATTCCGTTCAAATTGGTTTAATTCCTCTTGCATAGCATCTATCCAAAAATTATCACTACATGCTTCATCAATATTTTTGGGTTCAAACTGAGATACAAAAGCAACACAGGAAGCTATATTTTTATTAGAGGAGCGAGTACTTACACCTTTGGTAATCTCACAAATTACCAAATCCTTTGGATGATCAGCCGTGAACTTCAATCTTTTTGGCAGACTCTGAAGGTAGCTGGTGTTTTCCATAAAGAAATTCTCTTTATTTGTTGTGTATCTGGGAAAATTACAACTGTAGGAATCTGATCTAGAAGATAATCACTTTATCCCTTGGACTATGCGAAGAAGAAAAGCTCTCAAAATTTTGACAGTAGATAACTATGTATCTGTACAATAAATAAGGAAAAGAACTCTATTTATAGAGTCAAGAATAATAACTGAAAAGATAACTATCTTCACAGCCTATGCCTAGTTAAAAATCACGCAGGATTTAACATACACAAGGCTGTGAGCAGTTACTGGACGTGGCCTGTAACTGTTGGACACATGGCAATCATGCATGAGTCGTGTGCAAGTTACAAGACACGCAGGCGAGAGATCAGTGGCATGGCTGCCACGTACTCCAATTTGATGAAATCCACGCAGACTTCTTGAAGACGAAATCCACGCGAACTCGGTGTAGAAAGCTTCAAAATCCACGCAAACTTGGGGCAGGAAGCTTCAGGATCCATGTAGACTTCGAGGCAAAGAACTTCAAAATCCACGCAAACTTGAGGAAGAAAACTTCATAATCCATGCAAACTTGAGATGAAGATCACAAATACACGCAGACTTGAGATAGAACTGCCAGCTATCTTGATTCGGCGTGTCTCGACTGACACAAAATCTTTGATAGTGATTGCTTTGTCAGTCGCATTAAATGACAAGAAACCCTTTTGGTACGCCAACTCGACGAAGGCTGAGTCTTGCTGAAGAAGATTTCGAAAATCATGCAATAGACGGCGATGATCTCTCGAATTCTGTGTATACGTGGCATACGAAGAGATATTCTTCGACTGTCGTATTGTCAGTCATAATTACTCTTTGACAAATGATGAGCTGTCTCCCAGCGTGATTTGTTTATATTGTCTGGATCAACTGAGCGTGACTTTTGACTCTGTCTTGATCAACTCAGCGTGACTTTCATTTTTGAGGCCTATAAAACCCCCTTCAAAGTTTTCGAAAAATGATAAATTATTTCGAAATACTTTGAAAATAGAGATGATAAAATGGATTTAGTCACGCTGAGATGACTTCAAAATTTTTCGAAAGTCGAAAAGACTTCGAAGTTCTTTGAAAACATCCAAATGAACTTATTAAATGTCATAATGACTCTTCGTTCTCCGAGACTGATTGTATCCAATTTATGGTGGAATATGAACCGCCGGCAAAACTCAGTTATATAAACAGGAAGAAGTTTCATTTTTAATCTTCATCTTACGTCAATATGACACCAAATTTGCCCTTACTCATATGAGTCATAGTCATAGGACGTCTGACTGTTAGAACATGTTCTCCTTTTTGATATGATCGAACTCTGACTTTTTTTATTAAAAGCTCTTGAAATTCTAGCTTGATAGAATTCAATATTCTTTTGAGCAGATAATCGCTTTTCATCCAGAGCTTCTAATTCCTAAAGTCGAAGACGATCGTTATTTTCAGCAGTGAGTTCATTAGCGATTGCTATCCTTAAAGAAGGAATTTGAATCTCTAATGGAAGAACAGCTTCGCAACCATACACCAGAGAGAAAGGTGTACATTTGGTAGCATTACGAACTGTAGTGCGATAAGCCCACAAACATTCCCCGAGCTTGTCACTCCAATTACGTTTGTTAGTGGAGACAAACTTCTTTAGGAGTTTGATGATAGTCTTGTTGAAAGCTTCTGCTAATCCGTTAGCTGCTGGATTATATGCGGTAGAAGCCACATTATTGATCCGGTGATCGTCACAGAATCGAGTAAATTTCTGGCTGACGAACTGTGGTCCGTTATCATGAACAACGCGTCGAGGAACACCAAATCTGTAGATGACGTGGTGCTTAATAAAGCTGATGACATTAGACGTCTTAACTTCAGATAAAGGAATGACTTTGGCCCATTTGGAGAAGTAATCGGTTATTGCGAGAATGAACCGATGACCTTTAGATGACGGTGGATTGATCGGGCCGACAATGTCCATGCCCCAAGCTTCGAAGGGCCATGATGCTACCGTCGGATGTAGAAATTCTGAGGGTTGATGAATAAAATCCGCATGGATTTGACAAGCTTTACACTTCTTTGCATATTCGATGGCATCAGATACCATGGTGGGCCAATAATAACCCATACGTCGAATACGGTCTTGAAGTTTTGGTCCTGGCTGATGTGTTCCACAAATTCCATCATGTGCTTCACGAATGATTTGTTGAGCCTCGTCACCGGCAACACATCGAAGGAGTAAACCATCATAAGTTTGATGATATAAGGTCTTTGTTGTATGATTGTAGTAGAATCTGAGTGATCGTCGTCTGATAGATGCTGCCTCACTCGGATCATCCGGAAGAATATCATATAATACGAGATCTAAGAAAGGAAGTCTCCAATCTTTATCCGTATTCTGATTCTCAGTCGAGTTACTGAAGATGAATTCCATGCTGGAATCGGATGAAGATGACATCGATTTACGACTGAATCCAAATCCTCTTGTTGTGTTGACGTCATGAGATGTTGATTCTTCAATGTCAACTGGAAGTCCTAGAGTCAAGTTATTTTCAAGATGAAATAATTTTCGATTACGAACAACAATCATTTGTTGCCGTCTGATTGGAATAGCCAGCACCGCTGCAAGATTAGCAAGGGCATCAGCTTCTGTGTTACATGCTCGCCTAACATGTTCAATAAAGAATTCTTCAAACGAAGAAGCCATATATATAGCTGTTTTATGATAAGGAACCAGATCTTGATGGCGGACTTCATAAGTACCCCTTATCTGATTGACAATGAGTTTAGAGTCTCCATATGCCTCCAAATATTAAATATTTAGATGTTTAGCGAGTTGAAGACCAATGAGTAATGCATTGTACTCAGCTATATTGTTTGAACATGGCTGATCGAGAGAATAAGCTCTTTGGATAGCAAGACCTTCTGGCGATACAAGAACGATTCCAACTCCAGCGACAATATCACCATTAGGACCTATCCTTGAAGCTCCATCAAAGAATAGACGCCAAGTAGGATCTTCTTCAGTAATTTGGTTTGAATCTAGGACTTCATCTGGAATTTCGTCATAGAGTTTTGAATCTTCTGGAATTGAATGAGCAGCCAGAAAATCAGCTAAAGCTTGTCCTTTGACTGACTTCTGAGGAATATAATGCATGTCATACTGAGCAAGTAGGATTCCCCAGTTAGCTAATCGAGAACTCAAAACACTGGGTTTCTTCATCATGATCCGTATAGGATTGATCCTGGAGATGACATGAATAGTCTGGCCAATGATATAATGTCGTGTCTTTTGAACAGCGAACATCAAGGCTTGACATTGTTTTTCGACCGGTGAATATCGAGGTTCAGAGCTCCGGTCATAGTACGACTGAGATAGTAGATGGCTTGTTTATGACCATTTTGATTCTTTTGAGCGAGTAATACACCTAATGAATGACTCATTGCTCGAGTATATAGGAGAAATGGAATTCCTGAAACGGGAGGTACCAATACTGGAGGGCTCATCAGATATTGTTTTATATCATCGAATGCTTTCTGACATTCATCATTCCAGACAAAAGAGACACCTTTCTTCATAAGTTTATTGAATGGTCTGCAGCGTCCTGATAAATTAGAGATGAATCTCCTGATATAAGCGATTCTTCCTTGAAATCCTCGTAGCTCTTTTATGGTGCGTGGAGGACGCATCTCTTGGATGGCTTTGATCTTCTCGGGATCCACGTGTATACCTTTAGAGGTAATGACGAAGCCGAGAAATTTACCACTAGAGATGCCTAAGAAGGACTTAGTAGGGTTCATCTTTAATTGATGCTTACGCATTAGATCAAATATAGTCTTCAAATCTTGGATATGATCCTCCTTTTGTCGACTTTTGACTGCAATATCATCAACATAGCATTCGACTATTTTCTGCAAATGTTCACGGAATATAGTGCTCATAGCTCGTTGATAAGTTGTTCCTGTATTCTTGAGACCGAATGGCATAACTGTATAACAGTATGTACCAATCGGCGTTCTGAAAGAAGTGTGCTTCTCGTCCTCTGGAAATATTTTGATCTGATTGTACCCAGAATACCCGTCCATGAATGACATTCGTTCAAATCTACAGGTATTATCAACCATGACATCAGTGATTGGTAGAGGGAATTCATCTTTAGGACATGCCGCATTGAGATCGCGGAAGTCTATGCATACTCTGATCTTGCCAGTTTTTTTAAGAACATGAACAATATTAGCTACCCAATCGGGATGTTGTTCCTCTCTAATAAACCCAGAGGTAATGAGTTTATTGACTTCAGCTTCAATTGCATCCATGATGTCTGGACGAAATCGTCGCTGTTGTTGTTTGACCGGTTTAGCATTCGGCAAGATATTGAGCTTGTGAGTTGCAATTTGAGGATCAAGCCCTGGCATATCTTCATAACTCCAAGCAAAGACATTGATGTAATCACGAATGAGTTTGATCATGTCTTTCTTATCAGTTTCTGAAAGACTTTCACTGATGAATATTGGTTTGGGAGATCCCTCTTCACCAACATCTATTTGAACAAGTTTATCTTCAGTCGGAGGTTCTTTTTGCTCGAAACGGAACTTCCATTGATTATCTAATCTTTGGGCCCACTGTTCTGATTCAGGTGAGATTTCAAACTCTTCTTCGTCTTCATCACTTTCTTCAGAATGGTCAATGGAAACCATGTTGGAAGACAAAATGTTGCAGTAGAAGTCACCGATACTCGTATCGGAATCCCAAGAAGTGGTACTAGAAGAATCAGATCTCTTATCTTTGTCAGACTCGGGATCTTCATGGATAATATTAATGAAAGGAGCAGGAGCAGTATAACCCAATCCGCATTTCGTCCTTCCATATTTCAAAGGAGGAATCCGGACAGGTATTTTTCTTCCTTTTCCATCATTGAGGCCAGTCCTGAAGTCATAGCCCATATTTTTGATGATGTCTCTAGATTGCTGACTATAACGACGTAGTTGTAATCTTCCAGTATCATCTTTTTTGTCATCATCTTCAAGATCAGAAGGATTTTGAGGCCCTTTGTAGAAGAATATTGGAATGTCTCCTGGCATTCTGCTGGAAACTAGAAAGTATGAAGATTGTACAGGTTCTAGAGATACATCTGTATGAACAGTCTGTACAACTCCTATGGTTATTGTGTTCAAGTCATCTAACAGATGTAAATAACTATAAACATAATTACACACATCAACGTACTGCAAAGGTGGAGACTTTTCATTAAATGTAAAAGCATCAATATTTACATTGGGAGAAGGCTGAGCCTTAGAGATTTTAGCCAAGTCAATGACTAAAGGGGGAGAAGAAGAAGAAGCTTTGTTTCGATTAAGATCGATAACAAATGGCTCAGAAGAGGCGAGCTCCCTTGAAGTTTGAGTAGGAAGAGTAGTTCGCCCTCCAACTGGAATTAGCAGAGTATCTTGTGAAGATACAGGAACTGTAGTACGCCCATTGACAGGAATGATCAGTGTATTTTGAGTAGATGACTGAGGTAACGGAGAGATCCGTCCACTCACTGGAATGATGAAAGAATCTTCTCCAGAGGGTTTAGGAGATTGTTGCTGAGTAGTTCGACCTTTAACAGGGATTATGAAAGTCTCACTTTGTGCATCTTCTTTCTCCATAGCTTGTATGATCCTTGTATACTCTTCTTTGTACATTCGGGAATCGTTGAAATAAGCTTCAACCCCATGGAAGGGATTTATATCAGCAACTTCTTTTTGTACTCTTCCATTGCTATCAATGTATTTAAAACATTGATGAAGAGTAGAGGGCACCACATTATTTTCATGAAGAAAGGGCCTCCCCAGAAGAAGATTATAGGATCCCGCGATCTCGATCACATAGAAAGTGACTTTAGATCTGAAATCGCCTATCTGAAGCTTCAGATGAATCTTTCCCAAAGGCTCACTTCGGCTTTGATTGAATCCCAAGATAGTAGTAACCGTCTTGGAGAGCTTGTGAAGAGGGATTTTTAGTTCATCCAACAAACTCTTTGGCATTATACTTATAGCAGGCCCTGGGTCAATGAGGATACGATCTATCTTCATCGTATCAATATAACCAGTGTAGTAGAGAGGCCGATCATGTCGATTATTCTCCAATAGCATGTCGTCTTGTGTAAAGGTGATATTTGGGATAATTTCCAATACACTGTTGCAATGTAAGCAAGTGGCAGGTTCCGCATCTGGCTTCTTCAATTGTGCAAGACAAGAGTCAGCTTGTAGAAGTGCTTCACTTAATGTATCCCGAGTCTCTTTGGAAAGACGTAGAAGTTCAAAGAGGGACATTCTAGCTGGAGTATTAGCAAATTGAGCCAAAATGTCAAAGTTGTAAGGCTTCTGAAGTCCAAGAGGAAGAGACTTCTTGATTGGTTTATCAAACTGAGCTTGTTGCTTGCCTTTCTCAAGAGTTACGGGTTTGGGAGGAACAGGTTCAACTGGTGTAGTTGAAGGAACAGGTGCAGTAGATGATTCTTCTTCAGGAGGAACATTAGGAGCATCTTTAGCAGCTGAAGGGATATCAGTAGGATCTTCAGGATTTTTAGAATAATCCTTTAGGTAAGGTTTCCCCGTTCGAGTAGCACTAACAAGTGCTTTTTCTTTGTCTTTTGGCTCTGTGTCAGAGGTAGACCAAAGAGAAGTCATATGACATGACTTGATCTTTCCAGCCTTCTTGGACTTTCGAGAAGAAATCTTTTAAGGAGAAGGAGATTCAAAGTCTGTTATTAGATCAGGATGAATCCACATGATTTCTCCAGTCTCCAAAGTGATTGGTGCTAATCCTTCAGACTATGGAGAAGGAATATTTACTATTTCAAGAGTTGCCTTGGGAATAGGAACAATTCCGCTTTCAAGAAATTGAGGAGAAAAGTCTCCAAATTGCATAGAGACGACATTAGAAGTGACAGTCTTCTCTTTTGGAGTAAGAGAGATAGCTCCAGACTTAATCATTTCTTGGATCTTTCCTTTCAGTACATAACATGTACGAATTGTGTGACCCAGCATTCTATGGTATGGACAGTATTTAGGATGATCTGTTTTACCAGCTTCATCAGGTTTCTTGATCTCAGGTAATTGTATTTTATTACCTTTCAGCAAACATTCAAAGATACCAAGGACATCGTCGTCATCAAAAGAATATTCTTTTTGGGGCGAGTTGTTCTTGATTGTTGAGTTGTAGAGGCAGGAGTTTGAACATTTGATGCATCTTTGCTCTGAAGATTAACTTCAAGAGTTTCTTTTCCTTTGCGAGCATTATTTTTATTGTTAGCACCTTGTCCTGTTTCTTTAGGAGTCATCTGCACTCCTAAACCTTTGAAGGTTTCAGCACTGATTTTTGCAGCTTTGGCACTGACTATGAAGGAAGGCCAATCTTGAAATTGAGTGGACCCTGTCCACATACTGATGATTGGCAACAGGTTTGATTTGCACGTGTCAATGGTGACAGCATCAGGAGTTCCAAGAGGCATCTTCAGAGCTTCTCTTCGAAACCGTTCAATGTATTCCTCTGTAGATTCATTATTTTTCTGCTTGATTCTAATAAGAGCAGACATAGTCATGTCATTAAGCCCTTCATAGAACCTTTCAAGAAACATCTGTTTAAAACCAGCAAATGAGGTAATGCTCCCATCTGGGAGACTCCTATACCATTCATAAGCCGTTCCCTTGAGACATCCAATAAATACCTGAGTAAGGAGGGCATCACTTGGTTGCAGTTGATCAGTCATCACTTCAAAGTGATTAATAAACTGACTTGGAGAAGTGGTTCCATCATAGAATGAGATAGTAGGAGGCTTGTATTTAGGAGGATATGATACTTGCTTCCATTCTATCGGATAAGGCTGCTTGATGCCTAACCTTTGTAAACCATCCTTCTGTTTGAATGCCTCGAATTGAGTTTTAAGATTCTTCAATTCTTAAGAGACAACTCCCGAAGATTGTGGAGTTGTGGCTTGTAGAGAATAGTTGGGAGGAGGAACAACATTGTAAGCACTACCCCCAGCTCCAGAGAGACTAGGATTTGGTTGAGCTGGTCCAGGAGTATTGGATTGTACTGCTGGAGGAACTTGTACTAGACTTATATCAGTATCAACTGGTATGGCATCTGGTACAGTCTGTCGATTTTGCAACTGAGCTGTCATGAGTTCATACATCGACTTCATTGTGTTAGTCATAGACTTCATTTGCTGTTCCAAAGAAGCACTTCTTTGATCTTGAGGAGTCAAGGAAGAAGAAGGTTCATCAGTATTCCCATCAACCATGTAAGTCGTGACTGTATGAGGGATTATTGATGAACTAGTGGATGTTGTATGCTCTGAATTATTGCTTCGTGCATCAAAGTCAACTATAGGAGAATTACCCCCAGTAGGAAGGGGTGGGAAGTTAGATTCTCCAAGGAATTCAGAATCAATTTCAGGGATCAAATTTCTTTGACTAGAAGCCAGGACTCTTACTCTGGTGTTTCTATATACTCCATCTGGACTATCAACTCTACCCCCGGTGTCCCGAGAAGTCATGTTGACAGAGGCAAACAAAGGCTCATCTTCATCAGGCATAGGTTCATACTGAATCCTATTGAAGACAGACTATCATTTAGTTTGACATCTGCATTGTATTATGGCTCTTGGCTGGAAGTCACATTCATGATCACCATGGTCTTGAATCGTTGATTGACATCTGCACTGAATTATGACTCTTGGATAGAAGTCACATTCAGCATGTTCCTTTGACATAGAATTACTCATTCTCTTCTGTTGAAGATATTCTCGTAAATCTGTTTGTGAAGATTGAGGAGTATATTTTCTGTTCTTGGGTCTTGATGGCTCTTGATTATATAGAGAATGATTAATATGAGCCACATAGTTTCTTGCATACTCTGCATCTGGATCTTTTATCTTCATATTCAATTGGTATGGTTTCTTAACACCAGAAGTGCTGAGTTTTGTTCTTAAATCAGTGGAAGGTAACACATTAATTTTGGAAACATGGAGTTTTCCTTCCATTGATCTGGATATTTGTAGAGAAGGAAGAGTTGAACCACTCCTTTGATTAGGAGTTGGTTACAGACCCTCTTTAATAGACAGATTCTGTGCCCAATTTGAAGAAGTCAAAGAAGAAGATATTAAAGAATATTTCTTCTTAGACTCATTCAGATTTTGAGACATAGAATGTCCAGAAGGAAGAGTAGTCAAAAGACCATCTCCTTTCCTTTGACTAACAAAAGTATCAGTCAAAGCTGTTCCTGAAGTAAAAACTATAGGAGCAGAAGAAACAACTAAAGAGTTATTCCTTTTCGAAGGGACTTTGTGTGGAAGACCACCCCCAGTTCTAGTAGAACTCGGTAAAGAAGAAGAGATAACTAAGGAGTTATTCTTCTCTGATGAAAGACACGCTGAAACAGATTTGGCTAAGGAACCAGTACTGTTAGCGTGACTTTTAATTTTAGAATTACACGCTGGAACAGATTTGGCTAAGGAGCCAGTACTGTCAGCGTGACTTTTAGGGTTGAATTCGTACGCTGGAACAGATTTGGCTAAGAAGCCAGTACTGTCAACGTAACTTTTAGGGTTGAATTTGCATGCTGGAACAGATTTGGCTAAGGAGCCAGTACTGTCAGCGTGACTTTTAGGGTTGAATTTGCACGCTGGAACAGATTTGGCTAAGGAGCCAGTACTGTCAGCGTGACTTTTAGGGTTGAATTTGCACGCTGGAACAGATTTGGCTAAGGAGCCAGTACTGTCAACGTGACTTTTGATTACTGTCATCTTCGAGCGCACAAGAGTGTGCGTGCTTGCAGTAGAGTTCTTGCCAGAGGTAGGAGTAGACACTGTGGCAGAGACTTCACCATTGACTGCCAACTGATTCTTAGGGACATAGACAGAGTGTCCTTTCGACTTGGCAGTGATGATGGAGGCTGGAGTGGGCTTACCACTCTTAGCCCGCTGCATTTCTTCATAGGCGAGTTGATCGAATTGGATCGTCATCACCTTCTTCGTCGAGCCGATTGACGAAGTATCGCATTGAGTTGTTACCATCTCAGAAGAGGAGATGGTTTTCCCCAGCAGAGTCGCCAATTTGTTTTCCATAAAGAAATTCTCTTTATTTGTTGTGTATCTGGGAAAATTACAACTGGGGAAATCTGATCTAGAAGATGATCACTTTATCCCTTGGACTATACGAAGAAGAAAATCTCTTAAAATTTTGACAGTAGATAACTATGTATCTGTACCATGAATAAGAAAAAGAACTCTATTTATAGAGTCAAGAATAATAACTGAAAAGATAACTGTCTTCACAGCCTATGCCTAGTTAAAAGTCATGCAGGATTTAACATACACAAGGCTGTGAGCAGTTACTGGACGTGGCCTGTAACTGTTGGACACATGGCAATCATGCATGAGTCGTGTGCAAGTTACAGGACACGCAGGCGAGAGATCAGTGGCATGGCTGCCACGTACTCCAAATTGATGAAATCCATGCAGACTTGTTGAAGACGAAATCCACGCGAACTCGGTGTAGAAAGCTTCAAAATCCACGCAAACTTGGGGCAGGAAGCTTCTGGATCCACGCAGACTTCGAGGCAAAGAACTTCAAAATCCATGCAAACTTGAGGAAGAAAACTTCAGAATCCACGCAAACTTGAGATGAAGATCACAAATACACGCAGACTTGAGATAGAACTGCCAGCTGTCTTGATTCGGCGTGTCTCGACTGACACAAAATCTCTGACAGTGATTGCTTTGTCAGTCGCATTAAATGACAAGAAACCCTTTTGGTACGCCAACTCGACGAAGGCTGAGTCTTGCTGAAGAAGATTTCGAAAATCACGCAATAGACAGCGATGATCTCTCGAATTCTGTGTATACGTGGCATACGAAGAGATATTCTTCGACTGTCATGTTGTCAGTCATAATTACTCTTTGACAAATGATGAGCTGTCTCCCAGCGTGATTTGTTTATATTGTCTAGATCAACTGAGCGTGACTTTTGACTCTGTCTTGATCAACTCAGCGTGACTTTCATTTTTGAGGCCTACAGCTGGTTCCTGGATCTTCTCTAGAAGGATCAGCTGGTGCTTTGCTGGGTACATTGAGATCTTCGTCATTGTCATCGATTGTCGTTTGATTTAGTTTATCAAAGGTGACATTGATCGACTCTTTGATGATCATAGTTCTTTTATTGAAGACTCTGTATCCTTTGCTTTTGCCCGTATAACCTAAAAATATACCTTCATCGGCCTTTTCGTCAAACTTTCCCAAATTATCTTTAGTATTAAGAATAAAACATTTACAACCAAATATTCTAAAATATGAAACTGATGGAATTCTATCAAACCATAACTCAAATGGAGTCTTCTTCGATTTGGGTCGAATTAGAACTCTATTGAGAACAAAATAAGCAGTATTGACAGCTTCAGCCCATAAATACTTGGGTAGACTAAACTGGTTTAACATTACTCTGGCCATTTCGGATAGAGTTCTGTTCTTACGTTCCACAACTCTATTTTGTTGTGGAGTCCTAGGGCAGGAGAATTCGTGTATAAAACCGTGCGTGCCACAAAATTGTTCAAACTCTGCATTCTCGAATTCGCCTCCATGATCGCTTCTAACACGAGTGATCATGTAACCTTTTTTATTCTGTACTTTCTTGCAAAAGATGACAAATTCTGATAATGTATCATTTTTGCGTGTCAGAAAATATACCCACGTGTATCTAGAATAATCATCTATAATTACAAAAGCATATAGATTACCTCCGAGACTAGCAACTCTGCTAGGACAAAATAAGTCCATATGTAGTAATTGTAGAGGTCTAGTAGTACATACAATGTTTACTGACTTGAAAGAGGATCGAGTAGCTTTGTTCTTTTCACATTGACTGTATACCGCATCCTTCTTGAATGTAATATTCGGCAAACCGCGTACTAGATTCTTTGTGGATAATCTGGAAATAGTATCCATATTTGCATGACTGAGACTCATATGCCACAGATGACTCTCATCACTTTTAGCCATTAAACATCTACCTGAAATGTTAGTATCTTTCAACAAATAGAAAACATATATATTGTCTTCTCTAATACCTTCAAATATAGTATTACCAGTTGAACTATCAATAATAGTACATTTGTCTTTTACGAAGTTAATACCATAACTGTGATCAGCTAAATGGCTTATGCTGAGCAGATTATGTTTTAACTCAGTAACAAGACAAACATCTTTAATTACTGGATAAGGAGCTTTACCAATATCACTAATACCGATTATATACCCTTTTAAATTATTGCCGAAGGAGACATATCCTTCTTTATTCCTCTTCGACAGTGTTGCGAATAATGAAACGTCACCGGTCATATGCCGTGAGCATCCGCTGTCGAGGATCTATTTGCTTCTAGCATGTGAAGGCTGTCCCACCTACAAAACAATTTGCAGATGAAACTATTGGTACCCATTTCTTGTAGGGTCCTGACTGGTTAGCTTTCGGTATCCATGCATAAATATTTAAATCTACTAGCTTTCTGATTCTACATGCAGAAGATATATGACCAATGAGGCCACAATAATAACATTTAGCATGTTGAGTGTTGAAAGCTGAGTGATGTGCATGGTTGGTAGGTTTAGGTTTTCTAGTATAGAAGAAAGCATGCCTATTATCTTGTTTGGGCATAACCTTTTTAGGCAAAGGTTAGATAGGGTTAGGTCTGACAGTGTTAGGTTTGGGAATGTTTCGATTTTTCGGTAAGTGACACGTGTTAGGGTAGGAAGCAGCAGTCTCAGGCTATTTTCCTAACCTAATTTTCAATCTTTTGGAAGTGTCATATAACTTAGTATAGTCAGAAGTGAGTGCTTCCATTCTGACTTGTGCACTTTGAAGACTTTTCTTCTCTTTAGAAAGTTCTTCTTTCAGTTGGTCAATAACCTTGTTTTTTTCTTCGGATGACTTGGTAGTCTCGTGTAATAAGAGCTTAATAGAAGAAAGCTCACCAGATTCACTAACATTATCTTTAACCTCAGCTAGTAGGTCGGTAAGTCTTCCTATTTCACCTTTGTACTCTTTGAGTACCTTCTTAGAGGTCTGATATTTGCTACGCAGTTTCCTGTAATCACTTATCAGTTCACTGAAGGCTTCTCCTAATTGCTCAAAGGTGAAGTCATCATATGTATCAACTATAGGTTCAGAGAGTACCTGATCGGATGCCATAAAGCATACATTTGTAGCTTCTTCTGATTGTTCATCTTCTGAGTCGCTGGCTTCACTTTTATGCCATATGCTAGTGTTGGCATACTTTCAAGATGTTGATCTCTTTGGGTTCCCTTTCTCGTATCTGTTGCTCTTCTTGCTTGTTGATGTATTTGTAGTACAATCCTTTTTTATGTGTCCTTTCTTCTTACAGCCGTAGCAGACAACGTCATCTTGATACCAGCTGTTGCCGCCATTGTTCTCTTTTGTCTTCTTTTCATATCTCAAGAATCTTTTGAATTTTCTTGCAAGGAGTGCTTGATCTTCAGCATCAGATTTACTGTTGTCTGAATCATCTTCAGCAGATCTTCTATACTGAGCCTTGAAAGCGATCGTCTTCTCCTTTGGTACAGGCTCTTCAAAGTCTTGCAGCTCTAGTTCATGAGTGAGTAGCTTACCCATGAGTACTTCAAGTGTCATGGTAGTGAGGTCGTTTTCTTCAATGATTGCAGTAGCCTTCGGAATCCAGTTCTTTGTAAGTGCTCGCAGGAGTTTGCGAATCTTTTCATGGTTACTGTAATCTTTGTCTAGGGAGGACAAAGGATTTACAATATCCAAGAATCTTTCGAACATCTGAGTAACTGTTTCGTTGGGCTTCATCTTGAATACCTCATACTCTTGAGTAAGTCTGCTGACCTTTGATTCTTTGACTTGAGTTGTGCCCTCATGTGTGACTTCAAGAAGTTTCCATACTTCATTTGCAGTTGTGCAGATAGACACCCTGTTAAATTCAGTTCGGTCTAAAGCACAAAATAAAGCGTTAATAGCACGTACGTCAAGACTGGCCTTTTTTTTCTTCCTCTATATATCTGTTATGGGGTTTTTCAGTTAAAACTCCATCAACATTTATACGAGGTGGCTTTTGATAGCCATCAATAACAATAGACCATAAATCAAAATCAAGAGATTTCAGAAAGAAGCTCATACGTGTTTTCCAATAAGTGTAGTTTGTGCCGTCAAACAGTGGAGGTCTGTTTGTGGCTTGGCCTTCACTTGTGAATTTCACAGTTGCCATGTGTAAAACTGTGATCTATATAAAATTTAATATAACTGCTGTTTTACCTTGCTTTACCAGTAACACCCGCTATGATACCAATTGTAGGAACGAAATCGTAATGCAAAATACTCTAGAGGGGGGTGAATAGAGTAGGCAGCGGAATAATGCTAATTAAAATTATTAGCAGCAAGATCACAGAATAATAATCACAACTAAATAATGTAAAAGTAGAGATAAGAAAGCAAACGCAAAGACAGCGATGTATACTGGTTTTCCTCTGTTGAGGACTAGTCCAGTCGGTAGAACTCTTGCTACCAGTTGAATCCACTATTTGCAAAACCGTAAGTTTTCTTACGAAGTCCTTGTAATTTCTACAATGCGAGCTTTGATACGAAGAACTCGTCCAACTTCAATTGTGAAGAGGTATTCTTCTATCTAGCCTTCTGATTACAATCACTCTGAAACTTCTAGACCGTACCGCACTGGCAAATCGATTAGAGGATTGTAACTTGCTTGGGATCTGAAAATGAAAGCTTTTAAGAACTCTTTGGAAGACTGAGAGCTTAAGAAGAGAGAAGATTGAAAGTGAATTGGTGTGTTAAAATGATCGAAATCCTTCTCTATTTATAGGAGTTCCAAAGACAGAATTCTGACAGAATTCGGGCAGAACTCGATGAGCAAATCTCGGTCAAATCCGCAACTGCAGGAGGACCAAGTTCCAAGGAATTCAAAAATCAAAATGGCCACTAACCAAACTCTGGCCGAACTCTGGCCGATTTCTGTCAGGGTTTGGTTAGGGTTTTTCAAAATAGATTTTGGGGAATTTTGAAAACCTTTTTGGAGCTTTTGTAAATACGAACATTTTTCAAAACTAAGGACATTTTAAAAACATTTTGAAATCATTTTGGAATAGCCTATTTGCCAGTATGACTCGGTGTACAATGTATTTCTAGACTCAATAAAATAAAAGATTACATTACTCAAAAAAATACAGACTCGAACAGGCAAACAACGCTTCGGTCTTGAACTGAGTAGATAGCCGTTCTTGATCATGTCCAAGAGTCCAAGATATCCTGACTAGCTCCATATATTGAGACATAGTTTGATTAATTATTAAAATCAGTTTAACCATATGACCAATGGGCCAACAATTATTCTGCGCTAGCAGAGCACCGAGGGAGTGTCCCATTGCCCGTACATAGAGCAAGAAGGGCTTTCCGACGACCGGGGCTACCAGAACTGGCAGATTCATTAGGTATTCCCTAATATCATTAAAGGCACGCTGACATTCCTCGTTCCATACAAAAGAGACACCTTTTCTCATGAGTTGAGTGAAGGGTTGACATCGTCCTGAGAGGTTAGATATAAACCTCCTGATATAGGCTAGTCTTCCATAAAGGCCGTGGAGTTCATGGAGGTTCCTTGGTGGATTCATCTCCAAAATTGCTTTTGTTTTGTCGGGATCTATGTGAATGCCTCGGGAAGTGAAGACAAAGCCCAAGAACTTTCCGCTGGACACCCCAGGAAAGACTTAGTGGGATTCATCTTTAGGTTGTGTGCTCGCATGAGGTCAACACTGTCCTCAAATCATGTAAGTGATCATCTTTGGAGTGGCTCTTGATGGCGATGTCGTCAATGTAACACTCTATCGTCTTGCGCAAATGATCTCTGAAGATGACACTCATAGCACATTAATATATAGCTCCGGCATTCTTCAGGCCGAAGGGCATGACCATATAACAATATACGCCGATCGACATTCGAAATGATGTATGCTTCTCATCATCAGGAGACATCTTGATTTGATTGTATCCTAAAAAGCCATCCATAAAGGACATGTGCTCGAAGCCACACGTATTGTCGATCATTATGTCAGTGATCGGAAGAGGGAATTCATCCTTAGGGCATGCTGTATTCATATTACGGAAATCGATGCAAATTCGTATCTTTTCGTTCTTCTTGATGACTGGCACTACGTTGGCTACCCAATCTGGGTGCTGCTCTTCACGGATGAAACTGCTAGCTATGAGCTTGTTTACTTCCGCTTTAATAGAGTTCATGATGTCCGGACAAAACCGCCGTTGCTATTGTTTGACTGGTTTTGCGTCTGGATAAATGTTAAGCTCATGAAGTGCAATCTCGGGGTTTAGCCCTGGCATGTCTTCATAGCTCCAGGCAAAGACATCGATGTATTCTCTGACGAGTTGTAACAACGACTCTCGCTCGTCATTTGTCAGGCTTTTACTGACAAAAATTAGCTTTGGAGAGGTTTCATCGCCGAGGTTAACTTGCATAACCTCATCTTCAGTGGAAGGATCGCGAAGTTCAAAGCGTTTCTCCCATTGTGCATCTAGTTGCTGGACCAACGGCTCCAACTCAAGTGGTTCAAGTAGGTCTTCGTCTTCCTTTTCGATATCAACGGATGTCATATTGACAGACAATGTCTGTCTGAATATATCTCCAATACTGCTATCGAAGTCGTAAATGGGTGACTCGGACGAATGAGAGTGCCACTCCCATTCTTTATCAGAGCTTTTGGGCATTGTTGGTGGAGTAACATACCCGAGGCCGCATCTGGATTTATGATAATGATCATGAGGTTTCCTTGCCAGTACCGGCGGCTGTAGAGGCAATCGCCGACCACTGCCATGATTTAGACCCGGGGTAGCCTCCATGTTGTACCTCTGCTTTTGTATGAAGTACAAGGCTTGAGGACTATACAAGTAGAGCGGTAGTCTTCTAGCGTCGGGTTCGAGGTCGAACTCTTGTGGCGTGAAAGATTGAGAACCTTCTTTTTGGCCAAAGATGATTGTGCGATCCCATCCTCTTCTGTCTGGGACCGAGAAGTAAGCACCTTTTATGGGAGCAAGTCGATTTGGGGTATGGACGGTTGTCACCCGTGTGTGCAGGCTAACGTCTAGACAGTCCCGTACGGCATACGTCAGATTAGGCTTATCATACTGAGAATAGTCTAACGGCAGCCTCTTATTGATGAAATAAGGAATTTTATCCATAGGAATTACATCATCAGGAGAGGGGCTATCCACCTGTGTAACCAAGTATTTGGCGAGTTCTTTATCCTCCTTGGCTACCCCCTGCAAGATTAGAGGTCGGGATGCTGTCCTAGGCAACTTAACTACTAAGGGTTCCGCTTGAGGTATTGACTTGCCTGAGAGTGTTGGATCGACACTTGGCTGTTGGCTCGTCTTGGGAAGACGGATGACAATTGGCTCAACAAGGGACTTTGTGTCTTTCGGTCGCCTTGGAGTAGATTTTGGCAATCGAATTACCATCGGTGTTACAGAGGGCCTTGCTCCTTCCTGTTGCCTTTGATTGGACTTCGGCAGCCGGATCACCATTAGCCCTATGACAGGTTTTGGCTCATGGCTGGATCTCGGGAGACGGATGACCATTGGTTCCAACTGCGTAGGTGTGGTAGGAGAACCGAGCACCTCTTTATACAAGGTTGCGACAAGGGGTGCAGCCCTGCCCAGTTTGCGGGCTTGGAGACAAATTCTCAAGGGTTCTTCTGGCCCTGTGATGGCTTCCAGATCGTCAGTTATACGTTTCCTGGATTCGTCATATTGACAAGCCTCCGAAGAGTAATAAGATTCAACCCCTTTGAAGGGATCAATGTCGACAAATTCAGTTTTTACGGAACAGTGCTTACTGACATACTTGAAACACTGGTGAAGGGTGGATGGCACGATCATATAGTCATGTATCCATGGACGTCCTGGGAGGATGTTGTAGGAGGTGTCTGCATCTATGACGTAGCAGGTAACTTCCTTCTTCAGGTCGCCAATCTGACATTTCAATCGAATCTTCCCTAGGGGATAGCTCCTTCCCGAGTTAAAATCGCTAATGGCAGTACTAGTCGCCACTAGCCGGTGCATAGGAATACGAAGAAGTTGGAGCAAGCTTTTTGGGATGATGCTTATTGACGAGCCAGGGTCGATATGCATCCAATCCATCTTGATGTCGCCTATGTATCCAGTTTAGTACAAGGGGCGATCATGTAAGTTGGACTAGATCAACATGTCCTGTAGAGTAAATACGATGTTGGTCATTGCATCTGTGCTATCGCTGCCCGGTGGATCTGCTAGCGAGTCTTCCCATAGAGGCTTGACCTGAGCTAGGTAGGCGTCAGCATTTTGGAGTGCTTCGCTTAATGCGACACGAAGATCCTTGGAGTACCTTAGGAGCTCGTATAACGACAACTTTGCTGGTGTATTAGCCAATTGTGCTAACATGTCAAAGTTGTAAGGTCTCTCCAGTCCCTGAGGTACATCATAGCGGAGTGGCCTATCGAAGCAGGTTTCCTTTGTTTTGGACTTATCTGCCAGTGGAGGCTGAGATGGCCTTGGAACATCGGAGGGAGGCAACATTGCTGGCTGAGGATCTTCGGCTAAACTATCCCGTGCAGGCTGGACTTGTGCTCCAGACCGGGTAACAACGGTTGCAGCTTCTTCAGCTTCGACTGAAATTTTGTGGCAGGCTCTAGACTTCCTGTCCTTTTTCTAGCTGGTAAGAGATGACACCTCCTGGGTAACTTCAGGCATCAAGTCTGGGTGCACCCACATGATTTCTCTTCGTGAGGTAGTGAGAGGTACCTGTTTAGATGTCTGGTTCCGGACAGATGAAAGATTAGTAACCTCCATCGTTGCTCGAGGGACAGGTATTACACTGTTTGGAGTGCTTGTCGGAGGAAAGTTGCCGAACTGAATAGATACCATGTTCACTGCCACGGTAACCTCTTCAAAGTATATCGACAGAGCTTTGGAGTCGATAAGACTCTGGATGTACCGCTTTAATTGGAAGCAGTCCTGAGTGGAATGATGGACAAAGCGGTGGAAGTGACAATACTTTGGGTCCTCCATTTCTGCCGCTCGGGGTTCGTGCCTTGGTGGAGGGTGCTGGACCCTACCCCCTTGTTAGAGCATATCGAAGATAGGTTTGACATGACTATCTTCAAATGAGTAATTAACCTTGGGCCACGAACCTTCCACCTATTTTTGTTCGAGCTTCTAAGTCACATCAGCGACCATGACCTGTTTGTCCTTATTGTCTCGGTTAGTGGTGGCACCACTGTTGTTGTTACTAGAGGCAGAAACATGACGTCTGCCCTTATCTTCTTCGTCTGGGATGTGTAATCCCAGCTGACGAGCCTTCTTCAATTTTGTCTCTGTGTTGGTACACTTATGATGAAGGTCATCGAATCCCTGAACTGATTGTCACCCATCCAAAGGCTAATTACAGGGAGTAGCTTCTTTGGCAGATTTCAATCAAAGAGCTCTCGGGATTGCCTTGGGGCAATCTCATTGTGGTTTGGCAGAACCGCTCGATATAGTTTCTTGTTATCTCCCTTTCTCCCTGAATGACGTCCATGAGAGACGATATCGTTACATCATGCCCCACTTCATAAAATCTTTCCAAGAACATGTGTTTGAAGCCGTAAAAAGAATGAATGCAGTTGTCGGGAAGGTTGCGGTACCAGTCGAAATCGATCCCCTCCAATGCTCCGATGAATAATCGCGTGAGAATGGCATCACTATACGGCAAATGGTCGGTTGTGACCTCAAAGTAAGTCATGTACCGACTAGCAGAGGTCTTCCTATCATAAGAAACGATATAGAACAGGTTGTACCATAGTAGAAAAGGTACATCTCTCCATGCAACGGGATATGGCTGTCGTATTCTGAGATCCCGAGTGGAGTCTTGGGTATTGAACATTGCCCAAAGCTCCAGGACTTTCCTCCTTGCCTCCTTGGCTTTATCTGCAGCTGAAGGAATGGATGCTGCTAAGGGATCATCACCCAAAAGTGGGGCGGTCGTGTTGGAGTCCGCGTTGACTGCAGGTCCCAGGCTTATTTGTCCGGGCGTCCTTGCTGGTTGAGTTGGCAAGGCGGCTTTGATCTCGTCCACGGACTTGACCAAGGACAAGAACATGGCTTCCAGCACTTCTAGTCGTTGTCGGTCAGAAGGTGCTTTATGATCATCGTCAGCCATAAAGACTGTCCTCAGGTGGGTAGAGGTAGAAGGGATTATGGCAGAGGTACTCTCTGTGCCGTACCCTTGTATAGAGAAATCGTTAGGGAATGTCGGAATATCATCTTCCTCTGACTCGAAAGGGGTGCTACTCCCTGTGCAGGAAGCCGTATCGCCTTGGTGAGGGTGGTGGACCTCAGGGAAATCTAAGTCTGTTGCACAGTTCTGGGGGACCTCTACCCCCTGTATGTGCTCTTGGTATACCGGGTTGTCGCATATATTGAGAGGACTGCTACCCCCAGCTTCATCTACTATCAAGGAAGCCGAAGGCGCACCCCGGGAGCCGGAAGCTTCTTTTTGGATCGAGTGCCTAATTAGATACCCCCTATGGTTGTCGATGGGAACCCCCCAGATGAGGGTCTCCTTGGAATACTGGCAGAGATAGCCGGGCTGGAAGAGCCTATATTCTTTCCTCCCTTTCCAGGAGGAACCTTTCGAGTTGAATTACAGGAGACAAAAGGAAACTCCTTATCCCCTAGAATTTGTACCTGTTTCTTGAGTTGTTGTCGGACAGGTGCTGGCTGCTGCAGTCGATGCTGACTGTCGATCTTCAGATGCTGCTGATTTGTCGTAGCAGCAGTTAATGATGACTTGGGTATAACGACGCCCCGAGAAGGACTCATTGTATGCCGATGCTGCCGTCTTGCATTTGTGAGTAATCATGTCACGTAAGTCGGTAGGAAGCTGCTCTATCTTTGTACCAAACTTGTGAACTCGGGTATCCCGAGCGCACGGGTGCTTAGGCATCATGTTTGCTTCCTGATCCGTAGCTAGTAAAAGCAGTTGCTCTGGATCTTTAGAGGAAGACTTTAAAGACCCACCCTGTCCGTTAGCCCGGGAGGACAGGACGCGGGTGGTTCTGTACAACTTTCCGTCAAGAGCCCATGTAACAGTCAACGGGGCCCGCTGACAGTCAACAACTTGGACAGTTGATCGGACTGGTTGGGCCCGGACTGTCCTAGACTTTTTTAACTTAGTGCCCAAAGGCACATAGTAAAAAGAGTCCAGATTAATAAATCCTACATCCTCAGTGGGCTGTATGGCATCGAGCCCACATGAGAGGCGATCGAATACAGAGCTTCTGACAGAGCCGCATGAGACATCCTGCCTGAGGCCTGGATTGGCTGTCGCATGGGCTACCTTCTTGCGGCTATAGCTGGCTGTCGTATGGACCATCTTCCTGCGGCCAGAGTTGGCTGCCACGTGGACCATCTTTCTGCGGCCAGAGTTGGCTGCCGCGTGGACCATCTTCCTACAGCCATAGTTGGCTTCCGCATGAGTTATCTGTCTGCGACTAGAGTCGGCTGCCGCATAGACGGACAGTCGATCTGCTCTATGAGGCTTCTTCTTTGTTCGCATGGATTTCCCTTTTGCCTCCAAAAACTCAGCATCATAGTATTTTCTACTGCTGGATTTGGGGACAGTGGGGTCCTCTGCGGTCGAAAACCAAGCCGTACGAGAGTTCTGGTCATTATCTTGGGCTGCAGAAGGAGCTTCTTCGAGAACTTGGCCGGGGGCAACAGATTTGTGCACCGACGTCTTGCGAGTCCTCTTTGGGTTGGCTCGCTTCTGAGACGGGCTGGTGCTCCCTTCAGAGAGCATTTGTTCGAAGGCTTGTTGGTTGAAATGAACCACAAGTATTTGCTACGTAGAGCCGATCTTGGATGCGTCAGATTGCGTCATCAGCTTCTCATCAGAAGAGAAGGACCTCCCCAGCAGAGTCGCCATCGTGTTTTCCATAAAAATCAAAGACAGGTATTACAGAACACTGAAATTGATTGCAAACTCGCTTGTACAAAAAAAAGCCTAGAAAGAAATCCTAGGAAATAATCTAAGTACAATTATTTAGTTTTGATTCTGGGGTGTGACGGTGGAGGCTCGGGAAAGTGCTATCAACTCTGCCTTACTCCGTGGACTATCTGACGCAGTCTTTAGATCTTGAAGAAATTACTTTCTTGAAGGTTGCCAGCCTTTTGCAGGGGTGTGGCACCCTGCTGCTATTTATAATAGAATGTATGTTGAGCCGCATAGATAGCCTGTTGCCACGTGGCTGATTGGCACGCGAAGACCCGCGCTTTCGCTGCCATCTGTCGATTTGTTGGGATTTTGTTGCAGTAAATTTGGGTAGTTTAGGACTTGGTCAGATTGGCACGCGTCCTGTCGTAGGAATCACTTTTTTAGCCGCATAGATCCCTCAGTTTTCGACCATGTGGGGCCGCATGAGCCTCATGCGGATTAAGTCGTAAACTTTCTTAGTCCTGTATTTTGGCCGCATAAAGCTTATGCGGCTTGGATCACAGTTACTCTTGGCTGCATATAATTTGGAGACTTTGGGGCTGCATATGTCTGAGCCACATACGGTTCATGCGGCTTAGATGACACTCTTTCTGGCCGCATAAAAGGGTACAGACCCTACTTTTGGGGGACGTCTCACATTTTATCTTTTTGTCGAAGCATTAGGACTTGTTATCTTTATCAGACGAACTGCTCCTCTTGGCCGCATATCTTCCTTTTGCAGCTGGTTGTCGATGGGCCGCATATGTCATTGAACCAGTCATGCGGCTTTCCTTTATGTGGACCTGTTGGCCCAAAGTACCTATGCGGCAATTTATGATCCACATGAACCCTATATTTTTCATGCTTCTATAGCCTAGACGACATAACTCACCAGCATACTTCTCCACTGTCTGGTTCTCCTGAACTAGACTATCAAACTGTGCCTCCAAGACGCCGAGTGCTGTGCCGGGGAAGAACTTCTTCTTGAAAAGTCTCTTAAAATCCTCCCACGTCTGCCCCTCTGTACCCACTCTAGGGCCTGTCTGGTACCATGTGCGGGTAAGGTCCTGCATCTGGTTGCCCGTCGCCTCAATCTAGATCCCAACTGGTATTAGTACAAGCCTGAAGATGTCCTCGATGTGCTCCACCCAGTCATCAGCATATAGTATGCCCTCCGAGCCCTTGAAGTCCCTGGGCCTTATCTTCTGGAAGTCTAGAATGGTCGGGGTCTTCTTCTGGTACTGCTGCTACATCTTGCCTCCTAGCGGCTGGGCGATAACCTTCTCCACTATCGTCATGGCCAACTGGTGGACATTGTCTATACCCTGTCTGAAATCAGCAAACTGACGCTGCTGGTGCTGCAGCCGGGCCTCCCTAATCTGCTGAAAGAAGGCAAATAGCTGAGCTGCATCCACTGATCCAGAAGGTGGTGTCGGCTGACGAACATCCTGAATCTTTTGGGTAGGCCTCCGAACTGATGGAGGAGCACCCCCGAAAACTGCTAATACTGCTACATGAGCAGAAACAGGAGGTATTGTGCCTCCAGCATCTGTAATCGAACGAGAGGTGGCAGACCTCTCACCAGCGTCTGCTGGACCAGAGCAATGCGATCGTGTCTCCACCATCCGGAAGACAGATCAAATAAGAAAATCAATACTGAACAAGAATCGATTTAATTAAAGGAGGACAGTTTATTTCAAAGAAGGCAATTATCAGCTAGGATGTATGGATGGCAGGAATTAGATCAGAAGTTTTTTCTAACTATGATTGAGTACCTCTCTGTTAAAGCCTATTTCTTAATTCCTATCACAGGCTCGCAGTAGTACAACTAAGCCGTCGTACTACCACGATATCACACTAATACGACTCTCGAGACCTGCATGGGCCACCACTAAAAATGTGTCACGACCCATACCCAGTGTAGGGCAGAAGAAGTGGATACGCCCAGCCTACGCTGCAGTGTCAGTGGTAGAACGATGTTCTAGGTCACTATCAAATCAACAACTCACACAATTATATAATATGCTTGTCAAATCTCAACTCCGAACGAAGGACAAGTATAGATATACTGAAATCTCAATCACAGTCTAAGCATGATAAGATAATACAGAAGTTTATAACTAAGACTAAATAACAACAACATAACCAACTACAAAATAAAAATAATCTCAAACTGTAGTGCCCCGTTCTGCAAAGTCAATCGGAGAAATCGAAACGCCGACGGCGTTCGGACTTAGCCTTGCAACGTCTGCATGAAGACATCGCTCGGTCGAGGCGACTGCTCGCTCAGGTGGGGTAGTTTCGGTGACTCGCCTCATCTTAGCCTTCACTTAATAACTCGTATAATTTTAACCTGCACAAGTAGGCTAATATAAAAAGCTACGAACGTACATAGCTAAGAGAATAATCCCGACGGGTTGGAATGTCTTATAACATGGAAAATGGTTCCACGGTCTTCTTAGAAGTCAGCTCAGCGTGCTTTCAAATGACACTCGATCTTTCGATCCCGTGGCTTGGGAGAAGGAAGTTGGCTTAAGTTGCTAAGTTGTCCCGACACTTGAAATAGTCTAAGTCATAGGCGTCGCCTGTATGAATGCTAGGTAAATCATGCAAGGTCCCTTCCTTTTGCCCCAACACTCGAATCGGCCTAGGTCATAGGCGTCGCCCACATGAATGCTTAATAAAGCATGCACGGTCCTGTCCCGCAAGGCTTGGCATAGCCTTCGCACGTCCCACAAGTTAAGTCGTCTTGCACGACTTGTTGGCTTAAGTCTAGGTGTCACTACCACATTTCTAGTATGAGGGTATTTTTGACATTTTTGGGGTAATTTAAATTTATTAGAATTTATTTGAATTTATGGGAATTTTTAGGAATTATTTTGGAATTGTTTGGACTAGGTTGACTTTGACTAGTTTTGACCCTTGTAGACCAACCTAGAAGCTAACCCTAGTTAGTATGGACTTGGTTAGGTCATATGACTCTAGTCTAACCAAAGCTAACCCTTGGTTTGGTCAATAGACTCTAGTTAGCAATAGGAATTAGAAAGTCATAAGTCATGGCTTATGATTTAGAGCCTTTAATAAATCATTTAACTCATAGCCTTGTAGGTTGGCCCAAAGCCCAAGACAATTGTAAAACCCTAATCCCTAGACTAAGTGGCCGGCCACCCCTATCCACATTGGGAACATCACCCTATAAATACTCTCTTAATTTTAGGGTTGCCTCTTTCTTAGGAAAGCTCAAGTTTAGGAAAGGTTTGTTTCCTATTTTATTTAATCCCTAGATTTCCATTCTATTCCCTTTTTCATTCAAATCTCTTCCATTAGGTTTTAATATGCCTATTCTTGCTGTTATTGAAGTTCCATTTCAGTTTGGTGTTGATTTGTTGGATTGGGACATCAAGGAGAAGAGCTCTAGAAAGGGAGTTTTTCTTGAAAGTTCAACTATAGGTAACTTCTCCATTTCTCTATGAAATTTTGATTTCTTTACATATTTAGGAAGCCCTAGGAGTCCCCTAAGTGTCTGCATTGGTTTCGTGTCGGGTTTCATAAGTTTCGTGTCCGTTTAGGACACGTATCAAAGACAGCCCTAAGTGTTCGACGAAATATCTCAATGGACATTTCCTTCTGATTTTGCAGAACTTTTTGAATAAGAAAATATGTTTTTGTGTCGCTTATCCATTTCTTTAGGTCTGAGCTTGATTCGTGCTTGTGTCGTGTCGTTTGGACACTCGTGCACACAAACTCGGACACGCGCGCGCAGCTACAGTACTCCCCTGCCACTCGGGCTTCCTGCAGGACACGACATGAACTTGTTTGACACAAAATTTTGTAGGATCAATGGGGCATTTTCTGTCACCATGCTCCCCAAATTTCATTGGGTCTCGTGCACTGGTTGGGGAGTTATTCATCGCGCACGGGGATTTGCCTGACACTGTGCACTATTTTTCCCCTACTGATACGCTACTCGTATTCGTGCTGGACACATTGTGGACACGAACCAAGGTACCCGTGTCCTAGCCCTAGTGTAGGTGTACACGTGTGCATGAAAACGTGGCCTAGTTCGTGCTGTGTCGTGTGTACGACACGCGTGCACACGTGCACGATGTGTGCACTGAAATAGTGCCTGTGTGCACTATTTCGTGTCTCGTTTCAGTTTGGACACATCGTGTCCACTTGGGTGGACACCATTATGTTGTAGGACACATTTGTAATGCATATTTAAATTACCAACCTTTTATATTGTATTTTAATATGTTTTCATTATGTATTTATCAATTCACAAAATTTTGAGCAGTGTATCAATTTCTTGATTTTTTAGTTTTTGATACATGAACTTTGCCATCATTTTTAAACCCATTAGTATTGTTAACCTGTAGGTTTAAGTCCCTAAATCTATTCTCCTATATTTTAACTACTTGTATGCCAATTTTGGTGATGTTTGGTTGTAATGCCTGTGGTTCGTATTACGTATTTCTGGAATACGTGTACGTATTTATTCTTGTATTGCATGATTTTCTTGCTTAATTCCTTCTTGGCTTGGCTTGGTTATTTCCTTGGGTTGGTTCGGCCTGGCTTGGTTTTGCTTGGGTTCATGATGAACCCTTGGATGAACCCCCTACCTACCACCACCATTTGTATTTATTAGCCCTCTTCATTCTCTCTCTTCATTTATCATCTTCTTCTTTCTCATTTACTTCCCTACCTACCAGAGAGAGAAGAGAGAGGTCTAGGCAAGTACGACTTACTTCATGGAGGAACTCCAATTTTATTACTTCATTCTCTTCCTTACTACATTCTAAAGCACTTTAGTACTTGGCATTTCTCATTTCCATGGCTATATTCTTGTAGATCTAAGTTTATTTTATTTTCAGATTTTTTGGGTTTTGATCTACTTAATCTTGTTATTTCTATGTTTTGATGGTTTCATGTTATAGAGAATTTCGTTCTACCCCATTTTGACCTATGGAAGTTCAGATTTGGGCTCCAGATGATAGAGTTATGCAGCTTGGAAGCCATGGCTTATGGTGTACTTCTTCTCAGAAATCTGGAGAAAAAGCACAGTTCCGAGCCGCATGATAGCACTTGTCCGCATGAATATTCATACGGCAAGTCAGCTTCGAAACCGCATACACAATCAACTGGACTTGACCGTATGACAAGTTCATGCGGCAAGTATTTAGTTCGGCCGCATGAGGCTCTTGTACTTCTAGCCGCATGGGGCCCTTCTTCCCGAACCGCATATGCACCCTTGCTCCCAGCCGCATAGGCATTTCTCCCCGCTGCCGCATGGGACTTCGCCCATCCCGAGCCGCATGAACTCCAATACTCGCGAGCCGCATAGACCGCAGTCTCCCGCTGCCGCATGAGAACCCGAGTCCTCTCAGCCGCATGACTGACTGATCCCGAGCCGCATAGACCCTGATTCCCTTCAGCCGCATGAGACCCCTCCATTCCTGACCGTATAAGCTCTTGTAGCCGCAAGCGCCGCACGCCCGTACTGCCTTGAGACCGACCTTTCCGAGCTGCATGAACTCGAATTTTGGGCCGCATGAACCCATATCCATTCAGCCGCATGGGCTGTTCTCTTCCAGCCGCATGTGATCATTCCTGGCCGTATATGCCTTAGCCGCATGGCTCTTCTATAGCCCTGAATATTGATATTTTATTAGATATTTTATGTCCATTTTATATCCTTACGCCTTTTGTCATAAACTTGATAATCATGGATTTGTTTAATATGTTTGGAAATGATAACTGAGCACGACCTGACTGTGACCCGTAGTGGTGCACTCCTGATATGACCAACCTGACATGAACTGATAGTGGCCCATCGTAGCGCACTCCTGACAAGTATACCTGACATGATTATCTTGAGCAGCCGTTGCGACGGCTACCTGACATGACATGACCTGTATAATTAGTCCTGGACACCATGGGTGATTTTGCTTGTACAAATAATCCAGTCCTGTCTTGCATCATGTCTAGGAGGGGACTCCTGAGTACCACGGTCAGGAGTACCTACTAAAATGGACTAAGGCTAATAACTAGATTAATACAGTAGTCATGAAGAGATCTCCCAGCTACATGCAATCCCGTTACCTGGGCGCGCTTGGGATCTGTAGCCTGCCGTCGAGTAGGGCACATTTCCAGCACACTGTCATGTGTTGCACCCTTCAAGCTACCTAAGGGTACACGCATTTCCTGGACGGTGTACCCACCTGAATTCAACCCCTAATTTCGACCTGGGTAACCTGGATGGTCTGCAGGGCTTGTGGCTGTGGAAGATTCTTACTGCATCTTGTTAGTAACTAGGCCTGTGATAACCCTAGTTAGTTAAAGTATCAGCCGTAATTCTTGCTTGGCCGTGAAATGATTGGGTGGAGTCTAACCAGTCTAGTCTTGCCCTGATCCTGTTCCAGATTATTGAATGACCAGAATGCTTGTAATTATTTTACCGATAAATGGTGAGAATTCTAAGTTCTGTTCAGACGAAGGGTTACAACCCCGGTCCTTGTTTGGTTTACGGGTTGTAACTGGTTATCTGAATAGTTCCATGGTTATCTCGTCGTATATCATCCTGATGTATTTCCTTAAATTCCAGTTCTTACTTTTATTTATATCTTGTGCTGATTGCTGGTTTTAGTTCCTAAGTGAAGCTTCCTTTGTGGCACTTGCTCTTTCTGGGGTCTGACCCAGCTGGTTTTGTATGGCCAGATTTCGGAGCAGCTCCAGAGGATCTACCAACTTTCCAGCCAGATGGTGGCCACTAGACGGAACCCTGGCAACGAGTGGGTTTATTTTTGATCTCCCACTTTATTGTAAAATATTCTTTTGAGGCGTTTAGCCGACGAGCACCTGTTTAGCTCGATTGCACTTTACTTACTGTCTGCCTACGGGCTGTAACATGATTGACAGATCCTAGGGTTGATCATGTATGACTAAACTCTTGCTAGTCCTCAAATTTTGTAACGACTAGCTTCATGATCAGCTGAATATGTAATATTTGGGACGCCTTATTATTGTATATTTAATGATCATACATCTTTTAACATTTACTTACTTGCTTGTGATTGAGACACTAGGCTTGTTCATGACCATAGGAGACTGTTGGCTTATAGTAAACCCTCATGTATCTAGACAGCCGTGACCGTATAGCGAGATGGAATCCATTTCAATATACGTAGCTGGCTATGTCTGCCCCCGCTCTCCAGTATTCTGGTTCTGGGGCGTGACATGGTTTAAGTGGTGGCCCATACAGGTCTTATAAATCAAGATACGTGAGGGTTTACCGGATAGATGTCTCAATCAGTATTCGTTTTTGATCTCTGCTCGTATCTCCTGAATCCCTGGATTCTTGTCCTGATCATATGCTTGTATCGTTGATCTGTCCTGGTCCTTCCTTATTGTTTCCCCATGTCATCTTCTTCAGCGGCATTGTTCGTGGTCCTGCCGATCAGCAAGGCGGAGCACCTCCCGCGGACCAGCAGTAACCCGGTGATCAAGTCCAGCACTCCGGAGTAGCCTCCAGAGTCGAGCCTATTGGAGAAGAGCCCCCAGTTCAGCCAGTTCAGCCTGCCGAACCTGATGATGGCACATTAGTAGGACTCGTCCGGACCTTGATAGCTTCTCAAGATCGTCGTGGAGATGCCTTACACCAGGCAGTGATGGATGCTCTGACCAGAGGAGGTCATCAGGGTAACAGCGCGGCCAACAGCTTCAAGCGCTTGAACCCTCCATTCTTCGACGGTAGTGAAGATGCTATCGCAGCAGAAACAGTCTTCCGCAGTGGTATGTTCTCATTGTGGGAAGCCAGGCCATGTAGTGGCAGAATGTCGCAGGGCGCAGGGATTGTGCCTGGCTTGTGGAGCACCAGACCATAGGGTTGGATCCTGCCCGAATAGGGGTGGTTCATCATCGTCCAACCTTTCCAGCTCTTCGGTGAGAGGACCAGACTGGTCCAGCAGCAGCAACAGTACCCATTGCCGAGGCCCTTGCCGCCTCAGACCTAAGTGTTCCAGCAGCAGAACCCCCAACAGTATGCACAAGCCCAAGCCTTGAGTCAGAACAGGCAGCGAGGATTCCAGCAGAGGGGACCAGCATCCCGAGGGCATGATCAGGCTATGGTGATGACCGCAGAGGAAGGATTGGCACCAGGAGAGGTAGTGGCAGGTACTATTCTCGTTAACTCCTTTCCAGCTTCAGCTTTATTTGATTCTGGTGCATCGCATTCTTTTATGTCTGCACGATTTGCGACACGGGTAGGATTAGAGCCCGAGTCATTATCAGTAAGGCTCAATATACTTACTGGTAACGGACTTGTGGGAGTAGATAGAGTGTTTTCCTCATGTCGGATCGTAGTTAGCGGCAGAGAGTTCCCCGCTAGATTGATAGAATTCCCGATGGCCGATTATGATGTGGTCTTAGGGATGGATTGGTTGAGGAACCAGTATGCTAGGATAGACTGCCACATTGGCAGGGTTGTTTTTAGCATTCCAAGCGAGCCAGAGTTTTCCTTTTCCCGAGGTGAAGTTGAGCCTTCTCCTCCGATATTACGGATGGCAGTAGCAGCAGTACAGTTGCCCAGGATAGTGGATGAGTTCCTAGATATTTTCCCAGAAGAGCTACCAGGTATGCCTCCAGAGCGGGAGATCGAGTTCACTATAGACTTGATTCCCGGGATAGCCCCAGTGTCAGAGAGAGTCTATAGGATGGCGCCGTCAGAGTTGGAGATATTGTACAAGATGATTGAAGAACTCAGAACCAAGGGATTCATTCGTGCTAGTGGATCGCCTTGGGGAGCCCCGATGCTTCTTGTGAAAAAGAAGGATGGTACGTCTAGGCTATGTGTTGATTATCGTACCTTGAATTCGGTAACAATCAAGAACAGATACCCTCTTCCGAGGATAGATGACTTGTTTGATCAACTCAAGGGGGCTTCAGTATTCTCGAAGATTGATTTGCGCTCAGTTTATCATCAGATCAGAGTCAGAGAGCAGGACATCTCGAAGACAGCTTTTAGATCGAGATATGGGCATTGGGAGTTCCTTGTTATGCCTTTTGGAGCAACCAATGCGCCGACAGTATTCATGGACCTCATGAATCGCATCTTCATGCCTTACTTGGATCAGTTTGTGATTGTGTTCTTAGATGACATCCTGGTCTACAGTAAGAGTGAGGTGGAGCATGAGCAGCATCTCCGTATAGTTCTTCAGATCCTCAGAGAGCACCAGTTATATGCCAAGTTCAGTAAATACGAGTTCTGGCTCGATCGCATTTCGTACTTGGTTCATATCATCACCAAAAGAGGAGTGGAAGTGGATCCCCAGAAGATTGTAACTATTGAGTCATGGCCAGTGTCCAGCACAGTTGCAGAGGTTCGTAGTTTTGGGATTGCCGGCTACTACCGACGGTTTGTTTCGGATTTTGCTCGGATATCAGCGCCATTGACGCAGTTGACCCGCAAGGATGCGCAGTTTGCTTGGACGACAGAGTGTCAGAGTTCTTTTGAGCAGTTGAAGCGAGGCCTGATAACAGCTCCTATTCTTACGCTTCCAGATGGAACCGAAGGATTCTCAGTATATTGTGATGCTTCAGGCAGAGGCTTAGGATGTGTTCTGATGCAGCATCGGAAGGTAATAGCTTATGCATCACGACAACTTCGTGATCATGAGAGGAATTACCCAACCCATGACTTGGAGCTGGCAGCAGTAGTGTTTGCACTTAAGTTGTGGAGGCACTATTTGTATGGAGATAGGGTAGAGATTTTCACCAACCACAAGAGTCTGAAGTATGTTTTCACCCAGAAGGATCTTAACATGCTTCAGAGGAGATGGCTGGAGCTACTTGTGGAATATGATGTTAACTTGCAGTATCATCCTGGGAAGGCCAATATTGTTGCAGATGCTTTGAGCAGGAGAGCCGGAGTTTATTTCCTAATAGCGTAACCAGAGCTGTTAGCAGATCTTTAGAAGATGGGTATAGAAGTTGTTCTCCCTTCCAGTGTAGCATTGATGGCCATCATGCAAGTTCAGTCTACTATAGTCGAGAGGATCCGGATGGCGCAGTCAGCAGATTCCAAGCTTCAGCGACTCAGAGCAGAGTGCGAGACAGGTCAAAGACCAGAGTTATGCATTCATGAGGACGGTACACTTCGACATGGGAAGCGTCTTTGTGTACCCAGTGGAGATATCAGGCAGAAGATCATGTCAGAGGCACACAGTTCTCAGTATTCTATCCATCCTGGCAGTACAAAGATGTACCGAGATATCCGTCAGCACTTCTGGTGGAATGGCATAAAGCGGGAGATAGCTCGGTTTGTCTCTCGGTGTTTGGTTTGCCAACAAGTCAAGGCTGAACATTAGAGACCGGTTGGACTTCTTCAGCCCTTGCCGATTCCAGAATGGAAGTGGAAGCATGTGACCATAGATTTCGTGACCGGATTGCCTAGATCCCCAGCTGGTAGAGATGCTATCTGGGTTATAGTTGATCGGCTCACGAAGGTGGCTCACTTTCTTCCATTCAGAGTTGGTCAGTCGACGGCTCACCTAGCGGAGATGTACCTCAGGCAGATTGTCAGGTTGCACGGTATGCCAGTCAGTATCACCTCGGACCGAGATTCAAGATTCACGTCGTACTTTTGGCGTAGCTTGTAAGAAAGTTTGGGAACTCGTCTCCAGTTCAGTTCAGCATATCACCCGCAGACAGATGGCCAGTCGGAGCGCACGATCCAGACTCTTGAAGACATGTTGCGGTCTTGCACACTTGACTTCGGTGGTTTGTGGGAAGATCACTTACACCTGGTGGAATTCTCGTACAACAACAGTTTCCAGGCCAGTATCCAGATGGCACCGTTCGAGGCACTGTATGGTAGGAAGTGCAGATCCCCGCTAGCTTGGGACGATGTCGGAGAGAGACAGATGCTCGGTCCGGAAATGATCGCTCAGACAGTTGAAGTGGTCAGAAGAGTTCGAGATCATCTTCGAGTTGCCCAAGATCGCCAGCGCCATTGGGCCGATTCTCATCAGCGTCCTCTAGAGTTTTCGGTCGGCGATCATGTATTCCTGAGGATTTTGCCTAACCGTGGCGTCATTCGTTTTGGCGTACGAGGAAAGCTTAGTCCTAGGTATATAGGACCGTTCGATATCCTGGAGCGAGTAGGAGATGTATCCTATCGTCTCGCTCTTCCGCCATCGCTAAGCGAGGTGCATGATGTGTTCCATGTATCCCAATTACGACGGTATATACCGGACCCAAGCCACATCCTGGATCATTCAGAATTGGTTGTTGGTACCAACCTTTCGTATGAGGAAAGGCCCGTGTCTATATTGGACCGGAGAGAGAAGATCCTCAAGAATAAGACTATCAAGTTAGTCCGAGTTGCTTGGGGTCATCACACTTTGGGTGAGTCAACATGGGAGCGTGAGGATGACATCCGATCGCGGTATCCCGACTTGTTTGACTCGTGAGGTATAATGTCTTTCTTATGCCTCATACCTTCGATTCCTTGCTTACATGATTGATTGTCTGCCTAGTTATAGCTTGCATGTGATTAACGTAGCTTGTCATTGCTCCTCTAGCCTCTTGATTAAATTCCGAGGACGGAATTCTTTTAAGGTGGGTAGAGTTGTAATGCCTGTGGTTCGTATTACGTATTTCTGGAATACGTGTACGTATTTATTCTTGTATTGCATGATTTCCTTACTTAATTCCTTCTTGGCTTGGCTTGGTTATTTCCTCGGGTTGGTTCGGCCTGGCTTGGTTTTGCTTGGGTTCATGATGAACCCTTGGATGAACCCCCTACCTACCACCACCATTTATATTTATTAGCCCTCTTCAATCTCTCTCTTCATTTATCATCTTCTTCTTTCTCATTTACTTCCCTACCTACCAGAGAGAGAAGAGAGAGGTCTAGGCAAGTACAACTTGCTTCATGGAGGAACTCCAATTTTATTACTTTATTCTCTTCCTTACTACATTCTAAAGCACTTTAGTACTTGGCATTTCTCATTTTCATGGCTAGATTCTTGTAGATATAAGTTTATTTTATTTTTGAATTTCTTGTAGATCTAATTTTATTACTTCATTCTCTGTTTACATACCGTATTTCTTTCAGTACTAGTATCTTACTTTACTGCATGATTATATTTTCTAACCTGCTATGAATTGTTGAGATGTACTGTGCTCGCTCCTGTTCTGAGTGGACCTATTGAAAATATTATAAAGGACGAGGAGGAGGCCTGTCTGGACACTTTCTACGGGGCAGCCTTAGATGACACTTGCGAGCTGGACCCTCAGGAGGACCCAGCTCTAGCTGAGGACATCACCCCCATTGCCTAGACAAGTTTAGTTAGGCCTATCTTATTTCATGCTGTCATGAGACTGTTTAGCTAGACTTTATTTCTGTTCAGAGATTTGAGTTGTATATATTCATTCATTCTGTATCTGAGACCATGTACCTCTGGATATTTGCTGGGTTTATCTTAGACTACTTTATCATCTCTGTTTTCTTGAGTTCTATTTCATATCGTGCTATCTCTTCCTTAGTTGTGATTGAGTTTATTTACTGTTATGTCACCCCCATTTGGGGAGTATAAACTGTTTAGAGATATATTGTTAGATATTTGTTGACCTAGGACAGCGTTCTACCGTCGACACTGCGGCGTAGGCTGGACGTACCCACGTCTCATGCCCTTACTCTAGGGTGCGGGTCGTGACACGTTTTTAGTAGTGGCCCATGCAGGTCTAGACTAGAAGTGTAGTGGTATTCGAACTAGAGTATCACTACAGCCTGCAGTAAGATATAGGACATTAATTTTAAGGTACTCAATCACTTTAGGAAAAATTCTTTTATTTGCCATCTAAATCCTTATTGTCAGCTGATCCTTTGAATTTTAACTGTCCGCCTTTGTTATTACGCTTCTTTCTCAGAAATTGATACTCCTGTTTGTCTATCTTCAGGATGGTAGAGACTAGATCGCACCGTACCATCCATGGGGATTCTATGGAGGGGATTGCTACCTTGCAGCCAGTACAGCGGGGCCAGGGGACTGCAGCTCCTGCCACCTCTGCTCGTATTGAGACCTCGGCAGCAGCAGCAGGGGGTATGCTTCCACCGACTCGGAGGCAGGATCCGGTCATCCCAGAGGATCCCTTCCAGTACCCGCCTCCAGGATACGTGGACGCAGCGCAGATGATCGCGTACTTCCAGCAGTTCATGGACCGATAGCAGGCTCGACAGGACAGGGACGTGGAGCTGGCCCTTACGACGGTTGCAGCTCGACCGGTGGTTCAGCAGCCGAGGACACCAGGGATCGAGCAGTTTCAGAAGATGAGCCCCAGAGACTTTCTGGGGACAGAGGGGATCCTATATGCCGATGAGTGGATCGAGCATATAGAGGAGATCTTCCGCTTGGCCAGGATACCAGCAGATCTTCAGATCGAGGCCGCAGCTAGCCGGATGCGAGATCTTGCTCGCACCTGGTATCAGTCAGACCCCAGGGTGGGGGTACCTGGGCAGACTTGGGAGCAGTTCAAGGGCTTCTTCAAGAAGAAGTTCTTCCCAGATTCAGCACTCAGAGCCTTGGAGTCGCAGTTCGAGAGCCTAGTCCAGGGGAGCCTTTCAGTGGAGGAGTATGCAGGGGAGTTTGGCCGCCTCGACAGGTTTATAGAGGGCTTGCGAGACGGCAAAGGCCCAGAGGTTCCAGAAGGGTCTAGTCAAGGAGGTCAAGTCCTTGACCAAGGGCAACTGGGATCCCACATTCGAGGAGATCTTGACGGGAGCCTTGTTGGCAGAGGATGATCTTGAGCTTAGACTCAAGAGAGGGCGAGACCCAGTTGGGGGCAGCAGCAGCGGGGGCCAGGCCAAGAGGCCCCACTTTTAGCGTCAGCAGCTGAGGCAGTTTCAGCCGCAGCCGATCCAGCAGAGGCCAGTTCACCAGCAGCAGCAGCCGAGGCAGCCCCAGCAGGGCCAGAGGCAGGTTATCACTTGTGCCTACTGCAAAAAGCCCGGGCATGTCGCCAATGAGTGCCGAAAGAGGCTAGGCCAGTATTTAGTATGTGGTTCAGCTGACCACCAGATGAGGGAGTGCCGTATGGGACGAGCAGCCCAGGGAGCAGCAGTCAGAGCTCCAGCAGGCCAACAGAGGGGACCAGCCCTGTAGACGCAGCAGCAGAGGTTCGTCCAGCGCCAACAGCAGGCCAGAGGAGGCCAGTAGGGGCGAGGATTCGCCATGGTAGCAGAGGATGCGGAGGCCATCTGAGAGCTGATTGCAGGTTCGATTCTCCTCGACTCCAGTCCAGCTTTTGCATTATTCGATTCCGGTGCTTCGCATAGCTTCATATCAGTATCTTTTGCAATTAGACACGGTATCGTAGCTGAATCGTTGCCTAGGACTTACAAGATCACGACCGGGGGTGGCATTATCCTCGTGAGTGATATTTGTAAGGGTCGGAGAGTAGTTTTGGGAGGCCGTGAGTTGGAGGTGAGCCTGCTCGTAATGCCATTGACGAACTACGATATAGTATTAGGCATGGATTGGTTGAGCCAGCACCATGCCAGCATTGATTGCAGAGGGGGTAGAGTTCTCTTCAGAGCGTCGGGGGAGCCAGAGTTCGAGTACTCCAGACGTCAGGCAGAGCAGAGCAGCGGAGTCTTCTGTGGAGTCTCGGTCGAGGAGCAGGCGATTCCACACCCCTTGGTAGCAGAGTATATGGATGTTTTCCCAGAGAAGTTGCCGGGATTGCCACCAGACAGGGACATTGAGTTCTCGATAGACTTGGTTCCGGGAGCGGAACCCATCTCTCAGCATGTCTATCGGGTGAACAACAGTAAGCTGGTGGAGCTGAAGAAGCAGGTGGATGAGCTACAGGACAAGGGCTTCATCCGCTCGAGTTCGTCGCCATTGGGTGCACCAGTATTGTTCGTGCCGAAGAACGATGGGTCAGTATGCATGTGTATTGACTATAGGGCACTCAACAACCTCACGATCAAGAACAAATATCTACTGCCGCGGATCGACGATCTATTTGACCAGTTGAGCGGAGCTCGGGTATTTTCCAAGATTGATCTGAGGTCGGGATATCACCAGGTGAAGGTGAAGGAGGAGGATATTCCCAAGACCGCTTTCAGGATGCGGTACGGGCAGTTTGAGTTTTCGGTTATACCGTTTGGGCTAACCAATGCACCAGCAGTGTTTATGAACCTTATAAACAAGGTGTTCCATCAGTATCTGGATCATTTTTTGGTGGTGTTCATTGACGATATCTTGATATATTCTAAGACTGATGAGGAGCACGAGGAGCATTTGAAGATAGTGCTGGAGATTCTCAGGAAGGAGCAGCTTTACGGGAAGCTCTCCAAGTGTGAGTTCTTCTTGGACCGGGTGGACTTCTTGGGGCATGTGGTGACTGGAGATGGTATCTCAGTTGACCACAAGAAGATTGTAGCAGTTGAGGCATGGGCAGCGCCGACTTCAGTTGCAGAGATCAGGAGTTTTCTGGGGCTGGCAGGATATTATCGGAGATTTGTGCAGGATTTCTCCCGGGTTGCAGAGCCGTTGACTCGGTTAACCCAGAAGGATGCTGAGTATGTTTGGTCTGAGGAGTGTCAGGCTGCTTTTGATGAGTTGAAGAAGCGGCTTACGACAGCTCCGATTCTGACATTGCCTTCAGGATCAGGTGGATTCACTATTTATAGTGATGCTTCAGGGAAGAGGCTGGGTTGTGTCGTGCAGCAGCATGGGAAGGTAATTGCCTATGCTTCCAGGCAATTGCATCCCCATGAGAATTACTACCCTACCCACGACCTGGAGCTGGCAGCAGTGATATTTGCTCTGAAGTTGTGGAAGCATTATCTGTATGCTGAGAGGGTGGAGATCTTCACAGATCACAAGAGCTTAAAGTATGTGTTCACTCAGAAGGAGTTGAACATGAGACAACATAGATGGCTAGAGTTGATGAAGGAATTTGACATCCTACTTCAGTATCACCCAGGGAAGGCCAACGTGGTTGCCGATGCCTTGAGTAGGTATCCGACAGCCATGTGTTTGACCATGGATCGGTATTTGCTTGCAGACTTGGAGAGCCTTAGAATTGAGGTGATCGTGCCCGGAGTGCAGATGCAGTTATGGGGGATGCAGATTCAGTCAGACTTGGTGGAGAGGAACAAATCGGCTCAGTTTGAGGACGTTGCTTTGCGGTGTCTCCGAGAGCAGGTTCGAGCAGGATTACTGGAGGGCGAGTTTTCTCTTGCAGAGGATGGTGCCTTGAGGCACAGTTCCAGGTTATGTGTGCCCAGCAGAGATCTCAGGGAGCAGGTTATGCAGGAGGCCCACAAATCTCAGTACTCTATACACCCGGGTGCCAACAAGATGTATCGAGATCTGAGGAAGCATGTTTGGTGGTCAGGGATGAAGCGGGAGGTGGCTCGCTTCGTAGCTAGGTGCTTGGTCTGTCAGCAGGTCAAAGCAGAGAGGCAGAGGCCTGGTGGATTGTTGCAGCCGCTGCCCATTCTCGAATGGAAATGGGAGCATATCACTATGGACTTCATTTCAGGATTACCGCGTACTCCAGGAGGAAAAGATACGATTTGGGTCATCGTTGACATGTTGACCAAATCGGCCCACTTCTTGCCATTCAAGGTGGGTACGTCTACAGAGAGGCTGGCGGAGATGTATATGCCGCAGATAGTCAGGATTCACGGAGTTCCAGCCAGCATCGTCTCAGATCGGAATAGCCATTTTACTTCCCCTTTCTGGAGGAGTCTGCAGACTAGCTTGGACACTCAGCTCAAGTTTAGTACTGCATACCACCCCCAGACGGACGGACAGTCGGAGCGGACTATTCAGATACTTAAGGATATGCTACGGACGTGCGTCCTGGACTTTGGAGGTTCCTGGAAGGATCATCTTTATTTGGTGGAGTTTACTTACAACAATAGTTTTCAGGCCAGCATTGAGATGTCACCTTTCGAGGCTCTGTACGGGCGTAGGTATTGTACACCCTTATCTTGGGATGATATTGGTGAGCGAGCTTTACTGGGGCCAAAGATGGTTGATGATGCAGCCGAGAAGGTGAAGCTCATCAGGGACAGACTTCGCGTGGCGCAGGACAGACATCGGCACTGGGCCGATAGCCACCGGAGGCCATTGGAGTTTGAGGTACAGATTAGAGTAGGATTAGATTTAGGTTTGTTGTTTATGATTTTTGATCATGTTTGTTTATTATAATTAATTGAGACCTTGCTTGTGATTAGGTCGGAGACCAGGTTTTCTTGAGGATATCTCTGACTCGTGGTATGATATGTTTTGGTGGAGGCGAGAAGCTTAGCCCGCGCTTCATCGGCCCTTTCGTTATCAGCAGGAGAGTCGGTGACGTTGCATACAGGCTAGACTTGCCGCCTGTGCTAGTGGGGGTCCACAACATATTCCATGTATCACAGTTGAGACGGTACATGGCTGACCCTAGCCATGTGCTCGATCATTCAGAGATTGAGGTTGGGCCTTCTCTCAGCTATCCAGAGCAGCCAATAGAGATTCTGGATCGACGGAAGAAGGTTCTGAGGAACCAGGTGATACCTTTGGTATGCGTCGTATGGAGGCATCATTCTCCAGGAGAGTCTACCTGGGAGCGGGAGGACGAGATGCGCGAGCGTTACCCCTATCTTTTTGGACCGTGAGGTATACTTTCTATCATTCTCATCAGTTGTATTTCGCCTTTCAATTTCGAGGACGAAATTCTTTTAAGGAGGATAGATTTGTCACTACCATATTTCTAATATGAGGGTATTTTTAACATTTTTGGGGTAATTTAAATTTATTAGAATTTATTTGAATTTATGGGAATTTTTTTGGAATTATTTTGGAATTGTTTGGACTAGGTTGACTTTGACTAGTTTTGACCCTTGTAGATCAACCTAGAAGCTAACCCTAGTTAGTATAGACTTGGTTAGGTTATATGACTCTAGTCTAACCTAAGCTAACCCTTGGTTTGGTCAATAGACTCTAGTTAGCAATAGGAATTAGAAAGTCATAAGTCATGGCTTATGATTTAGAGCCTATAATAAATCATTTAACTCATAGCCTTGTAGGTTGGCCCAAAGCCCAAGACAATTACAAAACCCTAATCCCTAGACTAAGTGGCCGGCCACCCCTATCCACATTGGGAACATCACCCTATAAATACTCTCCTAATTTTAGGGTTGCCTCTTTCGTAGGAAAGCTCAAGTTTAGGAAAGGTTTGTTTCCTATTTCATTTAATCCCCAGATTTCCATTCCATTCCCTTTTCCATTCAAATCTCTTCCATTAGGTTTTAATATGCCTATTCTTGCTGTTATTGAAGTTCCATTTCAGTTTGGTGTTGATTTGTTGGATTGGGACATCAAGGAGAAGAGCTCTAGAAAGGGAGTTTTTCTTGAAAGTTCAACTATAGGTAACTTCTCCATTTCTCCATAAAATTTTGATTTCTTTACATATTTAGGAAGCCCTAGGAGTCCCCTAAGTGTCTTCATTGGTTTCGTGTCGGGTTTCATAAGTTTCGTGTCCGTTTAGGACACGTATCAGAGACAGCCCTAAGTGTTCGACGAAATGTCTCAATGGACATTTCGTTCTGATTTTGCAGAACTTTTTGAATAGAAAAATGTGTTTTTGTGTCGCTTATCCATTTCTTTAGGTCTGAGCTTGATTCGTGCTTGTGTCGTGTCGTTTGGACACTCGTGCACACACACTCGTACACGCGCGCGCGCAGCTACAGTACTCCCTTGCCACTCGGGCTTCCTGCAGGACACGACACGAACTTGTTTGACACAAAATTTTGTGGGATCAATGGGGCATGTTCTGTCACCATGCTCCCCAAATTTCATTGGGTCTCGTGCACTGGTTGGGGAGTTATTCATCACGTACGGGGATTTGCCTGACACTGTGCACTATTTTTCCCCCACTGATACGCTACTCGTATTCGTGCTGGACACATTGTGGACATGAACCAGGGTGCCCGTGTCCTAGCCCTAGTGTAGGTGTACACGTGTGCACGAGCACGTGGCCTAGTTCGTGCTGTGACGTGTGCACGACACGCGTGCACACGTGCACGATGTGTGCACTGAAACAGTGCCTGTGTGCACTGTTTCGTGTCTCGTTTTAGTTTGGACACATCGTGTCTACTTGGGTGGACACCATTATGTTGTATGACACATTTGTAATGTATATTTAAATTACCAACCTTTTTTATTGTATTTTAATATGTTTTCATTAGGTATTTATCAATTCACAAAATTCTGAGCAGTGTATCAATTTCTTGATTTTCTAGTTTTTGATACACGAACTTTGCCATCATTTTTAAACCCATTAGTATTATTAACCTGTAGGTTTAAGTCCCTAAATCTATTCTCCTTATGTTAACTCCTTGTGTGTCAATTTTGGTGATGTTTGGTGGGTTATTGCCTTCAAATGGGTTGGTTATGTGTAGGCTAGATTGAATATTCAGATTTCTGAATATTATGAGATTGTTTCCCTTTCCTTTACTGATTAAAACTGAACTGGAGTATTTTGATTTTGGTTAGGACTGAAGCAAATCTGGAAACTGATTTCATGACTGAAAAACTGAGTTTTAAATAAGGTGTTTTGATGTTGCAATGTGTTAACTGATTTTGTGTTGTTCAAAATAACTTGAACTCTAATTCCTGCACTGCCTATTAATTTTCTGCCCATATGTACACATTTGCATTCTTGTTTTCAATCTAGCACTGTTGTGTTCAGTCACCTAATCCTATTTCCTGCTAACACTTTGCTCACAAACACAAATCTGGGAACACAATTTTCCCTACACTCACATGTATATCTCTCACACCCACACACACATCCTCCACTCTTCTTCCCACACACACACACAAAGCCTCACACACATTGTTTCACTCACTCTTTAATTCACACACACACACACAGTCTTTTGTATCTCTCTCTCTATACATATATATTTCCTAGTCTTCTAAATGTAGGTTTATGTATAGTATGTATACATATGTATTATATGTAATGTATACCTATAGGTATATATGTTGAGCCTATATATATATATATATATATATATATATATATATATGTATATATATATAAAAAAAAATATATATATATATAATAATGTGATGTTCCTATTAGTTGCACTATAACCTAGGCAATGTACACATATAGGTAATATGTAAGAATGCCAACTAACATGTATAGTTGGTCTAGATAGCCTAGTAGTGTGGTGTACTAGCTTGTATAGGTTGAGTGACCTAGTATAGACTAATGTAGTCTAGTATAGACTAGTTTGACCTAATTTAGACTTGGTTGACCTAGTTTGACCATAGTTGACTTAGGTTAGACTTCTTGGTTGACCAAGGTTGACCAAGAGTTGACTTTGGCCTAGATTGACCTAGAATCATGTACAATGCATAGTAGGACTTCATTATACAATTTTGGACTTGTTGTGACTTGTGCTGTTCTGATTAGGAGCCAGACACCACTTCTCGGACAGTACTTTCATATTGGACACTCAGATACCAGGCGAGTACATTCTCTGATCATTTCATATCTTGCTTAGAATTATTTCTTGCATTAAATTACTTTACTTGTACTGTCACGTTGGTCACACGGATTGGTACTATATGGATCCCTTCTTGAGATGTTATCCTTTAGGGAGCATCGGGTACTACATGTTCTGTGCGTTTCACTTACATGGCGTATCACTATGCTTTATTGGTTCACTGATCACTTGTGACATATACTCTTATGATTACATAGTCTTCCTTGAATCCTTATCACATACATTGGGTTTCCTAGAATCCCCATTTATGGGACTTCCATGTACCACCCTTCGGGGACCTTTGTATGGAATCATAACATAACCTGGTTGGATCTTTGTGTATTGATTGGGGGTACGGGGTACCACCCTTCTCTCTGTTTACATATCGTATTTCTTTCAGTACTAGTATCTTACTTTACTGCATGATTATATTTTCTAACCTGCTATGAACTGTTGAGATATACTGTGCTCGCTCCTGTCCTGACTGGACCTGTTGAAAATATTACAAAGGACGAGGAGGAGGCCTGTCTGGACACTTTCTACGGGGCAGCCTTAGATGACACTTACGAGCTGGACCCTCAGGAGGACCCAGCTCTAGCTGAGGACATCACCCCCATTGCCTAGACTAGTTTAGTTAGGCCTATCTTATTTCATGCTGTCATGAGACTGTTTAGCTAGACTTTATTTCTGTTCAGAGATTTGAGTTGTACATATTCTTTCATTCTGTATCAGAGACCATGTACCTCTGTATATTTGCTGGGTTTATCTTAGACTACTTTATCATCTCTGTTTCCTTGAGTTCTATTTCATATCGTGCTATCTCTTCCTTAGTTGTGATTGAGTTTATTTACTGCTATGTCACCCCCATTCGGGGAGTATAAAATGTTTAGAGATATATTGTTAGATGTATGTTGACCTAGGACAGCGTTCTACCGCCGACACTGCGGCGTAGGCTGTACGTACCCACGTCTCGTGCCCTTACTCTAGGGTGCGGGTCATGACACTAGGCACCCGAGAACTTGGTTGTTCAAGTCGAACGCGTGCACGGCACGTTCCTTCGATGCGAAGTTCGGTGTAGCCTTTACTCGTCGAGTCGTTGCCCGAATAAGTTAGACAAGAGTTGTGTTGGGCTATCGAAGCCATTTCTAGCACTGTCCTGCTCTATCTGCGGTTGTCAAGTCGCATAGTCCCTTGAGAACAAGGCTCGTCGTATAAAGTATATGACTTGAGCGTTAGCATCGCCTAGAGAACCAGGTCTGTCTAAGGCACGAGCTACGGTCGGTTTAGTAAAAAGCTTGCCACGAACAAAGGAAGTCCACGCTACTGGTTGTCGCCGAAATCGGTCCCGTTACTTGGGAGTCTCGCTAAGTCTTGATAAGTTCCGCACACGAGATCGGTCCCGCTACTTAGGAGTCTCAACAGATAGAAGAAAAGCATGGTCATGTTAAGGAAGGACTGGATAGATCACGTTGGGACTTGCATGGTCATTGGACAACTTGTCGACAAGGTGTAGTCTTCTTGAATAATCGCCGGGGCGCCGGGATCATTCGGCCCGGGGGAAGCGAGTGCGGCTCAAAGCAGGATGCCGGATAACCGCATAGGAGTATCGGCTCTTCCGGGGCTAGCTACCCATGGAAGGGCGGCCCGATACCCCCGCCGAGCCGAGTCCATGATAGCTTGACAATGCTAGTGACCACTCATGTAGATGTGTCGGCAAGAGTGGTAAACCGCGTATATGCCTTTGGATTGAGTCTAGAACTTGAAAAATGTCTAGGCGATAACAAGATGTCTAGGCCTAAGATTGGGCTGCAGCATAGACACGTGCTTCGGCACTAAGCAAGGCTTTCGCGTATCAAGTATTAGCTTTTGCGTATCAATATTGGCATTCGCGTATTGGCTTCCACGTATCAAGTATTGTCTTTCGCGTATCGGCATTGTTGGCCTAGGTTTGCATAAGTTAAGTCGAGTGCCATCACTTTAAGTTATTGGCACGAGATCAAGTTAAAGTCACGGTACGCCCCTGCCGTCCCGAATTAAAGTTTAATCAAGTACAAAGCGATGAGGCACTGCCTCTATCGAAATACACGTTGGCATTGTTGCATGACCATGTCGTGGTATATCGGTTTGGTCAGGCGTCATAGTCTTAAAACTGATCCTAAGGCAAGACTAGAAAGACAATCGAAAGGGACTTAAGCTGCACAAAGTAAATGAACGTGTCGGTTATGTATGGGTGGGCAAGAAGCTCACTCCACCAGTACAGTTGAGTACTGACACCCACACAGTGTTTCATGTACAGGCACAGGTAAAAACTCGTGGCACGGAGCTCGCTTGGATGCGTCGAGGCACGGAGTCCTTTAGCGATTCGAAGCGTGCGGCCGTTTAGAGACAAAGACTTATATGGGACATAATGTATGGACATCGCCTTCCGAAGCTTCCGCTGGATTCAAGTATTGTATCGAGAGATGAGAGAGAGTAGAGTGACTTGTAAAATGAGAGAAAAGTGAGCACGAGAGACTTGTAATCAAGGCCTTGCGCCCATTGTAATATCATTGTTCAATATCAATAAAGAGTTCTTTTGAATGACTTGTGTTTTGCCTTTAAATTTCCGCTGCATGTTCAATATTTCTGCTTGGGACTTCTGTGCGACGACCCCGTCGCCGCCGATGTAATCGGCCGTTATGAAACTGCCTTGCACGAGCGCAATCTAGGCTCGTGTGGCATCACGCTTTAGCGAGGACGATCGCTCCTACGGGAGCGGGGCGTGACATAATGGTATCAGAACACGGCTTTACGTTCTGGGACTTCCCGTCGAATTTCTCAGTTTTGAAAGCTCATCGTTGGAAAAAGAAGTGTGCGCTCTCTCTCAATTTTCCCTCGACATGTCTATACAATAAGTCTAAATATCTTTAAAAGCTCGTACATGCGTTCAATCGAACGCATCGGTAGGCCATCGCCGGACACATTGGTAGGCCTTTGTGCCGAACGGTGTCAAACTTGTCTTGATAGAAAACATGTGCTAAGTTAACATGTCGCGTGCGTGCCTAACTAGTCTTACGTCGACCTAGCAATTCAGCTTGTAAACTCAGAATATAGTCTGCACGGGATAGCTATGCACACGGCCTTTTGGCTAAGTTGTGCCACGCGTCGCGTACCTTGACTTTTTGGTGCAAACGAATCGCGAGCAATATCAAGTATCGCTCGGTCAGGAATGGAGATACACTTAGGATATATATCGATAGGAACGCTATCGGACTAACGCTTAGGCGTACGCGAAGGACTGGATTTGGATCTTGAGGAATAGTGCAAATGACTTAGTACATCGAGACGACGCGAGCGATTACGCTAGAGATTCGTCGAACGAATCTAAAAGATGTCTTAGCGAAAGCTGTGAATGTGATTGTGGATTAAATCAGGATGGCTCGAATTCGAGTGGTGTATGGTTTGTTTTGGAAATCATTCGAGTAAAGATCGAGGATTAGAAGTAACAGCGAGTATGTCGGCGAGGCGATGAGATCGCGCGAAGCCTTAGAGCGTGTCACACTTAGTTGGTCATGACTTCGAATGGCCCGAACGAGATATCGTTCGGACAACTTATGAATGAGCAAGGCGAGTTAGAAAACGATTCAGAACGTTGAAACAAATGAATGTCTTGATCGAGGAAACCTAGAGGATCGTGCTTACAATTTCGGATTGCGTCCAATGAAATGTGACTTGAGTTTTGGACAACGATCTTGAAACTAGCTTGAGGAATAGCAATCAAACTTGATCTTGAATATCGAAGAATTGTGGAATATCTAACTCGGGACAACAGCATCAACGCATGACTCGAAATTGGTTGTAAAGGAAGATCGTCAGGTTACGCATATCGTCGATGGTATTGAGGCGTATCAAAGACCGATATACGATAACTCGGGGGTACTCTGACTCGACAAATGACGATCGTGCAAATGTCATTGTTCCGTTGGATGCTATACTCGGGATATTGAAATGTGCCGAGGAAAAGATAGACTTGGCTCGAGGATTTTCTAGTTGAACGAAGGACGAATGGACTATCAAAATTAAGATGTTGGCTTGGATGAAAATGAAATGTTTGGATTGCTTTGAAGATAACCCCAATATCGACATTCTTGTCTTATGCGAGTGCAACCACAGCCTCGCACATACGTCACACCGATTATGGCGATCACTCCGCATGAGCGCTGGTATGGTGATTCATATAGCGGCAGTGATCGAACTTGCATGGCATGGCAATTTGTATGTTTTGACTTGTGGTTTGACGCGAAGGTGGACTCGAGAATGATTCAGCATACTTGACGATCGAATTTGAGGATTGAGTAGGTCCAATCCGCGTATCGAGAATGAATTAGTCTGGACTCAAACAAGGGTTACGCCCTGATGAGAATGATTATTCTGCGGGTGCGTTGCATGGTGATTCATGAACCACCATGGATAATTGGACTCGCGTGAGATTGGAGCGCAACATATTGTCAAAGCTAGACGACCTCGTGATCGAATACATGAATTGGTTGGAATTGATGATTTGAAATAGATTTGAATGTATGCAACGAATGCATTGATGTGAATAGGTGATCGTGCTTGATGTTTAGAAATCTGAGTGATACAAGCTTGGGTAGAAAACCCCCGTGTTTCTGACTTGGTTCGACCCTAGGATTGGGGTCAGTGTTGGTATTATTGTTGGGGAACTATGATTCTAATCCTGACATTGACTTCGCCTCTAGAAATAGCCTAGCGAATAAGCGAGACGCCCTGTTTCAAGTGTTAGCAATCGAAATATTGATCTTGAGGATTGGCATGGATTAAAAGAGTGAATCAAGAATAGGAAACCCTGCCCATGAGACTCGGCTGACATGCATATATTTCAGGGACGCTTGAGTATGTACACGATACGACTCGAGTGAGAATGATGAATTCTCTATCATGCGGTTTGGTGAATGCATGTATTTTGGGGACGCTTGGAATGCGTGCACGATCCAACGAAGTAAGACGTTGAATTCAAATGAGACTTGAGGAATGGAAAGTGTCGAGGATTTGAAATCGAGTTAAAGGATTGATAGTCGTACGAGCGTGGCTCGGAATCGAAGGAACACGTAGGCGAAATGTGTACGATTAAGTCTTGGCCATAGAAATGGTAGGATGGCTTGCATTCAGGAAAGTCTCGAGGACGAGACTTGTTCTGAGTGGTGTATGTTGTAGTGCCTCGTCCCGTAAAGTCAATCGGAGGAATTGAAATGCCGACGGCGTTCGGACTTAGCCTTGCAACGGCTGCATGATGACATCGCTCGGTCGAGGCGATCGCTCGCTCAGGTGGGGTAGTTTCGGTGAACTCGCCTCATCTTAGCCTTCACTTAATAACTCACATGATTTCAACCTACACAAGTAGGCTAATATAAATAGCTACGAACGCACATAGCTAAGGGAATAATCCCGACGGTCGAAATGTCTTAGAATATGGAAAATGGTTCCACGGTCTTCATAGAAGTCGGCTCAGCATGCTTTCAAATGACACTCGATCCTTCGATCCCGTGGCTTGGGAGAAGGAAGTTGGCTTAAGTTGCTAAGTTGTCCCGACACTTGAAATAGTCTAAGTCATTGGCGTCGCCTGCGTGAATGCTTGGTAAAGCATGCACGGCCCCGTCGTTTTTCTCCAACACTCGAATCAGCCTAAGTCATAGGCGTCGCCCGCATGAATGCTTAATAAAGAATGCACGGTCCTGTCCCACAAGGCTTGGCATAGCCTTCGTACGTCCCGCAAGTTAAGTCGTCTTGTACGGCTTGTTGGCTTAAGTCTAGGTACCCGAGAACTTGGTTGTTCAAGTCGAACACGTGCACAGCACGTTCCCTCGATACGAAGCTCGGCGTAGCCTTTACTCGTCGAGTCGTTGCCCGAATAAGTTAGACAAGAGTTGTGTTGGGCTATCGAAGCTATTTCTAGCACTGTCCTGCTTTATCTGCGGTTGTCAAGTCGCGTAGTCCCTTAAGAACAAGGCTCGTCGTATAAAGTATATGACTTGAGCGTTAGCATCGCCTAGAGAACCTGGTCTGTCTAAGGCACGAGCTATGGTCGGTTTAATGAAAAGCTTGCCACGAACAAAGAAAGTCCACGCTACTGGTTGTCGCTGAGATCGGTCCCGCTACTTGGGAGTCTCGCTAAGTCTTGATAAGTTCCGCACACGAGATCGGTCCCGCTACTTAGGAGTCTCGACAGATATAAGAAAAGCATGGTCATGTTAAGGAAGGACTGGATAGATCGAGTTGAGACTTGCATGGTCATTGGACAACTTATCGACAAGGTGTAGTCGGCCGTTAAATTTACGCTGTATGTTCAATATTTCTGCTTAGGACTTCTGTGCGACGACCCCGTCGCCGTCGATGTAATCGGCTGTCATAAAACTACCTTGCACGAGCGCAATCTAGGCTCGTACGGCATCACGCCTTAGCGAGGACGATCGCTCCTACGGGAGCGGGGCGTGACACAAACTATCTCAAAACAAAATAATATCTCAACTAATTACTATTCAAGTTCTAAAACATGAAAACTAAACCAAGCCTACTAGCTAGTCTCTTGATCACTCCTGAGTGTCGGGGCCGAAGGTAGCAAAGCTATCTCCTGCTCCATAGTATGTAGGACAAGTGTCCTCAGGAAAAACATCTGTAATATTTTCAACAGGTCTAGTCATGACAGAAATGAGCACAATTGATCTAGAAATCCCAAGTAAATGGCAAAGACTATAAAGCAGTTATAGACAGTTATATTGACGAACATGGCAGTTTTATACAGGTAATGATGTAGAGAAACAGTTAAAGTATAAGAGAAGTAATGTAACAAAATAAGAGAAGAAACATGGCAAGGAAGACTCTAACACAAGCTAGCTGAACTAGAGTAACATGATATAAGTCCAGATTGTACAATATAAGTCAAGTGTAATTCCAATGTAAGTCTAATACAATATCAATCCATTACAAGATGAATCCAGTACAAGACGAGTCTAGTAAGTGATCAATGAATCCAGGGTGAGTCCAAAATATACTATAATAGTGTGTTTTAAAATACCGAGATCGACATGTAAACGACTGTGGGTAATACAGCACATCACACACTGATCAGGTAAGGGATGTCTATCATTTTTAGTATAATTCCAAGGGAGGTATTTCCTGTATAGGGAATGTTCACATTTCTACTCCAATATTTCCCTGTCCAATAAATACAAGTGAATCCACAACCTGATACAAAAATAAGTACAAGTCCAGCCAGAATATGATATTTCCAGTAGGTGATTCCAATGGTGATTCCAGTAATAGTTCCAGTAATAGAGGCCGGATATGTAAAAGGTGAGTGTCGCATGCAATGGATCCAGTAATATCAATCCATGTTGATAGAGAATCAAATAGAACTAACTAGAACTGAAATACAGTAATCGACAAGTAACTGGAAGAACTATCAGAGAATGTACTCGCCTGATACCCTGAAAGACTGATGAATATCAGATGTCTGAAACGGAGTCACAATGTCCTAATTAGAGCAATATAGGTTATGATATGTTCAATATGATATAAGTGAAGTTTACAATGCAATCTACATGATTATATGTCAATCTAGGTCAAAGTCAACTTTTGGTCAACTCTGGTCAAACTAATCAATATCTAGGATTTGGTCAACTAGGTTAATCTTAGTAAACTAAGTCAAGCTAGGTCAATTGGTCACATATTGACTCAATGTTGACTTTTGGACAACTCTAGTCAATTGGAACTATTTGGTCAAACTTTGGTCAAACTTTGGTCAATTATAGGGTTTTGGAACTTACACTTATTAACTTTGGTCAAACTTCTAGTCAACTAAGTCAACAAGTCAATATTAGTCAATTCCATATACTAGGCTAATATCTAGGAGAAAAGGTTTAATCAAATCCTATATTAACTAACTTCAAGAATCCAATCTCACATAAACTAAGTATCAAGGCCAAAGCTCTACCTTAAAACTCAACTCCTAAGTTAACCATATACCAATCACTCATATACATACATATAGGGTACACTATGACCCAACCCAAACTCATAGTCAAAATTACCTATGACCACATTACTAAGGCATCCTACATAACCATAATACATACATATGTGCATTATATCTATATCCTCACAAAAGTGTATATATATATATATATATATATATATATATATATATATATATTTTATATATATATATATATAAAATATATATATATATATATATAATATAAAATATATATATATATATATTTTATATTATATATATATATATATATATATATATATATATATATATATATATATATATTTTATATATATATATATATATATATATATATTTTTTTTATATATATATATATATATATATATATATATATAAATATATATATATAATATATATATATATATATAACTCAAGCCAACCATGGCCAATATCTGACAAGGACTGGACCTCACTCTCTCTCATTGACACTCAAATGTCATATAGGGCTGTCTCCCCTGTAACTGATACATAAATGGCTCCCACTAGTTAATTGATACTTGTATCAGTTAACTTTCCTCCAAAACATATCTAACACTAATACAGATCCTAACTGAACATATATCCCAACTGATACATGAACGGGCCTTCACTGATCTGTTTTTGCTTATATTGCATATCATTTCCCCCCACTCATTCATCAACTGGACTGAATGGTAGGTAATGGATTGAAACCATAGGTAAATCTTCACTCTTCACCTCAAATCTAACCTCTCTAAATACTGACACATAACCCTTTAGTCTCACTACAACACACAAACACATACACACACCAAGCCCTAAACTCTCACTAAAACCTCTGCCTAAACTAATACATGATACTGCCCTCACCCTCTAACTCTCATACCTGCTATGTAGGCTATATACTGTTACACTTGGACTGGACATTCACAATGGAGATAACATCTAGCATGGGCTAATGAATCCAAATCTTAAAAAACATACTGAATAAGCTAACCTAGGAATCAAATGTATGCAACCTTAACCCAGGTAACCATCAACCCAAACAAACAAATCCCCAATTACAGTTCAGAGTCAACTAGTCCATATATATCTCATATATGTATAAATACATGCATATACATTATGAAGTCGAAATGGAAGTGTGCATACAGAGGTAGGTAATTATGTGTGCAACATAAAGGTGCCAACCCTAGTGTCTAAAACAGTGTCGAAATCATATCCTAACAGTGTCCAAAATATTGTCGAAGTTGTGTCAGAAAACCAGGTAGAGGCACAACCTCTTGCAGTGGTGTCGACCAACCTAGGGGCTTGTGTGTCTACCCTAGAGCCTCGTGCTCATGTCCAAGGTTAGGTTAGGACTAGGGCTTCGTGTCTAAGGGCCTGATTCGTGTCCACAAAGTGTCATATCATGATACAAAATCCGTATCACAATGTGTCTGCTGCGTGTGTGTGTGTGTGACAGTATAAATCGATATGATCGAGATTTCTCTCTCGATACTGCACCAAGCCCCACAAAACTTTGTGTATGTTGTGTCAATAAGTACCCCCACGTGACCACCAAATATCATGTCAAAACGTGTTGTGTCCACAGAGAAATGGACACGCGTAGCATAACAGTGCACGAGGTCTTGTACACGTGTCCCCGTGTCCTAAAACAGTATCTAAAACATCCTAAATTCGACTCAGTCAATTTGATATCAATATAAACGTAAGCTACAAACCCATGTAATTAGTTTTGAAAAATATGAATATTTATTTCTAAGAGGCATTTCATCAAACACTTTACACTACACTCCGATACGTGTTCGATACGCATATCAAATGGACCCAAATTCCTACCAAACTTAGCCTACAGCTAGGGAGACCCTAAATGAATGCAACTATGTAAAGAAATCATAAATTTGAATGAGTTTGATAGGTTTTACCTATTGAGAGTGAATCTCAATAAAAAGCTTAATGAATGAGGGTCCTTCTCCAATTTGTAATGATTCCAAGCCTCCAAATCTTTGATAGCTAGTCTCCCATAGTCTCTACACCAGAAATAGAGTCCAATGCAAATGACTAGACTCTATTTGGAGGAGAGATGAAGAATTGGGGGTAATTTGGGGAAGAACACTATTAGGGTTCTTAAGAGGCTATACAAAAGAGGCAAAAGGGTGCTAAGAGATGTTATATAGAGGTGGAGATCCTTTGATGGCAGCCTAAGGTTATTTCTAGGATTAGGGTTAAGTTTCATGAGGTTTAAAGGCCTCTAGCTAGTTTAATTATAGGCCTCAAGCTAAAGGCCCAAGTGAAAATATCTATCCTTAACAAATATCTAACCTCAACTTAATATCTAGATATTCCTAACCTTGTCATGATGGAAGCTTCCAATCTAATATCTAGGGTCATGGATAATATCTAGGTTAGGGAAATTCTAGGTTAATCTCTAACAAAATACTTAACACATTATCACTTAATCAAAATCCAAATTAATTCAAAAGTCACAAAATGACCAAAATACCCTTAGGCTAAAAAGTTATAATTAGTTATTCTAATCACATGGTGTTTGCCATTGATTATAAAAGAACAGAACAATTATATGGTAGGACTGGAATTTTACTTTACAATACAAACTCGCTCGTACAAAGAAAGCCTAGGGACGAAAACCTAGGTACAGCAATCTAAGCACGATTGTTTAGTTTTGATTCTGGGGGGTGACGGTAGAGGCTCGGGAAAGCGACAACCGCTCTGTCTTAATCCTTGGACGATCAGACGTAGCCTTGGCTCTGGTGAAGAACTGCTCTCGAGATGGGAAGACTCTTCTGTGTGCGCCTTTGTCTCTCTGTGTGTCCAGCCGGGTGGAGAGGATCTCTCTTTCAAGGGAATGGCACCTTGCTATATTTTTTTGTTTCTCTGGATCCGATCATTTTAGAAGGGAATGGCACCTTGCTATTTATAGGAGTGGGGTGTCATCATTAGCGTTTGCAATGATCACCCTAAAAAAGTCGGCGGCTTGGGGACTTAATTGCCATTTTCCTTGATCCTATTTTGTGGGCAATTAATCTGGACCACTAATCTTGATTGCAACAAATCTGGACAACTAATGCTGATTGTGTAAAATCCGTATGGGCAATCAATGTTGATTGTCATGAATCTTGGGAACCTCGAATCTTCTGCCACGTGTTTAATCCATGTGATTGCCATAAATCTGTTTTGATTCGGATAATTATGATGATTGCACTAAATCAGGTTGTTAGGATTTATTGATAACTCTTGATTGATTTAGTGCTACGTGGGAAACTGATCTTCTGCCATGTGTCATAACTACGAGCTACAGCCGCATGAGGGTAGCTTCTTAGGTTTTGAACCGTATGAAGGTGGCAGCCGCATAGGTGTAGCCTCCGAAATCTGAGCCGCATGGGGGTGGTTTCCAATTGAGCCGTATAGGACTAACCACGTGTCAAGGCTGTATGGGTGTGGCCTCTCAATATTTGAGCCGCATAGAGATGATCCCCATGATCCGAGCCGCATGAGAACAGCGGCCGTATAGGGTAACTTCTCATAATTTGAGCCGCATGACGAGGGTCTTCACGCTCCGAGCCACATGCGAGCATCAGCCGCATGGGGTGGTGGCAGCCGCATAGGGGGCATTGTAGTTGGTGGATCGTGCCAGTAGTAGAGGAGATTTTCTTCGTTTCTCGAGGAATATGCCGTCATATCGAAGTTCATCATTTCAGCTTTAATGTCAGAGTTATCACTTTATGTCAGAGCATTTAATGGGAACAATCACTTTATGGCCAGCTGTAAAGGTACGCTGTATAGGGTCACGTGATTCTTGCCTGAGCCGCATGAGGCTATTGAAGAGTTTCTGAGCCGCATGAGACTCTGATAGATTTCTGAGCCGCATGAGGCTCCTTCTGTTTTGAGCCGCATGGGCTTCTTCTATTTTGAGCCGCATGGGCTTCTTTTGTTTTGAGCCGCATGGGCTTCTTCTGTTTTGAGCTGCATGGGCTTCTTCTATTCTTTTCCATGCTTCTACAAGACCCCCTTCAAAGTTTTCAATTTGAAAAATTGGAATACTTTGAATAAGAAGAATGACTATATGAGCTCCGCTGGCCGTATAGGATGTTCTTGGCCACATGGCTTGTCTGGCCGCATAGACTCCCTAGCCGTATGGGCTCCCTGTCTCACGTGCGTCTCATTAATTGACCTTAATTCGTTTTTTAGAGCCGTCTTTTGGGGGAATCCCAAGAGTTGGCTCATTAAATATTTGGATTTTATGCCTTGGATGAATCTTCTTTATGAGAGAGGGGGCGAATCCGAGGAGTCGGTTTCTCCTGCAGCACACGACCCGAAGCAGTTTATCGGTCCACGTGGCCCCTTATGTCTGCCTATAAATAGGGTGCTGTTAGGATAGAGAAACTTCTTTGCCTTCTTTTGTCTTCCTCTTTTCTTGCCCTAAGTTGCTGTTCTTCCTTCTCCGATCATCACTAATGGCCCCCAAAGCTTCTACAGCCGCGGCGAAGGGAAAGGGTGTGGCTTCTTCATCAGCCCCGGCGCCTGAAGTCTACCCCGACGTTCATCCCCCCATTGTTGGTAAGGGTTTGGGGCAGATCGTATCTTTTGAAACAAAGACGGCTTTGTTGCATGCTTTATGTACAAGCCTTTAATGCGTTCCTCGTTCTCGTCGGATCTGTTCAATTTGTTTGGGCCATATGTGCGTCCCATGTCCGAGCTGCATGGTGTATATCCCATGTCCGAGCCGCATAGGAGTTTCCAGTGGCCGCCTAGACGCTTCACAAATTGGACCGCATGATGACCCTTCGAACAGAGTCGCATGAGTCCCTCTGAATCGAGCCCGCATAAGTTCGTCTGAATTAGGCCGCATGAGGCTGTGCTGCATCGAGCCGCATGGGCTCCCCTGAAATGAGCCGCATAATGCTCTGCTAAGTATAAGCCCACGCTAAGCAGAGCCGCATAGGCTTACGCTACTCGGTGCTGCATAAGTTCGTTTTGAAATAGAGCCGCATAAGCTTGTCTCGAAATAAAGCCACATAGACTCATGTAAGCCAAAGCACTTAGTAGTTTCGTTTTAGCCATCTTTTGATTTGTTTCTTTCTTTCCTTCTTCAGTGAATCTGCCAGTGAATGCTGCTGGAGAACTTCTGGTGGGGCGTTCCCAATCTACTACGGGCTATAGGTATGATCATATAGTCGATTATATGACGAACCAGCTCCCAAAAGAGCCTTTGGGGAGGCTGAATGCTATCAAGAAGCAGTCCTTTCACTTCCTCTGTGCCATGATAAACTCGGGACAATTGGAGGGGGAATACCTGAAGCCTGCATTCTACTTCGGGGATGCTTTGTCTGTGAAGAACACCCGGGCACTAGATATATCCGAGAGCTGGGACTTTACTCTTGATGGGGTGGAGATCCACATCCCTCCGATAGAGCATCATTTTCCTTTGTCCTGGTTCAATATGCTACCGCTAGACAGAAAGATGGTAGACTCCTTGACTCCCAGCAAGTCGGGGATGTTTGTGGGAAACATCCATTACAATAGAAATTTAGGGTCAGGTATCCGGGAAGGGAACCGGTCGGTTGGTACGTGTTAGGACTTGCTTCGGGTACCTTCATAAACGTAACGGGTCCCAATTTCACATTTACCCAAGCTGATACCTTCTTGAACCAGCTTGCTCGAAAAGGGTCTTATCCTGTCGGTCGGTTGTCATTGGTGAACTGGATAATCCCTATCCCTTCATGGGCCAACTTGACCACATGGATTCTGCAGAAGTATGAGGCTTCCCTGCATGAGATCGGCCTTTACCACGCCATTCGGGGCACCTGTCATGGTCTGCCCATAAATAAACCGTTGTTCATGGCTCTCCTGGAGATGTTCAAACGGAGGACGGGTATCTTCTTCACGCCCGGAGGGGAGCTGGGACTTGCTCTCCACGAGATGTACGTTGTCTCCAAGCTGCCCTGGGGAGAGGAAGTCTTTGAAGTGTACACCACTACGAGCGAAGAGCTCGAGGATTTGGATTGGCAGTTCTCGGGCTTTGTTGCCGTGTATCGGGAATTGTTATGTCACCACAGTACTTGTCATCAGACGGCTATCAAGAAAGACGGTAGCTCGGAAGGGAGCACTCCTCACACCACCACCTGGGTCGCATATCTTTTCACACTTGGCGCCTCAGGTCGGGTTTCTTCCCGAGATCCTCAGACTCATGAGGAGGTACAATACTTGGTGTCGACTACCAAGAGATCGAGGTCTACGGGCGACACCTTTGTGAGTAAGACTGACTCTTTTAGTTATTTTTATTATGGTACTCAGCGACTGTCGGAGAAGGCGCTCCTTGCGGGATTTCTTATTGTGTGGCTGCGGAACTGCGTATTCTCCGGAGGGGCGGGTTCTATTGAGAGGATCAGTCGCCACTTTATCCTTTCCGCCGTAAAGCTGGTTTTTAGGATCAAATTGGCCCTTCTTCCGGCCATGGTGTGCAGCATACACCATGGCCTTCACGCCTTTTCATCTAAGGTCATCGCCCGTGACACGGCGATAGATTTTGAGCGCGTAGAACTGCCATACCATTATCTAATGGGGTGGCTGCTAATGTACTGCCGGTCTTTGATGAGGCCTGGAGGAGAGGACGATGTTACGGCTGATGACGCTTTCATTTTCCGATTCCACCATCAGCCCTGGGAGTACAGCACCATGCCAGCCTGTCGGAGAGCGATGGCGAGAGTGGACGGATAAGATTTTTTTGTGTCCGTACCTCGTTTTACTGCTGAAGAGGTGAGGAGCACACATGTTGATGGTACCGAACCCCCTCTCCTCTTACCTGAAAAAAATGCTCCTTTGGCTGCGTAATATCCGTCCAGCGCACCTGATATATCGTAATCGCAACAACGTCTACTTGGAGCCTTACTTGCCCAGCAGGTTTTCCCGCCAGTTCGGGTATAGCCAACTATTTCTGGACAGTCCCAGCTCTTGCCTGGGCTTTGAAGGTAGCGTCCTGGACGGTATCAGGGCATGGCATTATTACGACACGGTTCATGCTCGAACCACCTTTTCTGTCCCTGATGGCGAGGTGCCGGAAGAGATTTTATATATGGCGGCCTTATATCATGTTACAGCGAACAAGCCTCCCGTTAATTTTGATCCGAGTACCAGTTTTATCGTGGGTACTGGCTTGGAGGAGAAGCCCAAGGGGACTAAGAAAAGGAAGAGAAAGGCAAACACAGTTCCCGTGCCTGACTCGGAGTCCACCACTGCGGACGAAGAGAACGATGAGCATGATACAGATAACTCTTCCCTTCCGGTAGAAGATGTTGGGGCAGATCAGCCGCCTATTATGTCAGATAAGATGGTGGAGGATCAGCCGTCTGTTGCACTTGGTCCTGTACAAAAACATAGCAGGCAAATCTTCCCTGTTGGCGGTATTCCTTACTCCCGGAAATGGGCTGCGACCAGACGTCGTAAGTTAACAATAAAGGAGAGAAGCAAGGACGTCGACCCCGCTTCAGAGGTAAATTGAGCTACTATTTTCTTTATTCAGTTCTTCCTTTCTCATGAACTTTGACCTTAATCATGTTCCTTTCCTCTCATAGGCGTCAGAAGAAGAGGAATCTCGCGAACCGGCCACTGTTTTGAAGTCGATCCAGCCCTGAACACTTTGATCAATGACATGTGTGCCGGGATTATTTTTGCCGGGGCTCTCTCGATTGTGGCTGAGGAATGTCATGGTGCTGAGGCCGCAACTCGAGATGACGGAGGCTCCGATGAACCTGTCCCCGAAACTGCTGAATTTCATCAAGGTGACGCTGATCCAGTCGTACCTCCTTCCGAGGCGGACGGGGCAGAAGACCCAGCCGGATTCAGCTTGGGGGTTACTGGAAAGGGAACTATGGCGGTTGTGAGCGAATCTCCGCCTCCACAACCCTTTTCTGGTAAGATAAGCCAAATTTTGACTAATGAGGAGGCCCATTCGCTCTATTATCATATCATTCGGGTTACGTTGATTGATGGTTGCTCTGGACATACAGGTCCTGTCCTTTCAGTGTCGATGACAGACATTGTTAAGGTCGGCTCTACTAGCGGGAATTTGGTGGAAGGGAGCGTTCCCCCTCCTCTTCCGACTTATCTTGAGGGGCCTTCCGCCGGATCGAGTTCGGAAAGTCATATGGCAGCACAGCCTGGACAGGGAGCAATGGTCCATGCATCTTCCTCTGCTCGTATGACCTTGGGGGTTGACCTCATCCAGATTGTTCGGGCGACGGAGGAAGAATTGGTCGCTGTTCAAGCGTCCTTTTGCTCAGAATTTATTTTCCTTGTGGCCGAGGCGACAAGTTCTATTGCATCTTCTTCGACACTGCCAGCCACACTTCCTTTGGCACCGTCCTCTACGGAAGTTCTGGATGAGACATCGCAGGATGTGGTTGATAGTTTCTACCGCCATCTGAAGAGAGGAGTAGAAGCTGCTGTGGAGCGGGGGACCCTTTCGCCTTGGCCCGACAATGCGCCTAAGGCCAAATTAACATTCTCAAAACCCTTCCCGGCGGGGCAGGGATAGCTACGCTTCTGGAGCCCAAACTGTTGGAGGCGGATCAGCTTGTCGCCCAGTTTCAAGTGCTGCGACAAGCTGATCTGTCCGCAGCAATTGATCAGGAGCGGGGGTTCCTCACCACAGCCTTGGAGAAGATAAGTCTCTCGTGGGATACATCTAAGCCAGTTATAATAAAGGACCTTGGCCACCTGTCTCTCTTGTACGACCAGCTGAGCCACCGGAGCGAGGTTTACAGGGCTTGGGAAGCGGCTGCCTTCCAGGGAGTAATCGATACAAGGGAGCAGATTCTCGAACTTCAGAAGAAGCTGGCCTTCTTGGAGTCTAAGCTTGAAGATTCTCGTACGGACCAAGGGCTGATTATTCATGATGCCGAAAGGATTTCCAGAGCTTTCGCTAACCTGGAACGTGCTCTGAAGAAGTTTGAGGAGGGCTGGCGGGCTCATGCGCCCTTGAAAGAGGCGGCGCTGCTGACTCAGGAGGCTGAACGTCAGGCCAAGCAGAGATTTGAGCTGTCGACTGCCTTGTTGAGGAATCGTCTCAGGGCACTATGTATCGCCGATCAATAGTCAATTTTTTTTCTTCTTTTTATTTCCCTTTTTTTCTTTCTTAAGTGGGACGTGGTCCCCAGAACATGTAGTAGTTTTGCCTTTCAAACAAAAAAGTATGCTTTATCCTACCCTTTATTTGTATTGCTTATTGTGTTTGTGGTGTTTGTGGTATTTGCCCCACTGGAGAGCCGTCTGTCGACTTGTTACCCTTGGCATACCTTAGTTTTAGGTACAGATAACAAGTTGATGGGGATATTTGGAACAAATCCACAGTAAGGTGGCTTTGGATGTTCCTGGTATCGGAAGAAAGAATGCCGTGGGGCAGCTGGGCCCCTGGGGTATGATGAGAAGTGAGGAACATGTACTAGGAAACATAGTACATCATTTATGGTCAACAATGAACATTTGTGGTCAATAGAGGACATTTGTAGGCCTATTATCCTTGGCGTACCCTGGTTTTTTTTTTGGTACGGATAATAGGTCGAGAGAGAACCAACATACTTACTCAGAGGTGATAAGGACGTGGTAAATATGAGGGTTTCTTCGATGGAGCCTTCCCACTCAGAGGTAATGAGGACATGGCAGGAGGGCTTCATGAAGGGGACATAAAATGACTCAGAGGTAATGAGGACGTGGAAGTTCTTATGTAAGGGGCGGTTTATTTTTGATGTGAGAAAAATAACTCAGAGGTAGCATCGACATGGTTGTCTAAAAATTTGTGGATCTGTTACCCTTTTTGTGCACTAAAAGTGCGGGTAGAGGATCATGAGGAAGGAGATCCTTTTAGGAAGAAAGTTCAGAGGTAAGATCATACGTGACTTACTACCCAAAAGATGCGATATAGATTTATATGTAGTGACCAGAGTGTAAGTTCAGCGGTACCTGCGGGTACATAACTCGATAATCTGGAAGAGTTGGAGTCGGCATGTAAGTTCAGTGGTACGAAAGAGTACATAATTCGTCATTCTGGAAGATTTGTAGTAGGTATGTGAGTTCAGCAGTACGAGAGAGTACATGACTCGTCATTTTGGAGGATTTGTAGTCGAAATGTGAGTTCAGCGGTATGAAAGAGTACATGTCTCGTCATTCTGGAAGATTTGTAGTCGGGATGTGAGTTCAGCGGTACGAAAGAGTACATGATTCGTCACCCTGGAAGATTTGTGGTAGGGATGTGAGTTCAGCGGTACCAGCGGGTACGTAACCCATCACCCTAGAGGATGTCGTTTCAGACGTAATACTTCTTTAGGAACTTGCCGTTGATGGGCAACATGAGCAAGTCTCCATTTTGTTTTGTAAGACGGTAAGCTCCACTGGAAAATACAGCATCAATGATGAACGGGCCTTCCCACTTTGGCTGGAACTTGCCGGCGGTTTTGTGAGTCACGACCATCGGCCTCCGAACTGCCAGAACGAGGTCGCCCACTTGGAATGTTCTGGTTTTAACCTTCTTGTTTAAGGCTCCGGAGATACATGCCTGGTATAGCTCGATTCGTTGTTGAGCTAGTAGGTGCTTCTCATCTAGAGCCTCCAATTCTTGTAGTCTGTGATGGTGATTATCATCCGTCGTCAATCTGTATGTGAGAGCAACGCGAAGTGAGGGAATTTGAGTTTCCAGTGGGAGAATTGCCTCACTTCTGTATACTAGAAAGAATGGCCCGGTGGCAGTCCGTACGGTGGTACGGTACGCCCATAAGCATTCACCGAGCTTTTCATTCCAGTCTCGTTTGTTTGATGACACGAACTTCTTGAGAAGCTTGATGATTATTTTATTGAATGCTTCCGCCAGACCATTAGCTGCTGGATTGTATGGTGTTGAAGTAATATTCTGGATGCGGTGCTTGTCACAGAACCGATAGAAAGCGTGGCTTGCGAACTGCAGACCATTATCATGGATGATCCATCGGGGCAGTCCAAAGCGATAGATGACGTGATGCTTGAGAAAGCTGATCACGTTTGAAGTCTTTACTTCTGTAAGCGGAACAACCTCCGCCCATTTGGAGAAGTAATCTGTGATTGCGAGTATGAAGCGATGTCCTCAGGACGAAGGAGGAGTAATCGAACCGATGATGTCCATTCCCCATGCCTCGAAGGGCCAGGATGCTACCGTCAGGTGTAGAAACTCGGATGGCTGGTGGATGAAATGTGTATGGACTTGACAGGCTTTGCATTTTCGTGCATAGTCTATTGCGTCTGCAACCATTGTGGGCCAGTAGCAACCCATTCGGTGAAGGCGATCTTGTAGTTTCGGGCCAGGCTGATGGGCCCCACAGATGCCATCATGAGCTTCACGCACGGCTTCTTTGGCTTCTGTATTTGACAGGCATCGAAGTAGTAATCCATCGTATGATCGCCGATAAGCATTTTTGTCTCTGTATCGTAGAAGAATCTGAGGTAACATCTTCTAATAAAAGTGGCTTCCTTCGGATTCTTCGGTAGGATGTCGTATAGACTACAAAGTCAATGAACGGTTGTCTCCAGTCTGGTGCTTCGTCGACTGTCAGGGCGGAGTAGCTCTCGGCATACTGAACATTATTCCTGGGACAGACCAACTCACGGCCTATGATGTCAATCAAGTGGCGAGCATGATTTGGAACTGCTAAGGAAGCGGCTAGGCCTGCTAGGGCATCGACTTCAATGTTCTGGAGCCTGGGAACGTGTTCTATGAAGAACCCTTCCAAGGACGAGATGATGTCAATCGCTATTTGGTGATAGGGGATCATTTCTTCATGACGCACTTCGTACGAGCTCCTGATTTGATTGACGATTAGCTGCGAATCGCCGTATGCTTCAAGGTGTTCTACCCCCAACTTTTTTGCAAGTCGGAGGCCAATGACCAAAGCGTTGTACTCGTCCATATTGTTTGAACAGGGCTCCGTGAGGGAATAAGCTCGATTGATCACCAACCCGGTGGGAGAAATCAGCACTATTCCCACTCCAGCGACGATGTTGCCCTTGGGCCGAGTTCTAGAAGCGCCGTCGAAGAACATTCACCATATGGTACCATGGGAGGCCATATTTGAATTAGCGACCTCGTTTGGCATTTCTTCGTCTATTTTGGTTGACTCCGAATCTGGATGAGCTGCTAAAAAGTCTGCCAGAGCTTGACCTTTAACAGCCTTTTACGGAACGAAGATCATGTGGTAGGGGGACAGTAATATCGCCCAGGTAGCGAGGCGAGAGCTGAGTGCACCTGGCTTAGTCATGAGGATGTTGAGGGGGTTGACTCCTGATATGACGTAGATGGTTTGTCCTGTGACGTAGTGTCGCGTCTTCTGAATGCCGAAAACCAGAGCTAGGCACTCTTTCTCTACGGCAGTGTATCGATGCTCTGGCCCCATCATCATTCGGCTGAGGTAATATATAGCTTGTTCGTGGCCTGCCTCTTTGTTTTGTGTTAGCAGAGCACCGAAAGAATGTTTCATCGCTCGTACATAGAGCAAGAATGGTCTTCCAGCAATCGGGGCTACCAGAACTGGAGGGTTCGTCAGATATTATTTGATGCTGTCAAAGGCGCACTGGCATTCTTTATCCCATAAATGAAACGCCCTTCTTCATGAGGTGGGTAAATGACTGACATCGTCCGGAGAGGTTGGAGATAAACCTCCCGATGTAGGCTAGTCTCCCTTGAAGGCCTCGGAGTTCACGGAGATTTCTCGGGGGACCCATCTCTATGATCGCCTTCGTCTTCTTAAGGTCTACGTGGATACCCTGGGAGGTAATGATGAAACCCAAGAACTTCCCGCTCGATACGCCCAGGAAGGATTTTGTGGGGTTCATTTTCAAATTGTGCATTCGTATCAGGTTGAACACTGTCCTTAGATCATACAGATGATCTTCCTTAGAGCAACTTTTGATGGTGATGTCGTCAACATAGCACTCCACTGTTTTGCGCAAGTGGTCTCTAAAGATGATGCTCATAGCTCTTTGATAGATGGCACCAGCATTCTTTAAACCGAAAGGCATGACTGTGTAGCAGAATGTGCTAATTAGTGTTTGGAATGATGTATGCTTTTCGACGTCAGGGAATATCTTGATCTGGTTGTACCTTGAGAATCCATCCATGAATGACATACGTTCAAAGCCGTAGGTGTTATCGATCATGATATCTGTGATAGGGAGAGGGAACTCATCCTTAGGACATGCCTTATTTAGATTACGAAAGTCAACGCAGATTCGAATTTTTCCACTCTTTTTGAGGACTGAACTATGTTGGCGACCCAGTCAGGATGCTGTTTCTCACGGATTAAGCTGCTGGCTATTAGTTTGTTTACCTCGGCTTCAATATCATTCATAACGTCAGGACGGAACCGACGTTGCTGTTGCTTGACTGGTTTTGCGTCTGGACGGATATTAAGTTTGTGAAGTGCAATCTTTAGGTTCAGTCCCGACATATCTTCGTAGCTCCAGGCGAACACGTCGATATATTCTCTGACGAGTTGTAGTAGTGATTCTCGCTCTTCATCGGTCAGATTCTTACTGACGAAGATGGGCTTTAAAGAGGATTCATCACCTAGATCGACTTGTACAACCTCATCCTCGGTAGGAGGCTCTCTTTGTTCGAACCGCTTCTTCCAATGTTCATCTAGCTGTTGTGCCCATGGCTCTAGCTCAAGAAGTTTGGAAATGTCTTTATCTTCTTCGTAGGCATCAGCAAGTGCCATATTGACGGACCAGACTTGTCTGAGCATGTCTCCGATGCTGATATCTGAATCGAAAGTGGGTGATCCGGTTGAGTGTGAGTGCCAGTCACATTCTTCGTCTGAGCTTTCAAATCTCGTCGCGGGTGTGACATAACCTAGCCAACATTTGGTTTTGTTGTAGTAGTCTCGTGGTTTCCCAGCCGGGACCGGCGATTGTAAGAGTAATCGCCGTTCAGTACCATAGTTTAAGCCTGGTGTAGTTTCCAGATCATACCCTTGCTTTTGCATAATGTACTTGGATTGGGGACTATACAGATAAAGGGGCAATCTTCCGGTGTCGGGTTCGAGCTCAACTTCTTCTATCTTGAAGGGCTGTAGATCATTATTCCGACCGAAGATGATTGGGTGATCCCCTCCCTCGATTATGCGGTAAGCGTCTTCTACTGGAGTAAGTTGGTTTTCGGTGTAGACATTTGTCACTTATGTGTGCAGGTGAGCGCCTATACCGTGTTCCATAGCATACATTGTAATGCCTGTGGTTCATATTACGTATTTCTGGAATACGTGTACGTATTTATTCTTGTATTGCATGATTTCCTTGCTTAATTTCCTCCCTAGGCTTGGTTTATCCTTGGTTTGGGTTTGCTTGGTTCGGTTTGGGATTGCTCTTGGTTCATCATGAACCAAGGGGTGAACCCCCTACCTACCACCACTACTACCATTTATTAACCTTTCTCCTTTCTCTCTCTTTATTTTATCATCTTCTCCACCATTACTTCCTTACCTACCAAAGAGAAGGAGAGAGAGGTCTAGGCAAGTGCAACTTGCTTCTACAAGAGAACCTATTTTTATTGTTCTAATAGCTTCTTCTCATGTTTCTAAGACACATTAGAACTTGTCATTTTCCATTTTGAGGCTTTAATTTTTGTAGATCTAGATATAAGTTATTTTCGGGTTTTGGTGGTTTTGATCTATCAAACTTCTTTGTTTTCAAGTTTTGATGGTTCCATGTTGTAGAGAATTTTATTCTACCCAATTTTGACCTTTGAAAAGTTGGATTTGGACTTATTTTGACCAAGTTATGGACTTTTGAAGCTTGGGTTCAAACCATGGAGTTCTTGCTGATTTGGAGAAGACAGTGAGCAGTGCGCGAGCTTTTTAGCTTACGCCACTGAGCTGCGCGCGCTCTTTAGCGCAGCGCAGTTTGACTCATACGCTGCCTTTTGGAGGCGTATGTCTTGCATACGCTGCCTTGAAGAGGAGTCGTATGGACCTCATATGCTGCCTTGATGAGGAATCGTATGGACCTCATACGCTGCCTTGATGAGGAGTCGTATGGAGTACATACGCTGCCTTTTGGAGGCGTATGTCTTGCATACGCTGCCTTGATGAGGAGTCGTATAGACCTCATACGCTGCCTTGAAGAGGAGTCGTATGGAGTACATACGATACCTTTTGGAAGCGTATGTCTTGCATACGGTGACTTGAGCGTAGCCTGACATGAGCGTAGCCTGACTTGAGCGTAGCCTGACTGAGCGTAGCCTGACCTGAGCGTAGCCTGACTTGAGCGTAGCCTGACTTGAGCGCAGCATAACTTGAGCGCAGTCTGACTCAGGCGCAACCTAATGTTTAGGCGCAATTGGACCTGACCCTATATACCCTGGATCTTCTTCTAAAATGGACTAAGGCTAATAACTAGATTAATACATTAGTCATGACGAGATTTCTCAGCTACAGGCAATCCCGTTACCTGGGCACGCCTTGGGATCTGTAGCCTGCCGTCGAGTAGGGCACATTTCCAACACACTGTCATGTGTTGCACCCTTCAAGCTACCTAAGGGTATATTCGTTTCCTGGACGATGTACCCACCTGAATTCAACTATAATCTTTTAACCCGGGTAACTTGGATGGTCTGCAGGGCTTGTGGCTGTGGAATAATCTTACTGCATCTTGTTAGTAATTAGGCTTGTGACAACCCTAGTTAGTTAAAGTATCAAACCATAATTCTTGCTTGGCCGTTAAATGATTGGACGGAGTCTAACCAGTCTAGTCTTGCCCTGAGCCTGTTCCAGATTATGGAATGACCAGAATGTTTATATTTATTTTATCGATAAATGGTGAGAATTCTAAGTTCTGTTCAGACAAAGGGTTACAACCACGGTCCTTATTTGGTTTACGGGTTGTAACCTAGTTATCTGAATAGTTCCATGGTTATCTCATCGTATATCATCCTGGTGTATTTTCTTTATTTCCAGTTCTTACTTTATTTATATCTTGTGTTTATTGCTGGTTTTAGTTCTTAAGTGAAGCCTCCTTTGTGGCACTTGCTCTTCTGGGGTCTGACCCAGCTGGTTTTGTGTGGCCAGATTTCGGAGCAGCTCCAGTGGATCTACCGACCTTCCAGCCAGATGGTGGCCACTAGACGGAACCCTGGCAACGAGTGGGTTATTTTTGGCTCTCCCACTCTATTGCAAAAATATTCTTTTGAGGCGTTTAGCCGACGAGCACCTGTTTAGCTCGATTGCACTTACTTACTGTCTGCCTACGGGCTGTAACATGATTAACAGATCCTAGGGTTGATCATGTATGACTAAACTCTTGCTAGTCCTGATATTTTGTAACGACTAGCTTCATGATCAACTGAATATGTAATGTTTGGGATGCCTTACTATTGTATATTTGATGATCATACATCTTGTGACGTTTACTTACTCGCTTGTGATTGAGACACTAGGCTTGTTCATGACCTTAAGGGACTGTTGGCTTGTAGATAAACCCTCATTTATCTAGACAGCCGTGACCGTATAGCGTGATGGATTCCATTTCATATACGTAGCTGGCTATGTCTGCCCCCGCTCTCTAGTATTCTGGTTCTGGGGCGTGACATGGTTTAAGTGGTGGCCCATACAGGTCTTGTAAATCAAGATATGTGAGGGTTTACCGAATAGATGTCTCAGTCAGTATTCGTCCTTGATCTCTGCTCGTATCTTCTGAATCCCTGGATTCTTGTCCTGATCATATGCTTGTATCGTTGATCTGTCCCGGCCCTTCCTTATTGTTCCCTATGTCGTCTTCTTCAGCGACATTGTTCATGGTTCTACCGACCAGCAAGGCGGAGCACCTCCTGTGGACCAGCAGCAACATGGAGATCAAGCCGAGCATTCCGGAGTAGCCTCCAGAGTCGTGCCTTCTGGCGGAGATCCACCAGTCCAGCCAGTTCAACCTGTAGAACATGATGACGGCACTTTGGTAGGACTCGTCAGGACCTTGATAGCTTTTCAAGACCGGCGTGGAGATGCCTTGCACCAGGCAGTGACGGATGCTTTGACCCGAGGTGGTCATCAGGGTAACAGTGCGGCCAGCAGCTTCAAGCGCTTGAACCCTCTATTCTTCGACGGTAGTGAAGATGCTATCGCGACAGATGCATGGCTTCAGGACACAGAGGTGATTCTAGAAGCAGCCAGGACCCTAGAGAACGAGAAGGTGGCCGTTGTGCGCCTACAGTTGTTAGATCTTGCCCGCAGCTGGTAGGCAGCGCAGGCCGTTGGATTAGCAGCACCCATTGCTTGGGCAGTATTCAGAGAAAGATTCCAGATAAAGTATTTTGATGCCGTGGCTCGATATGATCTGCAGACGAGGTTTACCAATCTGAAGCTAGAAGGCAGGACGGTCGACGAATATGCGGCCGAGTTTTCCCGACTCAGTCGGTTTGCTCCCACTTTGGTGGCAACCGAGTATGATAGAGCCCAGCGGTTCCAGCAGGGACTTCACTTGGAGATCTTGTTGGCAGTTGAGTAGTTTGTGCATCAGACTTTTGACGCAGTCTTGAGAGCAGCCCGGAGGCATGAGTATACCTTCCAGAGGATTGTGGATAGGGCCGGAGGTCGGAAGAGATCTCACGGCCAGATGAATCAGTCTTCAGCACCGGCCCCGGCAGCCAGGGCTTTGACTATTGGAGCTCCGAGGCGAGCGGCCTCAGTAACGTCGGTTCAGCATTCAACTCCGACGCACCCTCAGCAGCAGAAGCAGAAGCAATCTTCCGCAGTGGGTTGTTCTCATTGTGGGAAGCCAGGCCATGTGGTGGCAGAATGTCGCAGGGTACAGGGATTGTGTCTGGCTTGTGGAGCACCAGACCATAGGGTTGGATCCTGCCCGAATAAGGGTAGTTTATCATTGTCCAACCTTTCTAGCTCTTCGGTGAGAGGACTAGCTCTGGTCTAGCAGCAGCAGTATCTATTGCCGAGGCCCTTGCCGCCTCAGACCCAAGTGTTCCAGCAGCAGAACCCCCATCAGTATGCACAAGTCCAAGCCCAGAGTCAGAGCAGGCAGCGAGGATTTCAGCAGAGGGGACCGACACCCCGAGGGCACGGTCAGGCTATGGTGATGACCGTGGAGGAAGGATTGGCACCAGGAGAGGTAGTGGCAGGTACTATTCTCGTCAACTCCTTTCCAGCTTCAGTTTTATTTGATTCTGGTGCATCGTATTCATTTATGTCTGCACGATTCGCGACACGGGTAGGATTGGAGCCCGAGTCATTATCAGTAAGGCTTAATATACTTACTGGTAACGGACTTGTGGGTGTAGATAGGGTGTTTTCCTCGTGTCGGATCGTAGTTAGCGGTAGAAAATTCCCCGCTATATTGATAGAGTTCCCGATGGCCGATTATGATGTGGTCCTAGGGATGGATTGGTTGAGGAACCAGTATGCTCGGATAGACTGCCACATTGGCAGGGTTGTTTTTAGCATTCCAGGCGAGCCAAAGTTTTCTTTCTCCCGAGGCGAAGTTGAGTCATCTCCTCCAGTATTGCGGATGGCAGTAGCAGCAGTTCAGTTGCCCAGGATAGTCGAGAAGTTTCTAGATATTTTCCCAGAAGAACTTCCAGGTATGCCTCCGGAGCGGGAGATCGAGTTCACTATAGACTTGATTCCCGGGACAGCCCCAGTGTCAGAGAGAGTCTACAGGATGGCGCCGTCAGAGTTGGAGACATTGTACAAGATGATTGAAGAACTCAGAACCAAGGGATTCATTCGTGCTAGTGGATCGCCTTGGGGAGCCCCGATGCTTCTTGTGAAAAAGAAGGATGGTACGTCCAGGTTATGTGTTGATTATCGTACCTTGAACTCAGTGACAATCAAGAACAGATACCCTCTTCCGAGGATAGATGACTTGTTTGATCAACTCAAGGGAGCTTCATTATTCTCGAAGATTGATTTGCGCTCAGGTTATCATCAGATCAGAGTCAGAGAGCAGGACATCCCGAAGACAGCCTTTAAATCGAGATATGGGCATTGGGAATTCCTTGTTATGCCTTTTGGAGCAACCAATGCACCGGCAATATTCATGGACCTCATAAATCGCATCTTCATGCCTTACTTGGATCAGTTTGTGATTGTGTTCTTGGATGACATTCTGGTCTACAGCAAGAGTGAGGCGGAGCATGAGCAGCATCTCCGTATAGTTCTTCAGATCCTTAGAGAGCACCAGTTATATGCCAAGTTCAGTAAATGCGAGTTCTGGCTCGATCGTATTTCATACTTTGGTCATATCATCACTCGATGAGGAGTAGAAGTGGATCCCCAAAAGATTGTGGCTATTGAGTCATGGCCAATGCCCAACACAGTTGCAGAGGTTCGTAGTTTTCTTGGATTGGCCGGCTACTACCGGCAGTTTGTTTCGGATTTTGCTCGAATTTCAGCGCCATTGACGCAGTTGACCCGTAAAGATGCGCAGTTTGCTTGGACAGCAGAGTGTCAGAGTTCTTTTGAGCAGTTGAATCTTGGCCTAATAACAGCTCCTATTCTCACGCTTCCAGATGGGACCGAAGGATTCTCAGTGTACTGTGATGCTTCAGGCAGAGGTTTAGGATGTGTTCTGATACAGCATGGAAAGGTAATAGCTTATGCGTCACGACAACTTCGTGATCATGAGAGAAATTATCTAACCCATGACTTGGAGCTGGCAGCAGTGGTATTTGCACTTAAGTTGTGGAGACACTACTTGTATGGAGACAGAGTGGAGATTTTCACCGACCACAAGAGCCTGAAGTATGTTTTCATCCAGAAGGATCTTAACATGCGTCAGAGAAGGTGGCTGGAGCTTCTTGTGGATTATGATGTCAACCTGCATTATCATCCTGGGAAGGCCAATGTTATTGCGGATGCAATGAGCAGGAAAGCGGGAGTTTATTTTCTAACAGCGCAACCAGAGCTGTTAGCAGATCTTCAGAAGATGGGTATTGAAGTTGTTGTCCCTTCCAGTGTGGCCTTGATGGCCAGTATGCAAGTTTAGTCCACTATAGTCGAGAGGATCCGGATGGCACAGTCGGCAGATTCTAAGCTTCAGCCACTCAGAGCAGAGTGTGAGGCAGGACGAAGACCAGAGTTATGCATTCATGAGGATGGTACACTTCGACATGGTAAGCGTCTTTGTGTACCCAACGGAGATATCCGACAGGAGATCATGTCAGAAGCGTACAGTTCACAGTATTCCATCCATCCCGACAGTACGAAGATGTACCGTGATATCCGGCAGCATTTCTAGTGGAATGGCATGAAGCGGGAGATAGCTCGGTTTGTCTTTCGGTGTTTGGTTTGCCAACAAGTTAAAGCCGAACATCAGAGACCGGCTGGACTTCTTCAGCCCTTACCGATTCCAGAATGGAAGTGGAAGCATGTGACCATGGATTTTGTGACTGGACTACCTAGATCCCCAGCTGGTAGAGATGCTATCTGGGTTATAGTTGACAGGCTCACGAAAGTGGCTCACTTTCTTCCATTTAGAGTTGGTCAGTCGACGGCTCAGTTAGCAGAGATGTACCTCAGGCAGATTATCAGATTGCACGGTGTGCCAGTCAGTATCACCTCGGACCGAGATTCAAGATTTACGTTGCACTTTTGGTGTAGCGTGCAAGAGAGTTTGGGAACTCATCTCCAGTTCAGTTCAGCATATCACCCGCAGACAGATGGCCAGTCGGAGCGCACGATCCAGACTCTTGAAGACATGTTGCGGTCTTGCACACTTGACTTCGGTGGTTCATGGGAAGATCACTTGCACCTGGTGGAATTCTCGTACAACAACAGTTTCCAGGCCAGTATCCAGATGGTCCCGTTCGAGGTACTGTTTGGTAGGAAGTACAGATCCCCGCTAGCCTGGGATGATGTTGGAGAGAGACAGATGCTCGGTCCAGAAATGATTGCCCAGACAGTTGAAGTGGTCAGGCGAGTCAGAGATCATCTTCGAGTTGCCCAAGATCGACAGCGCCATTGGGCCGATTCTCATCGGCGCCCTCTCGAGTTTTCGGTCGACGATCATGTATTCCTAAGGATTTCGCCTAACCGTCGCGTCATTCATTTCAGCGTACGGGGCAAGCTTAGTCTTAGGTATATATGACCGTTTGACATTCTAGAGCGAGTAGGAGATGTATCCTATCGTCTCGCTCTTCTACCGTCGCTAAGCGAGGTGCATGACGTATTCCATGCATCCCAATTACGACGGTATATCCCGGCCACATCCTGGATCATTCGAAATTGGTTGTTGGTACAAACCTATCGTATGAGGAGAGGCCCGTGTCTATATTGGACCGGAGAGAGAAGATCCTCAAGAACAAGACTATCAAGTTAGTCCGAGTTGCTTGGGGTCATCACTCTTTGGGGGAGTCAACGTGGGAGCGTGAGGATGATATTCGATCGAGATATCCCGACTTGTTTGACTCGTGAGGTATAATGTCTTTCTTATGCCTCATGCCTTCGATTCCTTGCTTGAATGAGTGATTGTCTGCCTAGTTATAGCTTGCATGTGATTAATGTAGCTTGTCATTGCTCCTCTAGCCTCTTGATTAAATTTCGAAGACGGAATTCTTTTAAGGTGGATAGAGTTGTAATGCCTGTGGTTCGTATTACGTATTTTTGGAATACGTGTACGTATTTATTCTTGTATTGCATGATTTCCTTGCTTAATTTCCTTCCTGGGCTTGGTTTATCCTTGGCTTGGGTTGGCTTGGTTCGGTTTGGGATTGCTCTTGGTTCATCATGAACCAAAGGGTGAACCCCCTACCTACCACCACCACTACCATTTATTAACCCTTCTCCTTTCTCTCTCTTCATTTTATCATCTTCTCCACCATTACTTCCTTACCTACCAAAGAGAGGGAGAGAGAGGTCTAGGCAAGTGCAACTTGTTTCCACAAGAGAACCCATTTTTATTGTTCTAATAGCTTCTTTTCATGTTTCTAAGACACATTAGAACTTGTCATTTTCCATTTTGAGGCTTTAATTTTTATAGATCTAGAAATTAGTTATTTTTGGGTTTTGGTGGTTTTGATCTATCAAACTTCTTTGTTTTCAAGTTTTGATGGTTCCATGTTGTAGAGAATTTTATTCTACCCAATTTTGACCTTTGAAAAGTTCGATTTGGACTTATTTTGACCATGTTATTGACTTTTGAAGCTTGGGTTCAAACCATGGAGTTCTTGCTGATTTGGAGAAGACAGTGAGCAGTGCGCAAGCTTTTTAGCTTACGCCACTGAGCTGCGCACGCTCTTTAGCACAGCGTAGTCTGACTCATACGCTGCCTTTTGGAGGCGTATGTCTTGTATATACTGCCTTGAAGAGGAGTCGTATGGACCTCATACGCTGCCTTGATGATGAGTCGTATGGACCTCATACGCTGCCTTGATGAGGCGTCGTATGGAGTACATACGCTGCCTTTTGGAGACATATATCTTGCATACGCTGCCTTGATGAGGAGTCGTATGGACCTCATACGCTGCCTTGAAGAGGAGTCATATGGAGTACATACGCTGCCTTTTGGAAGCGTATGTCTTGCATACGCTGACTTGAGCGTAGCCTGACCTGAGCGTAGCCTGACTTGAGCGTAGCCTGACTTGAGCGTAGCCTGACTGAGCGTAGCCTGACTTGAGCCTAGCCTGACTTGAGCGTAGCCTGACTTGAGCGTAGCCTAACTTGAGCGTAGCTTGACTTGAGCGTAGCCTGACAAGTACTCATGACAAGTACACTTAGCATGACAACCTGACATGATTATCTCGAATAGATGTTGCGACGGCTATCTGACATGACGTGACCTGTATAATTAATCTGGACACCGTGGGCAATTGTGTTTGTATAAATAAACCAGTCCTGTCTTGCATCATGTCTAGGACAGGGACTCCTGAGTACCACGGTCTGGAGTACCTACTAAAATGGACTAAGGCTAATAACTAGATTAATACATTAGTCATGACGAGATTTCCCAGCTACAGGCAATCCCGTTACCTGGGCACGCCTTGGGATCTGTAGCCTGCCGTCGAGTAGGGCACATTTCCAGCACATTGTCATGTGTTGCACCCTTCAAGCTACCTAAGGGTACATTCGTTTCCTGGACGATGTACCTACCTGAATTCAACTCTAATCTTTTAACCCGGGTAACCTGGATGGTCTGCAGGGCTTGTGGCTGTGGAATAATCTTACTGCATCTTGTTAGTAATTAGGCTTGTGACAACCCTAGTTAGTTAAAGTATCAAGCCGTAATTCTTGCTTGGCCGTGAAGTGATTGGACGGAGTCTAATCAGTCTAGTCTTGCCCTGATGCTGTTCAAGATTATGGAATGACCAGAATGTTTGTATTTATTTTACCGATAAATGGTGAGAATTCCAAGTTCTGTTCAGACGAAGGGTTACAACCCCGGTCCTTGTTTGGTTTACGGGTTGTAACCTGGTTATCTGAATAGTTCCATGGTTTTCTCGTCGTATATCATCCTGGTGTATTTTTTTATTTCTAGTTCTTACTTTATTTATATCTTGTGCTGATTGCTGGTTTTAGTTCTTAAGTGAAGCCTCCTTGGTGGCACTTGCTCTTCTGGGGTCTGACCCAGCTGGTTTTGTGTGGCCAAATTTCAGAGCAGCTCCAGAGGATCTACCGACCTTCCAGCCAGATGGTGGCCACTAGACGGAACCTAGCAACGAGTGGGTTATTTTTGGCTCTTCCACTCTATTGTAAAAATATTCTTTTGAGGCGTTTAGCCGACGAGCACCTGTTTAGCTCGATTGCACTTACTTACTGTCTGCCTACGGGCTGTAACATGATTAACAGATCCTAGGGTTGATCATGTATGACTAAACACTTGCTAGTCCTGACATTGTGTAACGACTAGCTTCATGATCAACTGAATATGTAATGTTTGGGACGCCTTACTATTGTATATTTGATGATCATACATCTTGTGACGTTTACTTACTTGCTTGTGATTGAGACACTAGGCTTGTTCATGACCTTAAGGGACTGTTGGCTTGTAGATAAACCCTCATGTATCTAGACAGCCATGACCGTATAGCGAGATGGATTCTATTTCATATACGTAGCTGGCTATGTCTGCCCCCGCTCTCCAGTATTCTGGTTCTGGGGCGTGACATACATTGTACAATGCTTATTAAGCTCGAGGTAATTCAAAGATAGCCCTTATTGATGAAATAAGGTATCTTTTCCAGTGGGATTACATCATCTGCGGATGGAACATCAGTGTAAGCAGCCACATACTTGGCCAGCTCTGACTCTTCTTCAGCCACCCCCTGTGTAAATACAGACTGAGAGGATGACTTGGGTAACTTGATTATCAGGGGCTCCATGGGTGGAACAGAACGTGGAGTTGTTGGCATACTAGCTACCCTCAGTTTGGTGCTCGGTGCTGGGCAGGAAGTTGTTGGCTGGCTAGCAGTCCCTGGCTTAGTGCTCGGTTGCCGATTCATTCTGGGAAGACGAATTGTCATCGATTTGACAGAGGGATTGAGCTCCCCTGCTTGTGGCCGGCTAGCTTTAGACAGCCTGATTGTCAGTGGCTCTGTCGTGGGTCTTGGCGCTTGGCCAGACCTTGGCTATCGGATTATCATCTGTTCCTCCTGTGCAGAGAGGCTAACTGTGTCCTTACGTAGAGTGGCTATAAGGGGCACAGTTATGCCAGGCTTGCGGGCTTGGAGGTGGATCGTCAGAGGTTCTTCTGATTCGGTTGCTGCCTCAGTTCGAGCTTGAATATCTCCTTCGGCAAGATGCTTTTTCGAATTCTCGTACAAGCATGAGTCTGAGTAGTAGGATTCGACCCCTTTGAAGGGATCGATGTTGGCAAATTCTATTCTTACGAAGCCGTGCTTGTCGACGTACTTGAAGCACTGGTACAGTGTGGAGGGCACGATCATATAATCGTGTATCCAAGGGCGCACCAGGAGAATATTGTAGGAGGTGTCCGCAACTATTACATAACAGGTCACTTCCGACTGAAGGTTGCCGATTTGGTATTTTAGGCGGATCTTTCCGATCGGGTAGCTCCTGCCCGAATTAAAATTGCTGATGGCGGTGCTTGTCAGCGTCAGGCGATGCATCGGGATGCGCAGATGGTGTAGTAGGCTCTTCGGGATGATGCTTATGGAGGACCCGGGGTCAATATGCATCCGATCGACCTTGATATCGCCAATGTACCTAGTATAATACCGAGGGCGATCGTGCAGGTTAGTTTTGATAAGCAAATCCTGCGGAGTGAAGACAATGTTTGGCATTAACCCTGTGCAAGCGCTGTCCTAGAGGTCTGCCGGCGAGTCCTCCCCAGTGAGATTGGACTGAGCCAGGTATGCGTTGACATTCGGGAGTGCTTCGCTTAGTGCGACACGGACATCCTTGGAGAGTCTCAGGTGCTCATATAGCGACAATTTAGCCGGTGTGTTGGTCAATTGTACCAGGATGTCAAAGTTGTATGGCCTCTCTAGCCCATGAGACGTCTCTCTTCGGAGTGGTTTATCGAAGCTAGTCTCCTTTGGCCTAGGCTTGTCGGTCGTCGAAGGCTGCGGAGGTCCTGGAGCATCAGCAGCTGCCGGCTGCTGATCTTCAGACGAGTTACCTGGTGGAGGTTGGGTTTGTGCGCCTTAGCGGATAACAACATCAGTAGCTTCTTCGACCTCTGTCGAGATCGTGCGACATGATTTGACTTTTCTATTCTTTTTCTTGCTGGTGGAAGAAGACGCGGACTGAGTCACCTCAGGTACCAAGTCCGGATGGACCCACAGGATCTCCCCTCGTGATGTGGTAAGGGGTACTAGACCAGCAGCTTGGTCTCGGGGAGGTGGAAGGTTACCGACCTCCATCCTTGCTCGGGGGACAGGTACTACTCCATCTTGAGTCCTTGTCGGAGGGAAGTTACCAAATTGTACTGACACCATGTTGGCTGCTACGGTCAGCTCTTCGAAATCAATGACCAGGGCCTTAGAATCGATGAGATGTTGGATGTATCGCTTCAGCTGATAGCAGTCTTATGTAGCATGGTGAACATAGCGATGGTAATGACAGTACTTGGGGCTCTCCATATCTGCAGGACGAGGCTCACGCCTGGAAGAAAGGAGCTAATTTTGTCTTCCTTGGATGAGCATGTCTAAGATGGGTTTAACATGGCCATCCTCGATGGGGTAGGTCATCTGAGGCCACTGCTTTTCCGTCGACATTGATTCGGGCTTTGGGGCTGTGTCGGTCACCATAGCCTGCTTGCCCTTGTTGTCACGGTTGCTGGAGGAACTACCACCATTATTGTTGTTGACGTTAGGGTGTTTGCCCTTGTCTTCCCCTTCCGATATGTGCAATCCCAGTTGGCGGGCTTTCTTCACCTTGTCTTCTGTGCTAGTGGCACTGATGATGAACGTCTTTCAATCCTTGAATTGACTTTTGCCCATCCAGAGGCTGATTGTGGGAGCAGTCTCTTTTGGCAAATTTCAATCAAGGAGGAATCAGGGTTGCCAGAAGGCAGCTTCATCGCGGTTTGGCCAAACCGCTCGATATAATTTCTTGTTAGCTCATTTTTTCCCTGAACAACGTCTATGAGGGTGGACATTGTCACGTCTTGTCCTACTTCATAGAACCTCTCTAGGAATATGCGTTTGAAGCCGGTGAAGGAGTGGATGCAATTGTCCGGCAAGTTACGGTACCAGTCGAAGGCGATCCCTTCCAAGGCTCCGATAAACAACCGCGTAAGGATGGCGTCGTCATGAGGCAGATGGTCGGTTATGACTTTGAAGTAGGTGATGTACCTGCTTGCAAATGTATTTCCATCATATGGATTGATGTGGAATGCTTTATATTTTGGTGGAAAGGGAACATCTCTCCACGCAGCGGGATACGATTGTCGTATCCTGAGGTCTTGGCAGTTTTTTCGGGCATGGAATCTGGCCCGGAGCTCCTGGACCTCTCTTCTTACCTCCCTGGCCTCGTCTGCAGCGGTAGGAGCGAATATTTCAGGAGGACTATCGCCCGGGTTTGGTAAAGCTGAGTTCGAGTCCGTATTGACCACGGGACCCAAGCTTGTTTGGCTAGGCATTCATCCTTGCAGAGTTGGAAGGGCTGCTTTGATCTCGTCCACAGACTTGACCAAAGCATGTAGTATGGCCTCCAGAGTGTCGATACGTTGGCGACCACTAGAACCATCTTGGTTGCTGTCTGTCATGAACACCGTCCTCACATGAGGAGAGATGGAAGGAACGGTAGAGGACGTGCCCTCTGAGTCATACCCTTGTACAGAGAAGTCGTCCGGGTATGTGGGAATGCTCTCCTCTGGTTCTGACTCAGAAAGAGTGGTACCCCCAGCTTCAGAGCTTGCCTCGTCTTGGGAATTGTGGACGTCCTCAGGGACGTCGGGATCTGCTGTATCTGTTGGATGAAACATTTCCCCCGGACTATCTTCTTGAAACACCGGGTTATTGTGGATATTTGGAGGAATGCTACCCCCGGCTCCAGTGTCTTCCATAGATGTGGACGAATCTCCTAGTGTGGCAGATTTTGTCTTTGAGCGGGTACCTTGGTAAACTTCTCCTACAATGGTGGTAGACAGCCGTTTATAAAAAATTTTCTTGGTTACGCCGGTTGAAATTTTTGGGCTGGAGACATTTGTTTTCTTCCCTCTTCCGCTGCCAGGAATCTTCAGAGCAGAATTGCAACAGGTGACGAGAAGCACCTCGTCTTCCGAGCTTGGGTGTTGCAGCCTTTGAAAGACAGACCGCCGGTCTTTTTGTGCTGCTGCCTTGTTGCAGCAGCAGTTGACTATGACTTGGGTGCATTGATGTCCTTGACTGGACTCTTTGCGCGTCAAATCTTTATCTCTTTCCATGCGCTTGTGAAGAATCACGTTGCACGGGTCACCTGCTTTGTGGGCTGATGAGTACGTTGGCCTCTTGCCTGCTCCTTGATGTGGGGGTAGAGTGAGTACTCGCCCCTGATCCTTATTAGGAGATTCTTGATAACTATCCCGTTCGTTGGCCGCCGGGGGCTGGACACGGGTAGTTCTATAGAACTTCCCATCAGGGGCCCGAGTAATAGTCATCGGGACGCCCTGGTAGTCAGAAGTCGGGATAGCCGACTGAGCTCTAGGGGTGCAACTCGGGCAGGCAAAACCCGAGCCCGATCGGGTAAACCCGTTAATAAGTTGGGTTAGGGTTGAAGATACTCGGGTTCGGGCTTGGGTTCGGGTTAATTTTTTTGAACCCGATCAAAAATCGGGTTGGGCTCGGGTTAATGTGTCGGGTTACCCGAAGAACCCGAAACCCGACTTACTATATATATATATATATATATATAAAATATATATATATATATATATATATATATATATATATATATATATATAAAAAATATATATATATATATGTTGTTTCATACTTAAATAAAAAGTTTAAATCCTAAATTTCTCCACCCAAGCTATTCAATTCATTTATCTTAAATCTTATTTCAACTTGTATTTTGTAATGATCATGACTTGATTTCTATTTGATTATGTGTTAATTATTTTCTTTGTTTTAAATTATTTTAAATATTATATTAGAGTCTGATAAACCCGATGGACCCGACCCAACCCGAGTCCAACCCGATCCTCCGGGCTTGGTCTTGGGCTTCATATGTTGAACCCGAGGTCGGGTCGGGCTTGGGCTCGGGCTAGGCTTATGATTCATCGGGTTGGGCTCGGGTTGACCTCAAGCCCGACCCAACCCGCCCGAGTTGCACCCCTACTGAGCTCGTCGAGCCCGCGTTGCCCGAGACTTCTTCCTCCTAGCACTTGAGAGTGCATAGTAGGGAGAGTCCAAGCTGGTCACAACAGAGTCTGGAATATGCTCCAGAGAGCCTTCATGGTCAGGACCGTATGAGAGGCGGTCAAAGACTGACCGCGATGCACATGGGATAGATGATATACAGCTGGGATCGGTTGCTGTATAGGTTGTCTGTATGCGGCTGGTATGTGTGGCCGTATGACCTTTCTGTATACGGCTAGGAGTCGTGGTCGTACATGCTGTCGGCATACGGCTATCCTTTGTGGCCGCATGAACTGTCTGTATGAGGCTAGATGTCATGGCTGTGCAGGCTGTCTGTATGCGACTGGAAATTCTGGCTGTATGGGTTTTCTGCATGCGGCTGACTTGTGTGGCCGTATGAGTTTTCTCCATACAGTTGACAGTTGCGGCCGCATGAGCCTCCATGCGGCTGGTGCCCATATGCGGCTTGGATCGTATAGAATTCCTTTTTGTCCCTGCAAGTCCGGCATCATAGTATTTTCTTCTGCCGGACTTGGGGACAGCAGAGTCCTCTATGGTCTGAAGTGGGGCCGCGAGCGAGACTTCTCCGCTGTATCGGGCAACAGAGAGTACTTCTTCGAGAGCTTGGAGAGGAGCGAAATTTTTGGGTCTCCACATCCTGTGGGCCTTCCTTGTGCGGGCTCGCCGCTGGACCGGGGCAGCGCTCCCGTCGGAGAGCATTTCTTCCAACGCCTGTTGGTCGAACCGGGCGACCAGTATTTGTTGAGTAGAGCCAAGTTTGGCTGCGTCTGATTGCATCACCAACTCCTCAGCCGTAAAAAAGTTAATCCCAGCAGAGTCGCCATCGTGCTTGTCATTGATTATAAAAGAACAGAACAATTATATGGGAGGACTGGACTTTTACTTTACAATACAAACTCGCTCGTACAAAGAAAGCCTAGGGACGAAAACCTAGCTACAGCAATCTAAGTACGATTGTTTAGTTTTGATTCTGGGGGGTGACGGTAGAGGCTCGGGAAAGCGATGGCCGCTCTGCCTTACTCCTTGGACGATCAGACGTAGCCTTGGCTCTGGTGAAGAGCTGCTCTCGAGATGGAAAGACTCTTTTGTGCATGCCTTTGTCTCTCTGTGTGTCCAGCCGGGTGGAGAGCATCTCTCTTGCAAGGGAATGGCACCTTGCTATAATTTTTTATTTTTCTGGATCCGATCCTTTTACAAGGGAATGGCACCTTGCTATTTATAGGAGTGGGGTGTCATAATTAGGGTTTGCAATGATCACCCTAAAAAAGTCGGCGGCATGGGGACTTAATTGTCATTTTCCTTGATCCTATTTTGTGGGCAATTAATCTGGACCACTAATCTTGATTGCAACGAATCTGGATAATTAATGCTGATTGTGTAAAATCCGTATGGGAAATCAATGTTGATTGTCATGAATCTTGGAAAGCTCGTATCTCCTGCCACGTGTTTAATCCATGTAATTGCCATAAATCTGTTTTGATTCGGGTAATTATGATGATTGTACTAAATCAGGTTGTTAGGATTTGTTGATAACTCTTGATTGATTTAGTGCCACGTGGGAAACTGATCTTCTGCCACGTGTCATAACCGCGAGCTACAGCCGCATGATGGTAGCTTCATTGGTTTTGAACCGCATGAAGGTGGCAGCTGCATAGGTGTAGCCTCCGAAATCTGAGCCGTATGGGGGTGGTTTCTAATTCAGCCGTATAGGACTAACCATGTGTCAAGGCTGCATGGGCGTGGCCTCTCAATATTTCAGCCGCATGGAGATGATCCCCATGATCTGAGCCGCATGAGAACAGCGGCCGCATAGGGTGACTTCTCATAATTTGTGCCGCATGACGATGGTCTTCACGCTCCGAGCTGTATGCGAGCATCATCCGTATGGGGTGGTGGCAGCCGCATAGGGGGCTTTGTAGTTGGTGGATCGTGCCAGCTGCAGAGGAGATTTTCTCTGTTTCTCAGGAATACGCCGTCATGTCAAAGTTCATCATTTCAGCTTTAATGTCAGAGTTATTACTTTATGTCAGAGCATTTAATAGGAACAGTCACTTTATGTCCAGCTGTAAAGGCAAGCTGCATAGGGTCACGTGATTTTTACCTGAGCCGCATGAGGCTATTGAAGAGTTTCTGAGCCGCATGAGACTCTGATAGATTCCTGAGCCGCATGAGACTTCTTCTATTTTGAGCCGCATGAGGCTCCTTCTATTTTAAGCCGCATGGGCTTCTTCTGTTTTGAGCCGCATGGGCTTCTTCTGTTTTGAGCCGCATGGGCTTCTTCTGTTCTTTTCCATGCTTCTACACATGGTTAGGTCCCCATGGTCATGGTTAGTCTCTAGGCTTAACAATTGTAGGGTTACACTAGCAAAACACCAAAATCACAATGCACCAAATTAAATAGTATTAAATTAATTAAAATTCACCAAAAATTACTATCATGAATTAAATCCTATTATTTAATAATCAATTTTACACAAGTTCAAAATTATCCTCATTTTAGAAAAGTGGTGGTTACAATAACTATCATGATGCTTACCGCTATGGGGAAATTCAAAGGATAAATGTCAAAACAGTATTCCTGAATGGAGATATGAGAGAAAAGATTTACATAAAAAACCAGAAGGATTTGTCGTCAAGGTGTCACCCTCATTTCCCGTACTTTCCGTATTTTCCGTATTTTCCCGTATTTCGTATTTTTACTCGTATCTAGATTTTGGCATGTATTTTATTTTTCTCGACTTGTGAAATTTCGGTATTTCTCGTATTTTGGGTTTTGGCATGGCTCGGTTTTATTGGGTTGGTTCGGTTTGGTTGGTTTATAGGTATTGGATCACCTTAGCCTATGCTACCCCTCATCCCCACCACAACTCCCCCTCTTTATATCCCCACCTACCTCTCTCCCTCTTCATTACCACCATCATTTATTTCCTTCTTCTTCTTCTTCTCCTTCCTCTACACAACTCTCCCAACCCTAGGCAAGTGCACCTTGCCACTACATGAGAGCCCTCTTTTCCTTGTCCATTTGCTAGATTAGGACATGGTGATCAACATTAGAACTTGGGTTTTTGTGATTTGGAGCCTCCATTGTTATAGATCTAAGTTATTTCTATTTTTGGATTTTGTATGGTTTGAGCTACTTAAGTTGGATTTTATGGGTTTTTGATGTTTCCATGTGGTAGAGCATTCAATTTCACCCAAGATGGAACTAAGGAAATCCGGATTTGGAGTTCGGATGGCCAAGTTATGATGCTGTGTAGCCTTCAGTTCAACCATGGTGTTCTTGCTGTTTGGAGAAGACAGTGAGCAGTGTGCAGAGCTGTTTAGCTTACGCACACTGAGCTGTGCGCGCTCTTTAGCGCTGCGTACGCAGACTTGAGTATGCTTCCTGTTGGAAGCGTGTCTCCTTGAGCGTGCATGACTTTTCACGTACACTGCTCCCTTGAGTGTGCGTGACTTTTCACGTACATTGCTCCCTTGAGTGTGCGTGACTTTTTACGTACATTGCTCCCTTGAGTGTGCGTGATTTTTCACGTACACTGCTCCCCTGAGCGTGCAGGACTTTTTACGTACATTGCTCCCTTGAGTGTGCGTGACTTTTCACGTACATTGCTCCCTTGAGTGTGCGTGACTTTTCACGTACATTGCTCCCTTGAGTGTGCGTGACTTTTCACGTACATTACTCCCTTGAGTGTGCGTGACTTTTTACGTATACTGCTCCCTTGAGCGTGCGTGACTTTTCACGTACACTGCTCCCTTGAGTGTGCGTGACTTTTTACGTACGCTGCTCTCTTGAGTATGCCTTGGTACGCAGACTTGAGTGTGCCTTGGTACGCAGACTTGAGCGAGCCTTGCGTGCGTGCTTTTGTGCGTACGTAGCTTCCCGACGTGCGTGCTTTTGCACGTATGCTGCCCCTTGACCCCTTGCTTAACCATTGGCTCTTGGAGCTTTGGTTTTATTTCTTTAAGCTTGGCTCTTCTATAACCCTGTATTTTGATATTTTATTAGATATTTTATGCCCATTTTATATCCTTATACCTTTTGTCATGAACTTGATTTTACTTAACATATTTGGAATGACTATTGTACATGGCTTGGTATGACAAGGAACTAGCATAACACGACAGTGACCCGTGGTGGCGCACTCCTGACAAGTACCCTGACATGATTTATCTTGATAACTTGATTGTGGCCCGTGGCGGCGCACTCCTGACTTGACATGACTTGATAACCTAGCTTGACCTGCCTTGACACCGTGGGTGGTTCTTTCTTGCTTGCTTGTTAATCCACTTGCCCAGTCTTGCATTATGTCTAGGATGGGACTCCTGAGTACCACGGTCAGGAGTACCTACCAAAATGGATTAAGGCTAATAACTAGAATAACACAGTAGTCATGAAGAGATGACACAGCTACAGGCAATCCCGTTACCTGGGCGCTCTAGGGATTTGTAGCCTGCCGTCGTGTAGGGCACATTTCCAGCACACTGTCAGGTGTTGCACCCTCTAAGTCACCTAAGGGTACATGCATCTCCTGGATAATGTACCCACCTGAATTCAAACCTAATCTTTCGTTCTGGGTAACCTGGATGGTCTGCAGGGCTTGTGGCTGTAGAACAATCTCACTGCATCTTGTTAATAATTAGGTCTGTGATAACCCTAGCTAGTTAAAGTAGTAAGCCGTAGCGTCTGCTTGGCCGTGATTGATTGAATGAGGTATAACCAGTTTAGCCATGTCTTGATCCAGTACAAGATTGCTCCCTGCCTTGATTTCTTGCATTATTATCTTGTCGATAAATGGTGGGAAACCAAGTTCTGTTCAGACGAAGGGTTACAACCCCGGTCCTTGTTTGGTTTACGGGTTGTAACCTGGCTATCGGAATAGTTCTATAGTTATCTCGTCGTATATCATCCTGCCATGTTTTCGTAAGTTTTAATTTTAATATTAGATTTTCTTGTGCTGATTGCTGGCTTTTGTTCTTATTTCGTGGCCCCCTTGTGGCACTTGCACTTTCTGGGGTTGACCCAGCTGGTTTTATGTGGCCAAATTTCGGAGCAGCTCCCGAGGATCTACCAAGCTTCCAGTCCAATGGTGAACACTAGACGGAACCCGGGCCAAGAGTAGGTTTTTCCTTTTTGTCTTGCCCACTTTATTATAAAATTATTCTTTTGAGGCGTTTAGCCGACGAGCACCTGTTAGCTCGATGCACTTTTACTTACTGTCTACCTACGGGCTGTAAACATGATTGACAAATCCTAGGGTTGATCATGTATGATTGAACTCTTGCTAGTTCTAACATTTTGTAACGACTAGCTTCATGATCAGCTGAATATGTAATATTTGGGACACCTTATTATTGTATATTTAATGATCATACATCTTGCGACTTTACTTACTTGAAGTGATTGAGACATTAGGCTTGTTCATGACCATAAGAGACTGTTGGCTTGTAGAAAACCCTCACATATCTAGACAGCCGTGACCGTATATCGAGGTGGTTTCCATTTCAATATACGTAGCTGGCTATGTCTGCCCCCGCTCTCCAGTATTCTGGTTCTGGGGCGTGACATGGTTTAAGTGGTTGCCCATGCAGGTCTTGTAAATCAAGATGTGTGGGGGTTTACCAGATAGATGTCTCAATCAGTACTCGTCCTTGATCTCTGTTCGTATCTTCTGAATCCCTGGATTCTTGCCCTGATCCTGTGCTTATATCATTGATCTGTCCTGGTCCTTTCCTTATTGTTTCCTGTGTCGTCTTCTTCAGCGGCACTGTACCTGGTCCTACCGATCGACGAGGTAGAGCATTTCCCGTAGAACAGCAGCAACCCGGAGATCAAGCCCAGCATTCCGGGGTAGCCTCCAGAGTCGTGCCTACTGGAGGAGAGTCACCAGTTCGGCCCGTCCAGCCCGCAGAGCCAGATGATGGTACCTTAATAGGCCTCATCAGAACCTTGATAGCTTCCCAGGATCGTCGAAGTGACGCCCTGCACCAGACAGTTCAGGATGCTTTGACCCGAGACGGACATCCAGGAAACCAGGCGGCTAACAGCTTCAAGCGATTGAACCCTCCTTTCTTCGACGGCAGCGAGGATACGATTGCCGCGGATGCATAGCTTCAGGATACCGAGGTGATTATGGAAGCGGCTAGGACACCTGAGAATGAGAAGGTGGCGGTGGTACGCCTGCAGTTGTTGGATTTAGCTCGCAATTGGTGGGCGGCGCAGGCCATGAGATTAGTGGCACCCATTACTTGGGCAGTGTTTAGGGAGAGATTCCAGACGAAGTACTTTGATGCTGTGGCTCGGTACGACCTGCAGACCAGATTTACCAACTTGAAGCAAGGAGGCAGGACGGTCGACAGTTACGTGACCAAATTTTCTAGGCTGAGTAGGTTTGCCCCCACCTTGGTGGCAACCGAGCTCGATAGAGCCCAGCGGTTCCAGCAGGGACTGCATTTGGAGATCTTGTTAGCAGTGGAGCAGTTCGAGCACCAGACGTTCGATGCAGTCTTGAGAGCAGCTAGGAGGCATGAGTATACCTCCCAGAGGATCGTGCATAGGACTGGAGGTAGGAAGCGGTCCCACAGTCAGATGCAGCAATCATCAGCTCCAGCCCCGGCAGCTAGGGGATTGACAATTGGAACTCCGAGGCGGGCGGCCTCAGTAACGTCGGTTCAGCATTCGACCCCGACGTACCCGCAGCAGCAGAAGCAGAAGCAGACTTCCACGATGGGATGTTCTCATTGCGGGAAGCCAGGGCATGTGGTGGCAGATTGTCGTAGGACGCATGGATTGTGCCTGGCTTGTGGAGCAGCAGATCATAGGGTTGGGGTTTGCCCGAATAGGGGTGGTTCATCAGCATCCAACCCTTCTAGTTCTTCGGTGAGAGGACCGGCCCCAGCACGAGTTCAGCAGCAGCAGTATCAGTCTTCGAGGCCTTTGTCGCCTCAGTCTCAGGCATTCCAGCAACAACACCCCCAGCAGTATGCACAAGCCCAAGCTCAGACCCAGAATAGGCAGAGGGGTTTTTAGCAGAGGGGACCAGCAGCCAAAGGACAAGGTCAGGCCATGATGATGGCTATGGAAGAAAAAGTTGCACCAGGTGAGGTTGTGGCAGGTACTATTCTCGTCAACTCCTTTCCAGCTTCGGTATTATTTGATTCTGGTGCATCGCATTCATTCACGTCTGCACGATTCACGACACGGATAGGATTGGAGCCCGAGTCATTATCAGTGAGGCTTAATATACTTACTGGTAATGGTCTTGTGGGAGTAGATCGAGTGTTTTCCTCGTGTCGGATCGTAGTTAGCGGTAGGGAGTTCCCCGCTAGATTCATAGGGTTTCCTATAGCAGACTATGATGTAGTCCTAGGCATGGATTGGTTGAGGAACCATATGCTAGGATAGACTGCCATATTGGCAGAGTTATCTTTAGTATCCCCGGCGACCCAGAGTTTTCATTTTCCAGAGGCACAGTGGAGCCATCTTCCCCAGCATTGCGAATGGCAGTAGCAGCAGTGCAGTTACCCCGGATAGTTGAAGAGTTTCCAGATGTCTTTCCAGAAGAGCTTACAGGGATGCCGCCAGAGCGGAAGATCGAGTTCACTATAGACTTGATTCCTGGGACAGCACCAGTATCAGAGCGAGTACACAGGATGGCGCCTTTAGAGTTGGAGATTTTATACAAGATGATTGAAGAACTAAGGACCAAGGGATTCATCGGTACAAGTGGATCGCCTTGGGGAGCCCCGATGCTTCTTATAAAAAAGAAGGATGGTACGTCCAGGCTATGTGTTGATTATCATACCTTGAATTCGGTGACAATCAAGAACAGATACCCTCTTCCAAGGATAGATGACTTATTTGATCAGCTCAGAGGGGCTTCAGTGTTCTCGAAGATCGATTTACGGTCGGGATACCACCAGATCAGAATCAGAGAGCAGGACATCCCGAAGACAGCATTCAGATCGAGGTATGGACATTGGGAGTTCTTTGTTATGCCCTTTGGAGCGACCAATACACCGGCCGTATTTATGGACCTCATGAATCGCATTTTCATGCCTTACTTGGATCAATTTGTGATCGTGTTCCAAGATGATATCCTGGTCTACAGCAAGAGTGAAGCAGAGCATGAGCAGCATCTCAGAGTCGTCCTACAGACGCTTCGGGAGCATCAGTTGTACGCCAAGTTCAGTAAATACGAGTTCTGGCTCGATCGCATTTCGTACTTGGGTCACATCATTACCCGAGGAGGAGTGGAAGTGGATCCCCAGAAGATTGTGGCTATCGAGTCGTGGCCGGTACCCAGCTCAGTGGCAGAGGTTCGCAGCTTCCTTGGATTGGCCGGCTACTACCGGCGGTTCGTTTCAGATTTTGCAAGGATTTCAGCGCCGATGACCCGGTTGACCCGCAAGGATGTGCCATTTGTTTGGACAGCAGAGTGTCATGAATCATTTGAGAAGTTGAAGCGAGGTTTGATAACGGCTCCTATTCTCACCCTTCCAGATGGGACCGGAGGATTCACAGTTTATTGCGACGCTTCAGGCAGAGGATTGGGGTGTGTCTTGATGCAGCATGGGAAGGTAATATCTTATGCGTCACCTCAACTTTATGATCATGAGAAGAATTACCCGACCCACGACTAGGAATTGGCGGCGGTAGTATTTTCTTTGAAGTTGTGGAGACACTACTTGTACGGAGATAGAGTGGAGATCTTTACTGATCATAAGAGCCTGAAGTATGTTTTCACCCAGAAGGACCTTAATATGCGGCAGAGAAGGTGGCTCGAGCTACTAGTGGACTATGACGTGGATTTGCAGTATCATCCCGGGAAGGCCAACGTTATAGCAGATGCATTGAGCAGGAGAGCCGGAGTTTATTTCCTGACGGCACAACCAGAATTATTGGCAGATCTTCAGAAGATGGGAATTGAGGTGGTTCTTCCAACCAGTGTGGCATTGATGGCCAGCCTACAGGTTCAGTCCAGCATAGTTGAGAGAGTCCGGGTGGCGCAGTCAACAGATTCCAAGATCCAGCGACTTAGAGCAGAGTGTGAAGCAGGAAGAAGGCCAGAGTTATGTATCTATGAAGACGGTACACTTCGGCACGGCACTCGTCTTTGTGTACCCAGTAAAGATATCAGACAGGAAGTCATGGCAGAAGCCCACAGTTCACAATATTCTATTCATCCAGGTGGTACGAAGATGTACCGTGATATTCGTCAGCATTTCTGGTGGAATGGCATGAAGAGGGAGATAGCCCGGTTTGTCTCTCGGTGTTTGGTTTGCCAACAGGTTAAAGCTGAACATCAGAGGCCTGCTGGACTTCTTCAACCTTTACCGATCCCAGAATGGAAATGGGAACATATAACCATGGATTTCGTGACCGGATTGCCCAGATCTCCGGCCGGCAGAGATGCTATTTGGGTAATTATGGACAGGCTTACCAAGGTGGCACACTTTCTCCCATTCAGAGTTGGACAGTCGACGGCGCAGCTAGCAGAGATGTATCTCAGGCAGATCGTCAGGCTTCACGGTGTGCCAGTCAGCATCACCTCGGACAGGGATTCAAGATTCACATCACACTTTTGGCGCAGCTTGCAGAAGAGTTTGGGGACTCACCTTCAGTTCAGCTCAGCTTATCACCCGCAGACGGATGGTCAATCAGAGCGCACAATCCAGACTCTCGAAGATATGTTGAGATCCTGTACCCTTGACTTCGGTGGTTCATGGGAGAATCATCTGCACCTAGTGGAATTCTCGTACAACAATAGTTATCAGGCCAGTATCCAGATGGCACCCTTCGAGGCTCTTTATGGCAGGAAGTGCAGATCCCCGCTAGCATGGGACGATGTCGGGGAGAGGCAGATGCTCGGACCCGAATTGATTTCCCAGACGGTTGAAGTGGTCAGGAAGGTCAGAGATCACCTCCGAGTTGCCCAGGACCGCCAGTGCCATTGGGCCGATGCTCATCGACGTCCCTTAGAATTTGCTGTCGGCGACCATGTATTACTTAGGATCTCGCCTAACCGCGGCGTCATTCGCTTTGGCGTGCGGGGAAAGCTTAGTCCAAGGTATATAGGGCCGTTCGATATTCTAGAGCGAGTAGGAGATGTATCCTATCGTCTCGCTCTTCCGCCGTCGCTAAGTGAGGTACATGATGTATTCCATGTGTCCCAATTACGACGGTATATTCCGGACCCGAGCCACATCCTAGACCATTCGGAATTGGTTGTTGGTACCAACCTTTCGTTTGGGAGAGGCCCGTGTCTATTTTGGACCGGAGGGAAAAGATACTCAAGAACAAGACTATTAAATTAGTCCGTGTTGCTTGGGGTCATCACTCTCTAGGTGAGTCAACGTGGGAGCGTGAGGACGACATCCGATCGCGATATCCCTACCTGTTTGACTCGTGAGGTATAATATCTTTCTTATGCCTTACATTTTCCCTTTCTTGCTTGCATTGTATGATTGTATGATTGAACTGCTTAGTGTAGCTTGCCTGTGCTTAGTGTAGCTTGTCGTGACAATCTCTAGCTCCTTGATTAAATTCCGAGGACAGAATTCTTTTAAGGTGGGTAGAGTTGTCACCCTCATTTCCCGTACTTTTCGTATTTTCCGTATTTTCCCGTATTTCATATTTTTACTCGTATCTGGATTTTGGTATGTATTTTATTTTTCTCGACTTGTGAAATTTCGGTATTTCTCGTATTTTGGGTTTTGGCATGGCTCGGTTTTATTGGGTTGGTTCGGTTTGGTTGGTTTATAGGGATTGGATCACCTTAGCCTATGCTACCCCTCATTCCTACCACAACTCCCCCTCTTTATAACCCCACCTATCTCTCTCTCTCTTCATTACCACCACCATTTATTTCCTTCTTCTTCTTCTTCTCCTTCCTCTACACAACTCTCCCAACCCTAGGCAAGTGCACCTTGCCACTACATGAGAGCCCTCTTTTCCTTGTCCATTTGCTAGATTAGGACATGGTGATCAACATTAGAACTTGGGTTTTTGTGATTTGGAGCCTCCATTGTTATAGATCTAAGTTATTTCTATTTTCGAATTTTGTATGGTTTGAGCTACTTAAGTTGGATTTTATGGGTTTTTGATGTTTCCATGTGGTAGAGCATTCAATTTCACCCAAGATGGAACTTTGGAAATCCGGATTTGGAGTTCGGATGGCCAAGTTATGATGCTGTGTAGCCTTGAGTTCAGCCATGGTGTTCTTACTGTTTGGAGAAGACAGTGAGCAGTGTGCAGAGCTGTTTAGCTTACGCACACTGAGCTGTGCGCGCTCTTTAGCGCTGCGTACGCAGACTTGAGTACGCTTCCTGTTGGAAGCGTGTCTCCTTGAGCGTGCGTGACTTTTTACGTACACTGCTCCCTTGAGTGTGCGTGACTTTTCACGTACATTGCTCCCTTGAGTGTGCGTGACTTTTCACGTACATTGCTCCCTTGAGTGTGCGTGACTTTTCACGTACACTGCTTCCCTTAGCGTGCGTGACTTTTCACGTACATTGCTCCCTTGAGTGTGCATGACTTTTCACGTACATTGCTCCCTTGAGTGTGCGTGACTTTTTACGTACACTGTTCCCTTGAGCATGTGTGACTTTTCACATACACTGCTCCCTTGAGCGTGCGTGACTTTTCACGTACACTGCTCCCTTGAGCGTGCATGACTTTTTACGTACGCTGCTCTCTTGAGTGTGCCTTGGTACGCAGACTTGAGTGTGCCTTGGTACGCAGACTTGAGCGAGCCTTGCGTGCATTCTTTTGTGCGTACGCAGCTTCCCGGCGTGCGTGCTTTTGCATGTATGCTGCCCCTTGACCCCTTGCTTAACCATTGGCTCTTGGAGCTTTGGTTTTATTTCTTTAAGCTTGGCTCTTCTATAACCCTGTATTTTGATATTTTATTAGATATTTTATGCCCATTTTATATCCTTACACCTTTTGTCATGAACTTGATTTTACTTAACATGTTTGGAATGACTATTGTACATGGCTTGGTATGACAAGGAACTAGCATAACACGACAGTGACCCGTGGTGGCGCACTCCTGACAAGAACCCTGACATGATTTATCTTGATAACTTGATAGTGGCCCGTGGCGGCGCACTCCTGACTTAACATGACTTGATAACCTAGCTTGACCTGCCTTGACACCGTGGGTGGTTCTTTCTTGCTTGCTTGTTAATCCACTTGTCCAGTCTTGCATCATGTCTAGGATGGGACTCCTGAGTACCACGGTCAGGAGTACATACCAAAATGGATTAAGGCTAATAACTAGAATAACACAGTAGTCATGAAGAGATGACACAGCTACAGGCAATCCCGTTACCTGGGCGCTCCAGGGATTTGTAGCCTGCCGTCGTGTAGGGCACATTTCCAGCACACTGTCAGGTGTTGCACCCTCTAAGTCACCTAAGGGTACATGCGTCTCCTGGACAATGTACCCACCTGAAGTCAACCCTAATCTTTCGTTCTGGGTAACCTGGATGGTCTGCAGGGCTTGTGGCTGTGGAACAATCTCACTGCATCTTGTTAGTAATTAGGTCTGTGATAACCCTAGTTAGTTAAAGTAGTAAGCCGTAGCGTCTGCTTGGCCGTGATTGATTGAATGAGGTATAACCAGTTTAGCCATGTCTTGATCCAGTACAAGATTGCTCCCTGCCTTGATTTCTTGCATTATTATCTTGCCGATAAATGGTGGAAAACCAAGTTCTGTTCAGACGAAGGGTTACAACCCCGGTCCTTGTTTGGTTTACGGGTCGTAACCTGGCTATCGGAATAGTTCCATGGTTATCTCGTCGTATATCATCCTGCCATGTTTTCGTAAGTTTTAATTTTAATATTAGATTTTCTTGTGCTGATTGCTGGCTTTTGTTCTTATTTCGTGGCCCCCTTGTGGCACTTGCTCTTTCTGGGGTTGACCCAGCTGGTTTTGTGTGGCCAAATTTCGGAGCAGCTCCCGAGGATCTACCAAGCTTCCAGCCCAATGGTGAACACTAGACGGAACCCGGGCCAAGAGTGGGGTTTTTCCTTTTTGTCTTGCCCACTTTATTGTAAAATTATTCTTTTGAGGCGTTTAGCCGACGAGCACCTGTTAGTTCGATGCACTTTTACTTACTGTCTGCCTACGGGCTGTAAACATGATTGACAAATCCTAGGGTTAATCATGTATGACTGAACTCTTGCTAGTCCTAACATTTTGTAACGACTAGCTTCATGGTCAGCTGAATATGTAATATTTGGGACGCCTTATTATTGTATATTTAATGATCATACATCTTGCGACTTTACTTACTTGCTGTGATTGAGACACTAGGCTTGTTCATGACCATAAGAGACTGTTGGCTTGTAGAAAACCCTCACATATCTAGACAGCCGTGACCGTATATCGAGGTGGTTTCCATTTTAATATACGTAGCTGGCTATGTCTGCCCCCGCTCTCCAGTATTTTGGTTCTGGGCGTGACACAAGGGGCTTCAAGATAAAGTATACAAATTAATAAAATCTTTGTACTATATATAGTAAGCTCCCAATATATGGCACGAGAATTTTGATAAAATCAGTAGATTAAACAGCTATAGGTTTGTAAGACAAATATGTGTGTACAATTTTGTTGATAATAAGGTGTTATGTGTGCCTTTGTATAAACGATTTGCTAATCTTTAGTGTGGATCTAATAGCATCATAGAGACTCGTCCAAGTTCAGTATGAATAAAATGAGAGATGCTGATATTATTCTTGGGAGAAAGATCAACTGGATGGAAGCTGGACTTCCTCTATCACAAGCCCACTATGTAGAAAAGATGCTCACATGCCATGGATATCAGGATCTTTATGGGAATGGTACTCCGTATAGGTGTGAAGCAAAAGCCAAATCTAGTGGAAAGTGTTTGGCAGTTGGAGTACTCAAGAATTATTTGAAGCTTAGTGTATGCTACGAGTGCTACTAGACTAGCTATTTTTTTACTGTGGGGATGCTGAGTCGATTCACGAGCAATCTAGGAGTTCAACACTAGAAATATATGTAAAAAATATATGATATTTTAGGAGGACTCAAAAGTATGTATTGAACTACAAATGTTATCCTATTATAGTGGAGGGTTTCAATAATGCCAGTTGGTGCTCATAAGAAGAGAGTTAAAGATCCATAGGAGGATAAATCCTCTCCATGAGTAGGGACAATCTATCACGAAAGTCAAAGAAGTAGACTTTGCTCTCTGACTCATCTATGGAATCCGAGTTGTATGCTCTAGTAGCTGCAATAGATAAAATATTATGTCTTCAACAGCTTATCTTCCTCTAGTTAGAGCACATATTTTGGCTATAGCGATATATTGCGATAAATAAACGGCAATAGTTGTGGAATCCACTAATCTCTTCAATGGTCAAAAGAGGATTGTGCGACTTCGTCGTACAACATTAAATGATTGTACCTAGGATGACTTTATTATAGTGGCGATGTAAGGAGAATCTGGCAGATCCATTCACCAAAGGCCTCATGCATTCGCTTATTGAGTACATATCGAAGAAAATGGCTTGAAGGAATTCTGGTATTATGTCATTATAATTCTATCATAAAGTTATATGCTATTAGTTCGAAGATAAATCTATTAGGCATCTTACTTTTGGTTCAAGGATGGATCAATGATTGGGAAAATATTAGGTACAATAGTTAATCCTCGGGAACATTGTTTGGATTGTATCCCTGAACCTCTGTGGTCGACTATTTGCTTTTTATATAGAGCAAGTCCTGTAAGAGAATGGTTTTATGCCTTAATAAGTTCTTGGGCATTTGGAATACTTGGCATTAGTAGCAGGAAGCACGGGTAGTTCATCCTTACAAAAAAGCTAACAGGGGAATGATGTTGGCACATTGATTTTGATAACATCAACTTCATCTTCGTATTTTAGTTTTCTCTATCTTCTCAGCAAACAGATATACCATCAAGCTTCCCAAAGGTTGCTACAAAAAGATCATTTTATCAAAGCCACACGGAAGGCTTATAGAATGACTTAAATAAAAAACTGAAGAGAAGCCACGACATACTTAAAAGCATGATCTCAAAAGATTCAAGGTCCTAGAGTCTGTACAAGGTCTATGACATACTATGAAGCGTTTAAGGTGGATGACAAATCAAAAGTCCTCATAAAATATCATTCAAAAATCACTTGATATTCTTAGAACGGAAGACCAACGGTATGCCGCTAGGTACCGACGGTATTCTAATTTCTTACACAAAAGGTTCTTTGAAGATAATTTGCATACCGACGAAATACCGACGGTATACCGATTTCTTACACAAAAAACATTCTGTGAAAATAATCGGCATACCGACGGCATACCGTAGTATACCGACAGTATACTGATTTCTTACACAGAAATAGTTCTGTGAAGATAATCGGCATACTGATGACATACCAAAGTATACCGATGTTATACCGGTTTCTTGCACAGAAACAGTTCTGTGAAGATAATCGGTACTCCGACGGCATACCGATCGATCCACTGGTATTTCGTCTACTTTAAACTTGATTTTTGAATGGTTGAGATCCTTAGCATTAAATGCTCCAACGGATAGATTTATGACCGTTACTATTCAAACAGTATACCGATGGAATACCGGTCTAAACTGACGGTATTTTGTTCGCTGTATGCTTGGGGCATTAAATGCTTCCTCTCTTGGTGTTCTAGGTAAAGTAATTGATCATTCTCCTTGAAGGCAACCACTTGAGCCATAAATTTTCTCAACAATCAAGAGCCTCACCATTACTACTCTATCTAAAGCTTTAATTTGTCATCCAACCAAAAAGTGCTAGAGTATTCAAGGGTTGTAATCTTCGATCTTCAAAGTGTTGTAGAAGATCAAAACCCTTCTTTCTTTCTTATTGAATTTGACGAGCCTTCAGAGGAAACTTCATGTGTAAAAAGTTGACGAGCTCTTCAGATCCAATCTCGCGTTGAAGTTGACGAGTTCTTCGAATCTAAATTCGTGTGTAACTATTTACTCAGATAGTGGATTAAAGCCGGAGAGAGTTCCGGGACTGGAGTGCCCTTTGGAGGATACCATGATACATCGAGTTTTTGAATCTCTCTTTCCTTTTTTATACTTTTAATTTCTAATCATTGTTGGTAATTCAATTTTTTACCTTATTCATCCCCCTCTAGGGTTCTACAATTGGTATCAGAGCCTTGTCTCTTGATTTGGATTTACATCCTGAGAGAGATCCATGGCCACTGACCCTAGTACCAACTCATTGCACAATGAGGGAAAATCCACAAATAGACCTCCTCTATTTGATGGAACTAACTATAACTATTGGAAGATTAGGATGGACATATTTGAAATACCTAGACTACGATCTATGGGATTGTGTCGTTAATGGCATTCCTATATCTTCCATGGTTATTGATGAAGTAGTCTCAGGAGCCCTCAAGGTTTGACTTAATAAGAATGATATGAAGATTGCTAGTCGAGACGCTAAGGCTATGAACACCCTCTACTGTGGCCTCGATAGCAATGAATTCAATAAGATATCTATCTATAAGACCTCCAACGAAATCTTAAGAATCTTGGAAGTTACTCATGAGGAAACTTCTCAAGTGAAGGAATCCAGGTTTAGTAGACTCACCTAAGAATATGCATCCTTTAAAATGAAACAAGATGAGTCTATTACTATTATGTTTACTCAATTTTGTGATATCGTTAACCTTCTCTCTTCTATTGGCAAGGAATATTCCACTCATAAAAAGATTAGAAAAATCCTTCAAGGATTAACCAAAGGGTGGAATACCAAAGCTACTACATTTATTGAAGGGAACGATTTGACAACTATGAACCTTGAAACCCTCATGGAAAAGCTTATGACCTACGAGCTGGACATAAAGGACTAAGAAGAATCTTCTGCTCAAGAAAAGGTGATGGAGAATACGAAGGAAAAGGAAAAGTCTCTGGCTCTCAAGACTACAAAGTCTTTTTCAAAGGATAGCTCCGATGATGATGAATCGGACGATAAAGAAATAGCTCTCACCGCCAAACATTTCTGAAAGTTTCTCAAATTCAACAAAGCTAACCGTACAAGACAGGACAACGATGAAGCGCCCTCATTCTACAACTGCAGAAGAACCGGACACATCAAGAGAGATTGTCCCATGGCAAGAAAAGAAACAAACAAATATAAGAAGTCCAACAAAAGGAGCTCATCTTCCAGGAAATATGCCAACACTAGCATCTGGTGTGAGAGTGATGCTAGTGACTCAGACAACGACAAAGAATGCAGGCACAACGCAAACATTTATCTCATAGCAACTGAGGCACTTGATGACTTCTCCATGAACGCTCTTTCTTATAATGAATTAGAAAATGCCATTCTTGAATTACAAGATGAGCACAAGGTCATTAGAAATAAATATAAAAAGTCTCTCAAAGAGATTGATGCTCACAAACAAGAAATAGAACGACTTTCCAATATCATCGTTGATGTAAAAGGAAAATCTTCTATTTTTGACATGGATTAGATAGAGTCTTTACGGCCAAAACTCCAAGAATCATAAGACGTCATCAAGAAAAAAGGACGTCAAAATTCAATCCCTCAAAGAAGGATATGAATTTTCCATGCACAAGACACTTGCTGCAAATCAAAGAGAGTATGCCAGCTCTATCAAATACAATCACCTTCTTGCCAATGGCAAGATACTAGTAGATAAAAATATAGTTCACACTAGAGTACAAAGGCATATCACTCACAAGAACACTTCACATAGGTCCTTTCCTAATCACATGCATACACAAAAAGGACCCTCTACAATGAAAAATGTTTCTCATCATGCTTTCTTCTATCATCGCAAAAATGATCATGTCAAAACTCATCATGCTAGAATTCCATATAACACTCACTTACTCCCGTCTAGACCTATGCTACCTAAGATATGCCATTATTGTGGTCTCCTTGGACACACTTCTTATTATTGTCATATGAGAAAACATGTTGACATGAAATTGTTTAAATGTGTTCATCAAACTAACACTCAAGGATACAAATATTCTTAGGTACCAAAGTCTTCATCTTCAACTTGTATTGTAGGTGAACCCTTCTTCGCATGCTAGAAGCAAATGGATTCTCGATAGCGGGTGCTCACGGCACATTGCCGGTGATGCTTCTCTGTCGATGAAAAAAGAAGGACACGTATCCTTTGGCAACAATCTAAAAGGGTACATCATTGGATATGGTAATATCGACTCCCCTCCTTATCCATGCATAAAAATTGTTTGTCTTGTTACTAACCTAAAGCATAACCTTCTTAGCATTAGCTATCTCACTGATAATGGCTGTAATATTAACTTTGTTAAACACAAGTGCTTTATCACCGATAGCACTAGTAGATCTACGGTATATGAAGGCATTAGAGAAAACAATATATATGTTCTTTATTTTGTTGAATGTACTAACATAACAGTGTCTAGTAGCAAAAATGATGAAAGTTGGCTTTGGCATATGAGACTCGAACGTGCCAATATGGACACCATCTCCCGACTTGCCACTAAGAATCTAGTTAGAGGACTCCCAAGCATTCCGTTCAAGAAAGACATGGTATGCGGAGAATGTGAGAAAAGTAAGTTAACAAAATTCTCTTTCAAATCAATCAACTCGGTAAGTACTACTAGACCACTTCAACTTATTCATATGGACTTTTTTGGTCCCAGCTGAGTGGCTAGTCTTGGTGGTAAACTTTATGCTTTTTTTTAGTTGATAATTTTTTGAGATTTACTTGGGTGATATTTCTCGCTAATCAAAGTGATACCTTTCGTGAATTTGTTGCTTTTTGTAAACGTGTTCAAAATGAGAAAGGCATTATGATCAACAAAATTAGAAGTGATCAATGAGGAGAATTTGATAATGCCGATTTTAAAAGATTTTATGAAAGGCATGGTTTAGGTCATAATTTTGCTTGTCCTAGAGCTCCACGACAAAATGGAGTTGTAGAAAGAAAGAATGGAACCCTTGGCGATATGGCAAGGGTCATGTTGAACCAATACAAGCTTCCCTAATATTGTTGGGCGGAAGCCGTTAACACGACATGTTATATTATGAATAGGGCCTTAATTCGACTTATTTCTAAGAAAACTCCTTATGAGCTTTGGTTTGACAAAATTTCTTCTATTGATTATTTTAAAGTTTTTGGATGCAAATGTTTTATTTTGAACACCAAGGATAACCTAGGCAAATTTGAAGAAAAAGCCTATGAAGGTATCTTTCTTGGTTATTCTATGCACAGTAAAGGTTTTAGCGTTTTCAATAAAAGAAGTCTTGTTGTCGAAGAGTCAATAAATGTCTCTTTCGACAAACTTAACTCTTCTACATATTCTTCCCCCAATGATGTTGATGACATCTCTTTTGGATTAGAAAACTCTTCTCTTGGAGATACTAGTACTCCTTCATCTAGCAATGAAGTTGAGACAATTCCACCTGAAGAATCTCCACAAATATAGCCTTCTCAAAGGGATCTTCCTAAAGAATGGAGATTTGTTTCTCATCATCCAAAGGAACTTATTATTGGTGATCCCTTCTCACGGGTTAGCACTAGATCAGCTATGTGGGATCATTGTACAAATATAGCTTTTATTTTCCAAATAAAGCCTAAAAATATTAATGATGCTTTCAATGGTGAATTTTGGATGATTGCCATGCAAGAATAGCTAAATCAATTTGAGCGAAACAAGATTTAGGAACTCATTACAAAACCCCACAACCATCCCATTATTGGGATAAAGTGGGTGTTTCAAAATAAGCTTAATGAAGATGATTTCGTCACTCGTAACAAAGCCCGATTTGTTGCTCTAGGCTATAACCATGAGGAAGGCATTGACTACGATGAAACCTATGCTTCAGTTGCTCGTCTTGAATCCATTCGTATGCTTTGTGCTTTTGCTTGCTTTAATAATTTTAAACTTTTTCAAATGGATATCAAAAGTGCCTTTTTAAATGGTATTATAAAGGAAGAAGTTTTTGTCAAGCAACCTCCTGGTTTTGAAGATTTTCAATTTCCTGATCATGTCTTTAAACTACACAAGGCCCTTTATAGACTCAAACAAGCCCCTCGTGCTTGGTATGAGCGACTTAGTTTTTTTTTCCTTTGTCACAACTTTTCTAAGGGCAAAGTTGAAACAACACTTTTTATTAAATGTCTTGGTGGCACTCTACTGTTAGTTCAAATTTATGTTGATGACATCATTTTTAGTTTAACTAAAAATGCACTTTGCGTAGAATTTGCCAAAGTAATACATGACAAATTTGAAATGAGTATGATGGGGGAACTATCACTCTTCCTTGGCTTACAAATCAAGTAAGGTCCCAAAGGCACGTTCATCAATCAAGCCAAATATATAAAGGATCTTCTCAAACGCTTCGAACTTGACTCATCCAAATCAATGAAGACTCCTATGGCCACAACAACAAAACTTGATAATGATGAACATAAGATCTCGGTCGACATTCGTAAGTATCAAGGTATGATCAGTAGCTTACTTTATTTAACTGCTAGTCGTCCCGATATTATGTTTATTGTTTGTCTCTGTGCACTGTACCAAGCCAATCCCAAACAATCCCACTTATGTGCCGTTAAGCACATTTTTTGGTATCTCAAAGGCACCATTAACATAGGACTTTGGTATCCAAAACCTCCATCCTTTGAGCATATTGGCTACTCGGATGCCGATTTTGTCGAATGCAAGATTGCCCGAAAAAGCACTAGCAACACATGTCAATTCCTTGGGAAATCTTTTGTGTCATGGTTTAGTATGAAATAAAATTATGTTGCTCTTTCCACCACCAAAGCTGAATATATAGCGGCTGGGTATTGTTGTGCACAAATTCTTTGGATGACACAAACACTTATTGACTGGGTATTACTTATTCTTGCACCTCCATCAAGTGTGACAATACTAGTTCTATTAATCTCATAAAAAATCCAATTTGTCACTCTTGCACGAAGCACATTGAGATTAGACACTACTTTTTTCGTGTCCATCAACAAAAGAGAGACATTCATCTTGATTTCATTATACTACTTATCAACTTGTGGACATCTTCACCAAGACTTTACCTGAGGTTCATTTTTCGCTTTTTTGCCAAGAATTAGGCATTCTAAATCTTGAGTCTTAGTATCTATTCCTTCGGAACACCGACGAAATGGCAAACCATCGGTACACCGTATTTTCATTCACAACATAGTTCTGTTAACTTAATCGGTAAACCGACGGAATGCTACAAAAATCCAGCGACATTCCGACTGTGACAGGCTGATATATATTTGCAGCTTTTCAAGGCCATTGGACCCACCATATCTTTTCAACCTCTTTTAAAATCCCTTTATATCCCCTTCATTTAATTCTTTTCATCCTTTCATACTCCTTTTATCCCATCATTCATCCTTTCACATCCTTCCTCATTAATTACTTCCCCTTCTCTCCCTCATACATCCAATCAAATCTTTCCCTTATATCTTCGTTTAAAACTTCTTCATTCATCCCTCTTTCCAAAACCCCTACTTTTATTCCTCTCTACCTCTTCCTCTTCTAATACGGTTTTAAAACCCTTCCTCTTCCCAGCCTTTTCTCCTTATCCATTTATCTCTCCCTCTCTTCATCCTTTACAACTTACCCTCTCCTACTACACACCCTTGTTTGTCCTCTCCATGTCCCATGCCAAATGCCCTCGTTCCTCTTCTTCCTCAAATCCCTTCATCGCTGTACCTCTTCCAAATGGCGCCTACGATCGTAAAATCTTTAAATCCAGAGTTGCTGCCGACGCCTGGTTAATTTCCTTTGAACACCCCCCCGTATTCGAAGGAAAGCCGATCAACTGGAACATCTTCTCAGGACATTTGCAGCTATTCGACTTTGTGGGACTCTCCAACCTTCTTAGTCGCTGAGTTCCTGTCTATCCTGCTGCGGTTCATGTTTTTTACTGCAATCTCGTCCCGGACTTGGCCAACAACACAATCGAAACTCTTGTCAATATTCGCCACATTTGCCTCACCACCCGTGATCTTGCCAAGATTCTCAATATACCTAATAGAGGGGATGCTCTTCCTGCTCTGGCCGGGCTCAATCCTACCTCCAAGGTATCATTTGAAGAATTTTGTGCCATTATTTTCAAAGGACCTGACGCTCCTCCTATTCCAGCCCTCTCCAAGCAGCTGGAGCCATTTTATTATGAACTGCCAAGTCCTATAATTACAATTCAATCACATGCGACGCTCTTGTTTGCATGTACTATCTGTAGGTCGAGAAAACCTGGTCCTTCACAAAAGCTCAGTTGAACGCCTTTTCCTCGATTCACTCAGCGGGACGACGTGCCCTCAACTTCAGTATGTTCATCACTATTATCCTGGAAGCCAAAGGTGTGGATCTTAGCTTGTGCCACATGGATGACGTTCCCTCTTACATGGCTGTCTCACGCTACTCTGCAACCGGCCAATCATCTCGCTCAGCCCGCCCATCCAATACTCAGACGGCTGCTGATGCTCCATCTGCTCCTCCTCCTTTCGGCTGCTTTATGCCTCTCACCCAGCATCACTTTAACATGCACATGGCTCAAGCTGAGGAACAGATGCGGACTAACACTAGAGGCCTCAAAAATCTCATCCAGATTCGCTTTTATGACCAGTGTTACTTTATTCAGCGTACTCTTCAGGATCGCAATGCTTTTCTTGATCTCGATCTTCAAGATCCCTTCTTTCAAGCATCGTATTTCTCTGGTCCAAATGCCTATGGTTTCATGTATCCTGATGGCATTGATCCTTTTGGGGCTTTTCAGTTGACCACTGGTGATGGTGATGGTGATGATCCGGCTGATCAGTGAATCTTGGTCTCTCATGATCGTGGTCATAATAAGAAGTGATGTCAGTGTTTGAGTCCTTTTGTCTTGTAAGGTCCTTCAGGGACCATGTATGTCAGTTTTTTTAGTTTGTTGCTCTATGCGTTCCTACGGGGACTAATGTTTGTTTTGCTACTCTTTAGTGTTGCTTGGTTTACTCCCGATAGAAAGCTTTACTGGTTTTAGTCTCTGTTAATTTTTAGTCCATTCCAAGCATGTACTCCCTAAACTTTCAATCCAATATATGCATGCCATGGTTTATCCTATTGTTCTCATGCATCATCCTTTTTTTATACATATTTATCTCTCTACCTTTTTTGATTAAGTGACAAAGGGGGAGAAAACATGTTGAGGGATAGTAGTCTATCTACGGGGGAGAGTCTCTCTAAAAACACGATGCTACCTTATTTTTGTCAATTATCAAAATGAGGAAGATTGTTAGCACATTGATTTTGATAACATTAACTGCATCTTCGTGTTTTAATTTTCTCTATCTTCTCAGCAAACAAATATACCATCAAGCTTCCCGAAGGCTACTACAAAAAGATCGTTTTATCAAAGCCACACAGAAGACTTATAGAATGACTTAAAGCAAAAACTGAAGAGAAGCCACCGCATACTCAAAGCCTGCTCTCAAAAGATTCAAGGTCCTAGAGTCTGTACAAGGTCTAGGACATACTATGAAATGCTTAAGGTGGATGACAAATCAAAAGTCCTTATAAAATATCATTCGAAAATCACTTGATATTTTTAGAATGAAAGACCGACGGTATGCTGCTAGGTACCGATGGTATACCAATTTCTTACACAAGGGTTCTGTGAAGATAATCAGCATACGATGGAATACCGTAGCATACCGACGGTATACCGATTTCTTACACAGAAAAAAGTTCAATGAAGATAATCAGCATACCTACGGCATACCGCAGTATACCGACAGTATACCGGTTTCTTACACATAAACAGTTATATGAAGATAATCGGAATACCGACGGCATACTGCAGTATTCCGACGGTATACGGGTTTCTTGCATAAAAACAGTTATGCGAAGATAATTGGTACTCCGACGGTATACCGATCTGTACCGCTGGTATTCCCCGCTGGTATTCCATCTACTTAAACTTAATTTTTTGAATGGTTGAGATCCTTAGCATTAAATGCTCCAACGAATAGATTTATGACAACCAAGAACTCGTAGTAGCCAAAACGGGTACAGAAGGAAGACTTCGGCACATCATCTGGCTTGACCTTGAGTTCATGATAACCCGATCGAAGGTCAATCTTCGAAAACACCGTAGCACCTTGGAGCTGATCGAGCAAATCATCGAGGTGGGGCAGAGGGTATTTGTTTCGGACGATAGCTTTGTTCAATTTATGGTAGTCGATACAGAGGCGCATCGATCCATCCTTCTTCTTCTTCACAAATAGCACAGGTGCTCCCCACGGCGAGACACTAGTATGAATGTACCCTTTGTCGAGCAATTCTTATTATTGTACTTTGAGTTCTTTTAATTCTGTGGGGCCCATTCTATATAGGGCCTTGGAAATCAGTCGAGTATTGGAAAAGGTGTCGATAGTGAACTCGATTTCACGATCGGGTGGCATGTCGGGTACCTCGTCCGAAAATACGTTGGGGAATTCTTCCACAACGTCGGTCTAACCGACATTTGTACTATCTAGTTACATGTCTCGAACAGATGCCAAGTAGCCTTCACATCCAGAATGCAGAGTCCTCCAAGCAAAAATTGCCGAGATCACCATGCAGGCTGTTGACGCTTCACCACACGAGTAACAGATTTCGAGCTCCCCCAGTAGACGGAAGGTGACCTTCTTTCCTGTGCAGTCGATAGTGGCTGAGCAAGTGTCGAGCCAATCAATCCCCAAAATAATATCGTAGTCCTTAAGGTCTAGAACTACCGTATCAAGAGACAATTTCCTCCCTCTAATACATATGCAGCTATCTCCATGTATAGTGTTTACAGGTATTTGTGTGCCCGATGGTGTGCTAACACTAAGATTAAGGCTTAGTGGTGCAATGGAGAATTTGTGTTCATCAACAAAATATACCGCTATAAAACTATGCGTACTACCTAAATCAAAAATTACACGAGCAGGCTTATTATTAAAAAGTAATATACCTATCACAGCTGCGTCTGAGGCAAATGTCTCATCTCGAGTCATAGCATAGACGCGGCCCTGGCTATTGGGGCGACAGTTTTGGCCATTTTCATGTACGGGCTGGGGGCTCGAGGTGCCAGGTCACGATTATCTAGACGATGTTGTTATGACGGGGCATTCTGATTCTGTCTTTGGGCTATGCAGTCTCAAGATTGGTTACCCCTTTTTCCATAAAAGAAACATCTTTTGTCGTAGACATAGCAGTTTGTGGCATGGTATCTGAGGTGGTTGCACTTGGTACAATGAGGTAATGGGTTCTGTCTTTTATAGCCGCCATTATTTGGACACTTTGTAGCATTATTGTTGCCTTCCGCATAGCTAGGACGTCTGTGATCTGAATGGTGTACAACATCGGTAGCGATGGAAGGGTACTGGCTTTCAAGGTAGAGTGTATGATTCAGGGCATCACCCATGGTCTTGTATTTCGGTACCTCCACATGAACAGCGATAGAGGGCCGCAGACCCTCTTCGAATCATCGCACGCGACACTCCTCTATATGTAGAAATGCACCAACAAATTTGGGCTATTTGTTGAATTCGGCCGTATACTGTTGCACCATTTTGTTTCTTCGCCTCAACTACATGAATTCATTCTCCTTCTCTTGACGAACGGCTAAGGGAAGGTAATCGACTTCGAAAGCTTTACAGAATATAGCCCAAGAGATCGGCAATGAGTTGTTGTCGCATCGGATCTTTCGTTTATGCACGGCCCACCAGTTATGCGCATTTAAATGTAGTTGAAGTTGTACACAGGCGACTTACTTGGATTCTTGAATGCGTGATTCTGTGCAAACCTAAATTGTGATCGCACAAGGCATAGTCATAAGGTTATCCGAAATATAACCTCTAATAGAGTACGCAGAGAAATTGAACAACACATTTGAGACATAAGGAACTTTCTTTTCATTTATAATAGACATTATTTACAAGACTTTATTATAATCCTTGCCGCGCGAGCTAACAGCTTGACTCGATTACAAATTGAACATTGATGAGTTAATTGTTCCATACATTACATCCCTATTTACAAGCAAAACATTCGATAGACCAGCTATCGTAGGGAGTCGAGGCATCTTTCTTCTAGACTGAATGTGTAGTCGTCAAAAGGATCAAAACAAGCCTTCAATATACGGACAAGGCTTCAAATGAATTTATGTTGCCTTGAGTTTAGTTGGCACGTCCTTCTTGGTTTAGGTTACTTGTGGAGAGAGAGGACCAGTACATTCACATGTACTAGTGCGTGGCTAATTAAGTACTATGCTCTCATTTAGTTGTAAAAATTATATGACTTAAATTGTGATCTTTCTAGCCATCCTAATAAATTTCAGACAAGAATATGGTAGACATAATGTAAATTATGCTAGAACTTACCCACGACAGAGCATGTCGTACAATGTGAGACATACCATGTTCTTTTCTGTCAATTGTTATCATTTACTAGCATATTTTATGTAATTTCATATGTGATGGTCACTGACACCACAAGCCATCCTGGACTTATAGCTTTGTTAGACGAGACCCTTTCAAACCAAGTAGCGAGCCCCGCTGAAAGTCCCCGAATAACCCGTGCTAATATTCCGCACAGCTATACCGTGTTTTCCCTTAGGCCGAATTGATCACGTGGCTCCGGAGTGCCGTTCGTGGAAACTTTTACCTTCTGTACAAGTTATCCATGACCATGTTAGACTAAACGAATTACTCAAGCATGGTCTATATTAGAAGACTTAACAATTTTTATCGTGTCTCGCCTTATCGTAGCATCATTTAAATCAATGATTCTATCTTTTGTTTAGCACAGTTCTATATCATGAATAACATAGCAAGCATGTAGTAGTTCTATGGAATAAGCAGCTGTGTCCGTGCATTTGCATCTAACATTTCGTTTACAACGATATTATCGGTTGATTTAAGAAGCAAGAAGGTCAAGGAGAAGAAGGGTCAACCACTCACCTTGATTGTTTGATTGCCGTTGGCTGTACTAGACGGCGTCTATGCGATCACCTGAAATTGGATAAGCAACTGATTAGAACATTGTCTTAATCAATAAGTTCGATACAGATGTGGAGTTCAAAAACACAAGCCATGAAAACCATCAAAAACATTCACAAAAATGCATTCAGGAAACCAAAGTCAAAGACGCAAGTGCGGCATGAAAAGCAAAGCAACGGAAGGTCTCTCCCGACTCAGCCGCAGAGTCCATCCTCTAGGTGCAACCCGCTGAATATAGGACTTGATTTCGAAGAAGCCATTCTATAATGAGGAAAAGATCTTAATTCAATCGGTCCTGTTTAATCGATTCAATCGATCCCAATCAATCGGTCCCGACTAAATCGATAGCGATAGTGTTCCTTTCTTGCGCACCGCACCTCGTGGATGAAAAATAAGACACGATATAGGGAAGGGGCACTACAGCCAGCAACACTGGATGGCAGTACAGCAACACCAATAGTTTCAGCATTAGGAGCAGAATATCTTGTCAAATGAGGGATTACAAACGAGCCTGGAGAGGGACGAAAAGGAAGACCTGGGTGCATAGAATATATTTTGTTAACTCAACCCAAGGTATTTCAATGTTACGGAGGATCGATGCTATCACAAAGGATGCTTAGCTCCAAGATATTGAGGTTACCTTTGCGGCGACCAAGGTTGCAACTTACGAGGAAGTAGATTAGGTCTGGTTGCAGCTTCAGGACCTTGCCCGCGGTTAGTGGATATTTGTTGAGGTTGGCCTTAGGCATCTATCCTTTGGCATCACTTAAGGACATGTTCAAAGCCAAACAATTTGGCATACCGGCACATGTAAGCTGTAGCAAAGATTCATTGGCATCAACTAGGCCACTAGGGCAGTGGATGGCTATGTTATAAAGTTCAACAGGATGAGTAGTTTACATCGTATTAAATGGCATGCTTGTGTTTCTAAAACTACGTATTTTGGGACTGGGGTATTACATATTTTTGTGGTGGCCCATGTAGGTACAAATTAAATCGTTTTGGTTACGTTATTGTACCGAACGAGCTCGAGTATGATCGTGTATTAGAGTCTCACACCAAAACTACTATTAGATTTCTTTTAATATCTACTATCACCTTTAAACCTCGTATTTGTAATCGAACATACCTCTCTTGAACTCCTGTATCGAATTCTAGTCTTTTACTATTTCGAAAGGAAGAACATTTGTGCTTGATGAACTATTTTAATTATATTGCGTGATAGAAGTTACAAGGATAGAATATTTTAGGGAGTGAATGTCAAAGACGAGTAGGGTAGAAATAGACACCTATACTAGGTGGACCGAGTAGGTAGGAGTGGTATACTTCTGTTGTAGAAATTTTTACTTCGAATATATAATAATTCTTGCTTGACATGACTAGCTAAGTGGCTAAGGTGGGTAGAATTTATAAACATCCCCTAAGATAGAAGTTCAAATAAATTATAGCGTAGGACTTGACCCTAATGAGAGACTATAGACTAAATCCAAACTACCCTTCACCTAATATAGAACCTCAAATAAGGGTACTAGAAGGATTGTTATCAAGTACTAATATCATAATGATATGCAACCAAGTAGTATTAAATATAGTAGGAAAGGTTCAGTTAGGCTAGACAACTATCTCTATATGGTAATACTAGCCTTGAAACGATCTATAAATGACTAAGACTAAAAGATTGACCAATAGGTGTGTGTATTTGTTCAGCTCGACCTCGACCCTTACGTAATAGATAGGTACAAGATGGTTAGGTGTACTTGTAAGAATTATATAGCTTGTCGATAGTTAAAAGGAGTAAAATATTGTTTCCCTTCTATAAAAAATATGTCACGCTCCAGTCCCAAAATACATAGGACTAGGAACGCAAGTATGGCAGCTAGTACGATCTAGACTAGGTTTCCAATTTAAGAACTTACGCTAGGTGTACTTCGCTGAAGAAGTGTACTAAACCTATGCTATCACAACTATATATCAATCCACATATAGGTAAACAAAGCAAGAATAAACGATATGTAATATAGTCGTCCGTCCTCTAATACACATGTTTTAGCAAACTCGAGAACAAAAATAAGTTTGCAAAGCTAGGCTAATAAGCAGTATATATGATGATAAGAAATATATAAAACATAGAAGAATGATAAAATAATTCTACAAGCAGTACCTGAAGCATGAAGACACAAACATACCATCTATTTATCTATCTATAAGTGCTCCACAATAACCTAGAGAGATCACCAGGTCCTCAGAGGGACATAATAAGATACAGAAGGAATATGCCATAATGTGAACTAAATAAATATAGACATAAAATAAATAGCTCGGATCATAACACGGTCTACTATCCCATCATCAAAGTAGCGAACCACCCCTACAACCAGACGAGGACAAGGGGTGGCACACTATTCTGCGATAACACACTATCCCATGCCATAATTTAAACTGTATGAATATCCTAAACCACCACACGGTCTACTATCTCACCATTGAAAAAGTGAACCACACCCATAACCAAACCAGGATAAGGTGTGGCCCACTATTCTATGCAAGATATTGTCTCATGCTATGGTTAGGGATAAGTAAAGCATCTCACCATACTACGTGAATGAATGTTAAAAATGTCGTTGGGTGTATAGGTAGGTGATAAGATATAACACCGAATCACAGGCCGGTATCGGATCACGAGCCGATGCTATGAACTATGAGCTACGAGGGAAATAAGCAACTATGGAACGATGAGGCTCATGACTCCGTAGTCTCCTCCAGAGATTATACGGTCTAGAGGGGCTATCCCATATGCCTACTAGTAGTCTTTTCCTCCCATAAATGGTACAAGTCATATTACAACTCGAACAACCCATATCTCAATGCGAGTTACTAAACTAGACACAATCTAAATTCCACATGCACCGACACACGAACGGCTCACACCAGTAGCTATTCGACTGCCGAAGCTCGTGCCAACACAACAAACCATCACTCACAGTGTCATGTAATACTATGCGTCATGACATGGAAGTTACACAACTTGTGGTAAACGTCTTCTATACAACTAAGTCACACACACCCCTCCAAATCGACGCCATCATCGATATCGCCCAAGTCATACTCGGAAACACACCACTATAACTAATACCAACAGAAAAGATGAATAGACACAAAAATTTAAACATAATTAATGGCAATGTATCTTGCCTGGAACTTCGGAAGCAAAGTAAATCACGGTCGGGCTCCAATTGTAGTCGAGTGATCACGAACTCCTAAAATATAAATATACTAAAATAAATACTAATTCTAAGATAACATATCTGTCATGACCCGTACCCAGTGTAGGGGCACGAGAAGTGGGTACGTCCAGCCTACGCCGCAGTGTCGGTGGTAGAACGCTGTCCTAGGTTAATATCTAATCAACAACTCACGCGATTATATAATGTACTTGTCAAATCTCAACTCCGAACGGAGGACAAGTATAGATATAATAAAATCTCAATCACAGTCTAAGTAGGATATGATAACACAGAAGTTTATAACTAAAGACTAAACAACAACAAATATCAACTACTAAATAATAATATCTTAAACAAACTCAAATACAAACTCATATCTCAAGTTATTACAATTCAAGTTCTAAAACATGAAAACTAAACCAAGTCTACTAGCTAGTCTCCCGATCACTCCTGAGTGTCGGGGACAAAGGTAGCTAAGCCGCCTCCTGCTCCGAGGCAAGTGGGACAAATGTCCTCAGGGCAAGCATCTGTAATATTTTCAAAAGGTCCAGTCAGGACAGGAACGAGTACAATTCATCTAGAAAACCCAAGTAAATGACAGAGAACTATAAAGCAGTTATAGACAGTTTTATTGATAAATATGGTAGTTTATATTCAGGTGATGGTATAGAGAGATAGTTAAGATACAAGAAAAGTAAGATAAGTAAAACAAGAGAAGAATCATGGCAATGAAGACTGTAAATAGAAACTAGCTGAACTAGAGTAACATGATATAAGTCCAGACAGTAAATGTAAACACTTAAAAAACCCAAGTAAATCTAAACAATATGAATATGATACCAGGTGATTCCAGTACAAGATGAGTCCAGTATAAGATGATTCCAGTCAGTGATTATAGATTCTAGGGTGACTCCAGACTATACTCTAACAGTGTATTTTAAAATACCGAGATCGACATGTAAACGGCTGTAGGTATCAGGCACATCACTCACTGATCAGACGAGACATGGCTATGCTTCCAATAGATTCCAGTAGGGAGATTCCAGATTTTGGGTATGTCTACATGTCTTACTCAATATTTTCCCGCCCCGTAATACAAGTGAATCCAGTACAAGATACGAGAATCAAGATGAGTCCAGCCAAACATGATGATACCAGCAATGATTCTAGAATGATTCCAGTAATAGATGCCAGACATGATGACACCAACAATAATTCCAGTAATCGAGGCCAGACAACAGGGTATGTGTGTCGCATACATGAATCCAGAAATATTCATACGTGTTGTAACAGAGAATCACATAAAACTAACTAGAACTGAAGTACAGTAATTGACAAGTAAATGAGAGAACTATCAGAGAATGTACTCGCCTGATACTCTGAAAAGAGTAGTATAATATCAGATGTCTACACCGGAGTCACAATTTCCTAAAATAGAGTAGTACAGGTTATAATGTGTTCTAAATTAATAATTGATTTATCCAATGAAATCTACATGCTACTAGGCCATATCTTGGTCAGTAAGGTCAAATTTGGTCAACACTAGTCAAGCTAGGTCAAACTTTAGCTAATTTGTCAACTATAGGTCATCTTGGTCTAATTAGTCCATTTTAGATAATTTAGGATACCATGGTACCCTTATCCTAGTTATCATTGGAACTTAATATTTAAACACATACAAACTCAATTTCTTGTCAAGCTATTAGGACAACCCTCAAAACATAGCTAATATCATACAATTATACTACTATCCTATACTAACTTATCTTTCTACCATTCACCCCACCTAATATCTGAACCAAGAGGTTGAGTTCAGATATAGATTGAAAGTACATTATATGGAAATGTGACAGAAATTTTAGAAGATTGAACAAGGATGAAAACCAAAGACTGCACACAACCTAGTTTACCCCAATAAATTTTGACTGATACCAATGTAATGAAGACTGGGGACATGTGCTTAAAGTGAAATACTGGACTCTACCCTATATTACTGAAATGCTATACAAGGTAAAATACTAAGACAGGGTATGCAACCCGGTCCATCCAACCACTGTCACACATCTATATTAGACACACACACTCAAGTGCACTCATCACTCATATGGCAGTCACTCACCCAAATAGTCACACCACCTGATACTCTTGACACTAGCCACTCACTTCCTATTTCCCACACTCACTTGGACACTCGAAATGCACTGAACACATCTCCCTACTGTTACTCCTGACCTGGGTGAACTAGGTAGCATTACCAACATGGCCTAAGGCCCCCAAAGCTTGCTGCCAAGTGCCTCTTGGCTAACCCCAACTAATTATTCATAATAGGTTCCTGGACAGAGACTCCCTTCATCCTAACAAAACTTGATACAAATACCCACAAACTCATCTCCAACATACACTATTGCCTATACTCCCAACTAATCTCATAGCTCTCACTCAAATATATATATATTACACACACACTCAAATATATATATATATAACACACTCTAAAACTCACACACACATATATATATACAAAACCAACTTAACCTATATTAACAATTCAGTGAAATCCAACCCAAAATCAGTTTTCAGGTTTCAGTCGATACATGTGTAGAGAGTGTCACAGAAAATATGGCATGTAGGTAGCGTATAGTGTCAATACATTTCAGAACTTGAAATATGACTGAGTGTATGTGTGTGTGCCTAACATTACAGGACAGTGTCTCAGGAAAAATGGGAAGGGTGTCTCAGTAAACAGGAGCAGTGTGTGTAATAGACTATGTATCTCTGGGTCAGATTTTTGTGTGTGAATGTAGATAGTGTACATGTGTGTAAACATATGTGTGTGTGTGTCTATATTGCACTAAACTAACCAAAACAGTACAAAGTGTAACAGTATGTCAAATCAGTGTGCAATTGTGTTCTCATGTGTGTGTAACAGTTGACAGTTCTATTCAAAGTCCAAATAAAAATCTCCAAACTGAAATCCCATGCTAAAACATAACCCTTAGCATATAGGTTAGTCTCTGATGTGTAAACAACCAATTTTAAATCATACAACAGCGTAATATACATTAGAAATTCAGAAACCAACTAACAGTTTCTAAGTATCAGGAATATAGGAATTTCCCATATTCGAATCTAATTTAACAACTAAAATACAATTCAGAGGGTTGGTAAGTAATGACACATATAGGATAGTGTCACGGGGTGTCTTCGTGTCCAAGAACTGGACACGAATCTTGGCCAAACGACCACACGAACACAGATATAAAACTGTGTAAAGATAGTGTCGTGCACACGTGCACATCACTCGTGGACACGACACGATACAAATTAGGACACGTGCTCATGCCTATGGGTTCGCCTAGGATAGGTCTAAGTGTCTAGGACCCTACACTGAGTCGGGGTCGTGTTGTGTCAGTATTATTAGGGCGTATCAGAGAGAAAAAATGCGTGCGTGTGCTGTGTTGTGTGATCCAGTGCGAGTGAGATTTCTCACAATCCACTCGATAGTTTCTCATCAAATTTTGTATACGTGCTGTCAGTGTTTGCCCCATCGTATCCATTAATTTTTGTGTCATATAAATCAGTGTCGTGTCCGCTAGGACACCCGAGCAGCAGGGGAGGCGCACGAGCCCCGTGTGGTGTCACGTACTGCGTGTCCAAGCCCTAAAACCGTATCCAAACTAGCCTAAATTTGACTCAGTCAATTTGGGTTGTAATAAACACATGTTAGGCTACACATACATGTAATTAGTTTTAAAAATTAACAAAATCCATTTCTATGTGATATTTCATCGAATACGTATTTAAATACTCCGATACAGACACGAAATGGACACGAGATCCTACAAAACTTGGGCTACACCTAGGGGACCCTAAATGAATGCATCTGTGGGAAAAAATCAGGAATTTACTTGGGTTTGTAGGGTTTTACCTATTGAGTGTTCAAACTCAATGTAAAGAGCCTCGTCTTGACGTCTTCCTCGATTTGCTACGGTTCGAACGTCCTCAAACCTCGCTAGCAAGCACCCACAAGTCTCTTCTAATATTGGGGATGATGATGCAATTGATTTGACTCAATTTGGGCTCAATTTGGATATTATGGAAGAAGATTAGGGAAGAACAAAGTAGGGTTCTTCTAGGTTTTTAAAAATAGGAAAAGACTTCTTAGTGTGACACTTATAGGATGGGGGGGCTTGTATGGCTGTTGAAAGATTAGGGTTAGGGTTTTAGATGAGTGGTTGAGGTTCTTCCACCCAATTCTAAGCCTTCCTATTGGTTCAAGGCTTCTTTTTACAAATATCTCAAATGAAAAATATCCTACCTAGGAATATCTAGATATTACTAACCTTGGCACTTAGTAAGAATGTTCTAACCATGATTCTAACCTCAAGACTAATCTAGGTTAGGTTAAACTTCTAGGTTAAGTCTTAACTAAAAGATTAGCACAATATTTAATTAATCAAAATTATAATTTCCCAAAATTGCCAAATGACCAAAATACCCCTAGGCCAAAAAGTTGTAATTAGTCATCCTAATCACATGGCTAGGCTCCCTTGGTCATGGTTAGTCTCTAGGCTTAGCAAAACTAGGGTTTAACTAGTTAACCATCAAAATCACAATTCAATATTTTAAATAGTTTTAAATTGATTAAAAATCACCAAAAATCACAATATAATTTAAATATCATTATTAAATGATTATGATCACAAAAATTCAAAATTACCCTCATTTGGAAAACTGGGTGTTACAAGTCTACTCCCCTTAGAAAAATTTTGTCCTCAAAATTAAGATGATCGGACTCCTCCTGGTCAAACCCCCAATCAACAAGGTCGAAGGATAATATGCAATCATAGTCCTACTGGTCGTGATTCCATAGTCTCGAATAGGGTAACTAAGCTATCTAGTATATCACAAGAATATCCTAACAGGTACTAATAGAAATCACACATAAAGGTGGGAGAGAAGAATAAGAAGGTCAAACCGGCTAACCCATCACCTGCAGCATCGGTCTCTTCGACCGACATCGCAAAAGCTCCACCCCTCTGGTGCTAAGCTAAAGGTGGCCTTGCTCTCTCAAAAGGAGGTGCAAAGAAATAATCCATCTTCTGGTGGGTTTCAGACCTACAGAAATAGCAAACCCTCAGCCTCTTCATATACTGCTCCCTGGTGTATCCTAATTTCCTGTAGTAGGAACAACTAATTGTCTTTGGGTCCTGACCCCGTACTGATACTGCACCTGCTGAACCATCACGGGTGCATGTGTCTGCTGAATCTGTACATGAGGCCCTTTGGCCTGGCCTTCGCTGCTACTGGCTCCCTGAAAGTCCCGACCTCTCTTCAGTTTCAGCCCCAGGCTGTCCTCTGCTGCCATAGCTCTTGCCAAGATCTCTGTGAAGGTAGAATCACGGTCACTCTTAGTCAATGACTGAACCTCTTTGATCAAACCTCTGCGGAACTTCCTCGCCTTCGTCTTCTCGCTCAAGTCCTCAATGAATCTGCCCAGCCGACAGAACTCTCCAACATATTCCCCGACTGTCTGGCTCCCCTGAACCAGGCTCTTAAACTGTGCCTCTATGCCTCCAAGTGCTACATCTGGAAAGAACTGCTCCTTGAACAGCGTCTTGAAGGCTTCCTAAGTCTGTCCCTCGATTTCCATTCTGGGGTCTGTCTAGTACCATGTGCGGGCCAAGTCGTGCATCTGGCTGCCCGCAGCCTCGATCTGAAGCTGGGCTGGTATTTTTGCTAATCGAAATATCTCCTCCATATGCTCTATCTAGTCATCCGCATAGTAGATATCCTCTGTACCAAAAAAATCCTTCGGACGCATCTTTTGAAACTCCTGGATGCCCGATGTCCTCTGATGGCACTGATGTGTCTGTCCTCCCTGTGGCTGTACGGTAACCATCTCTACTATCATCGTAACCAGATGGTGAGCCTCGTCTATACCCTGACGAAAGTCGACAGTCTGACGCTGCTGCTGCTGCTGGTGGGACTCTAGAATCCTCTCCACAAAGGAAAACAGGTGGGCAGCATCAACCAATCCTGCTGGTGGTTGTGGATGCTGCTGTTGAAATAGCTTAGGAATGACTGGGGTCGTCCTCCGAACAGGTAGAGGCCTACCCACAAGGGCTACAATCGTTCCTGTAGCACCCAGTTTCCCAAATGAGGGTAATTTTAAAATTTTGTGTTTATAATTATTTTAATAATAATATTTAATTCATGATATGATTTTTGGTGATTTTAAATCATTTTAAAATTATTTAAATCAATGACTTGTGGTTTTGACGTTTTACTAGTGAAACCCTAGAGACTGTTTGACCTAGAGCCTAACCATGTGATTATAATATTTTAATGTCATTTTTGGCCTAAGGATATTTTTGCATTTGACCTCTTTGAATTATTTTGATATTATTTTATTATTTATGATATTGTTTTGGGGTTATTTGAGTCGAGTTCGAATTTCAACTCAATCCGACTTGAAACGGGGACCCGGGGGTAGTTTGACTCTAGTGGGACCCACACACTAGTTAGACATGGCCCACATGATATTAATTTTTGGTCCACATGATATAAATATTTTAGTTAGAGTTTAGACTAATTATTATGGATAAGGTTAGTGTAATTAGAGACTTTAGAATGACTAATTTAGCCCCAACCAAATAGCCCTTTCCTAATACTCATAGAATAGATTAGTAGGGGCATTTTGGACCTTACCATAATAGGACAAATAGCCCCATATGGCTAGCCACTTTGGGAGAGGATAGGCTCAAGTTTATTTCATTATTCTCATCCACACTCTCTCTTGTTCTTCCCCAAATTCCTAGAGAGCAATTCCTAGCAATTTCTCCACCAAATTATTCCATTTCACCACCAAATCTTCTTCTTTCCTTCTCCATTCTAGCCAAGGAAGAAGCTATCCAAGTTTGGGAGGATTCGGAGCTCGTTCGTGTCCTTTTGGAATCTCTACGTGTCGGTGTCGCTCCGGGAAGGCTTTTCTTTGATTCGATCTACCGGGAGGTATAAATCCCTTCTCCTTTTCATTTCCTCATGCATATAGGTCTATTTTGAACCCATAGGAATGACCCCATAGTTGTATCTCCATTTGTGTCTATTTCGTGTCCATTTGGAGGTCATAGGAGTGTCCTTTGTGTTGTAGTTATGTCCATGTGGAAAAATCCCAAATTTGGACACACTATGTGTTGTTGTTATGTATGAATGAATTATTACATGTTTAATCTCATATTTTTGTATTGGAGATGTGTTCTATAGTGTCTCATATATACATATTAGTGTAGAGAGTGAGTTCTTGATATATTATGTTATATACTTGTGTTCTTTTGTCTCAAACTACCTAAATCCGTCATGATTTTTATCCACGTTTTTAATTTCAGCCCTAACTTAGAAATGTCATAACTTCTAGCTCAAAGCTAGGTTTAATCTTCCGTTTTTTTTAAAAGAAGCTTATTGAAGTTAGCTTTTCAAAAATATATATTAATAGGCCTAATTCTTTCTATAACTTTCTGGAGAATTATTTGAGTGTCAGCTGTACGAAAGACAAACGCGTTCTCAGTGTTTTCGCTATTCCGGGAGTTTTCGGAAACGAAAATGCGATCCGTTTACAGTTTCGAAAAGCTAACACATAGATCTATAACATACTTTAATCCTAAATTTTAATTTATGCTGACATGGTACAATATTGATTATTAGTAGGAGTTACTATTCGGCATATGTATTTTGTGCACCCTTGTGTGTAATATAATGTTCTATTTGATTTTAACCCATGTTAATGTATATACATTATGTAATTAAATAAAGAATACAAACATGAGTAAATGGTTAAATAAATGGTGTATGAGGTGTAAGTATCCTATCTAATGTAAGCATGTATAAGTATGGCTTGTAATGAATATGTAGGTTCCATAGTATGTAATGTATGGTGCATATAGTGGTGCAAGAGAATAATAAATGATGAATGAATACAAGCATGAATGTAATGTAATATTAGATGTAATGTATGCAATATACAAGTTAATAAGATGTAATGTTCAATGTTAACATAAATCCTATATTACCTCATGTACCCCCTTACACTATGTTGACACTATCACACTTGACACATTGTTCACTTACACTTTGACACTCTTTGATATGTATACACTATGTATGCCCATTTAACCCTCACTTGCCCCTTTGCCATGTTCACATACACACACATAGCCTCTTAAATAAGTATTTATGAATATAGTTAACTTAGCTATGTATGTATATTATATATATATTAGCATATTGTGTTGTAATATATAAGTTTATATAACCATTTGAAATACCATGATTATAGACCTAATGTTGAATACCAATATATGCATGTGTATATATGTGTAGACATATATAGCTTAAGGTAATAGATTACCTAGTGTATATCCAATGTGAATTCTTGCCTATTTAAGTATTGAATAATTGCATGCTATATAGAGTTGGGTGTATGTTGGCTTGTATAGCCTTGTATTGATGTGTGCTTGCTAGGATAGTCTTGGTTAGGCCTAGTAAGACTTACTGGGTTAGGACATGACCTAGTTTGACCTAGTTTGACTAGTGCAGTTGACCAGAGTTGACCAAGGGTTAACTTTGGCCTAGTTTGACCTAGATTCATGTAGAATGCATTGTAGTACTTTATATTACCCTTTTGGATATGTTGTGACTTGTGTTGTTCTAATTAGGAGCCAGACACCTTGTAACCTGTGTTGCTTTAAATTGGACTCTGTGGCTTCAGTTGGACCCCCTATACTTATCAGCTGTTCAGGTTATCAGGCGAGTACATTCTCTGATAGTTCTCTCATTTATTTGTCAATTACTGTATTTCAGTTCTAGTTAGTTGTATGCGATTCTCTGTTACAACACGTGTGGATATTACTGAATTCATGTATATGACACACATTTATTTTCTGGCCTCTATTACTGGTATCATCATTTCCGGCTTCTATTACTGGAATCACCTGCTGGAATCATTTACTGGAATCATTTACTGGAATCATTTACTCGTATCATTATATTTTGGCTGGACTTATCTTGAATCATTGTGTCAGAATTTTGGATTCACTTGCTGGGAGGGAAAATACTAGAGTAAGACATATAGACATACCCCATTACTGGAATCACCCCTACTGGAATCTACTGGAATGATAGCCATCTCTCGCCTGATTAGTGAGAGGTGTGCCGGATTACCTACAGCCGTTTACATGTCGATCTCGGTATTTTAAAACACACTGTTAGAGTATAGGCTGGACTCACCCTGGAATCATTGATCACTATAACTGGAATCGTTCCTTACTGGATTCATCTTGTATTAGATTCATCTTGTACTGGACTTATATTGGAGTTACACTGGTCTACATTATTGTCTGGACTTCATATCATATTACCCTGGTTCAGCTAGTTCTATTTTTACAGACTTCATTGCTATGATTCTTCTCTTGTTTAGTTATTTACTTTCCTTGTACCTTATCTGTCTTTCTTACCATCACCTGAATATAAACTTCCATTTTCATCAATACAACTGCCTATAACTGCTTTATAGTTCTCTGTCATTTACTTGGGTTTTCTAGATGAGATGTGCTCGTTCCTGTCCTGACTGGACCTGTTGATAAATTTTACAGATAGCTTGGAGGTTGCCTGCTAGCCTAGAGGAGACACCTTAGAGGTTGTTTAGATAGTTATTTCATTTGTCTGGAGTTGTATTTACTTTGTCGATTACTGTATTTGAGTTTTGAGATGTATTTCTGGGTTTTTGTATCTTAGACACTTAGACTTCTATCTCCCGTATCTCTTTGGATTTTATGTTTTATCTAACCTTATCATGCTCTACCTTAAATGTGATTGAGACCGTATCTGCTTAGAATTATATTGTTAGATGATTGACCTAGGACAGCGTTCTACCGCCGACACTACGGCGTAGGCTGGACGTTGTTACGTTCTCGTACCCTAACAGTGGGTGCGGATCGTGACACGTTTTTAGTGGTGGCCCATGCAGGTCGAGTTTATGTAGTGGTATTCGAACTTGAGTACCACTACAGCCTGTAGTAGGAATAGGATATATCTTGAAGGCACTCAATCACAGTTAGGAACCCTTGAGAGATTTTCGGAACGACCCTTGAGAATCTTATTTTAACTTCGATTTGAGAACTTTTTTTTCCCTTGATTTGATTTATTTTTACTTACTGTTGTTAAATTTGATTTTGATGGATTATGGTTGAATTTGAGTTGTATTCATTGATTTTGATGAATGATTGTCGAATTTTGAATCTTGATGATAGCTGTTGCATCCGAGTTGTATTTTGATGGATTTTTGTTCATTTTGAATTTTGAAGTTTGTTGATAAATTTGATTTGATTTATGGGTATTCATTGTTGATTTAATTTAATTTTTTTTGACAAGATGAAATTATATGGGCTAGGTTATCTATGTTATGGAATCTAGTCTTCTATAGTCACATTAGCCAGCATGGTGAGGACATATAGTCTGACTCTGGATATATTTCTCGGGTGTGGGAATTTAAGGTTTTCGCAGCCAAGCTAGCGGCACCGCAAAAATGTTAAATACCACGATTCTAGAGGTATGTGCATAAGTCAAGGACTCTATGATTATCGTAGCCTTGCTTACTAGTATGACGGAGATTTAGAGTACCATGATTTTGGATAGACGCATATGATTATCAGATTGTACCTTAAATATTTTCAAGCATATTTTCTCTACTTTGATGCAGTCCTTCAAAAAGAATTATTATTTGTTTTGCTTTGTTTTGCTTCTAATTATTTAACTTAGGAGTAGCTTGTGTAACTTCTTGCTATGAGTTTCTTCTTAATACAATGAATCGATGATTTTGCTAGACTTTATCTTGGATTTGATATTTAGCTCTGGTTTCAAAATGGTTCCTTCTTTTAGGCAAATAAGCAAACAGCTTTTATCGTTATTTCCTTCTTGCTTTTATTCTAGTATTGAATAATAATAATAAAACTGCATTGATTTCGTCAATCACCTATTTTGCGATCTTGGTAGGAATCTAAATGTTGGTCTTAACGTAGAATTAATTTTTTTTGGGACATAAGAATATATGAGTATATTTACATAGTGGACACTTGCCTGATAAGTATGCATGCTACACTTGATTTTCCACCTATCTAAATACATATTAATATGTTGTTAATGTTAAAATTTTCAAAACTCCAATATTTCTGGTTTTCTGCTTTTCCAGTTTAAATTCGTAATTTAAATATAAATTTTATTATATTAGTTGTCTACATAACTGCACATGTATGATATCTGCAGAGTTTCAATTTTTAGAGAAATTGGTTAAGTTATGTTAAATTTGTAAAATCTGATACTGTATTATGTTAATATTATACTGGTTTAAATGTTAGCTTATTTTTAGATTTTGTATGTAAATGCTGAACTAAAACTGGGTTTAACCTTTCAATACTAAGCTATAACCATGTACAAGGACACACACACACCCTAACTTAGTATACGCTGTCATGTAATCTAACCTTTCCTCTCTATGTTATGATCACATACTTGTATAGATATATATAGAGCTTAGGCATACATGTTATAATATATGTATATACATAACTAAATCTCTACCTCTTATAGATGTTTATGGTTAGCCATGCATGTTATGATTAAATAGGTTGTGTATTGTAGGTTGTTAACCCATATGCCGTGAGTAGTGTAACAGGATAGCTCATATACAATTTTATGTATATTTCACATACACCCATACACACACAAACCATATAACATTACATAATGCTAGTTTTTCCTCTCTAACGCTCTCTCTGTATATATATATTGTGATTTGGATTTAAATGCAAGTGATTTTCAATTCCTTAATTTTTGAATTTGGTTTTCTGTACCCTTTTTCAGATAATTGGTAGTTGCCTTTATTTTGTTTTGATAAGTACCAGTTTCATATAGGATGGTAGACCGCCTTACAGTTTTGATGGTTTGTTGTTTCTGTAACTTCTCTAGTTTAGCACCCTAAATTGCTTGTATGTTTTGATACCCTATGACCGTTTCGGTTAGCATGACTAGTATACCTAGATGAGACTTTCACTACCACCGTATGCCATGACCCTGTATGTCGTCCTTTTGATCACATGATTTGTTTTAATCTGGGACTTTGATTGTGGGGGTTTGACCTAGAGGGAGTATGGACATTTTAATTTCAAGGACGAAATTTTTCTAAGGTGGATAGAGTTGTAGCACCCAGTTTCCCAAATGAGGGTAATTTTAAAATTTTGTGTTTATAATTATTTTAATAATAATATTTAATTCATGATATAATTTTTGGTAATTTTAAATCATTTTAAAATTATTTAAATCAATGACTTGTGGTTTTGACGTTTTGCTAGTGAAACCCTAGAGACTGTTTGACCTAGAGCCTAACCATGTGATTATAATATTTTAATGTCATTTTTGGCCTAAGGATATTTTTGCATTTGACCTCCTTGAATTATTTTGATATTATTTTATTATTTATGATATTGTTTTGGGGTTATTTGAGTCGGGTTCGAATTTCAACTCAATCCGACTTGAAACGGGGACCCGGGGGTAGTTTGACTCTAGTGGGACCCACACACTAGTTAGACATGGCCCACATGATATTAATTTTAGTCCACATGATAGAAATATTTTAGTTCGAGTTTAGACTAATTATTATGGATAAGGTTAGTGTAATTAGAGACTTTAGAATGACTAATTTAGCCCCAACCAATTAGCCCTTTCCTAATACTCATAGAATAGGTTAGTAGGGGCATTTTGGACCTTACCATAATAGGACAAATAGCCCCATATGGCCAGCCACTTTGGGAGAGGATAGGCTCAAGTTTATTTCATTATTCTCATCCACACTCTTTCTTGTTCTTCCCCAAATTCCTAGAGAGCAATTCCTAGCAATTTCTCCACCAAATTATTCCATTTCACCACCAAATCTTCTTCTTTCCTTCTCCATTCTAGCCAAAGAGGAAGCTACCCAAGTTTGGGAGGATTCGGAGCTCGTTCGTGTCCTTTTGGAATCTCTACGTGTCGGTGTCGCTCCGGGAAGGCTTTTCTTCGATTCGATCTACCGGGAGGTATAAATCCCTTCTCCTTTTCATTTTCTCATGCATATAGGTCTATTTTGAACCCATAGGAATGACCCCATAGTTGTATCTCCATTTGTGTCCATTTCGTGTCCATTTGGAGGTCATAGGAGTGTCCTTTGTGTTGTAGTTATGTCCATGTGGAAAAATCCCAAATTTGGACACACTATGTGTTGTTGTTATGTATGAATGAATTATTACACGTTTAATCTCATATTTTTGTATTGGAGATGTGTTCTATAGTGTCTCATTTATACATATTAGTGTAGAGAGTGAGTTCTTGATATATTATGTTATATACTTGTGTTCTTTTGTCTCAAACTACCTAAATTCGTCATGATTTTTATCCACGTTTTTAATTTCAGCCCTAACTTAGAAATATCATAACTTCTAGCTCAAAGCTAGGTTTAATCTTCCGTTTTTTTTAAAAGAAGCTTATTGAAGTTAGATTTTCAAAAACATATATTAATAGGCCTAATTCTTTCTATAACTTTCTGGAGAATTATTTGAGTGTCAGCTGTACGAAAGACAAATGCGTTCTCAGTGTTTTCGCGATTTCGGGAGTTTTCGGAAACGAAAACGCGATCCGTTTACAGTTTCGGAAAGCTAACACATAGATCTATAACATACTTTAATCCTAAATTTTAATTCATGCTGAGATGGTACAATATTGATTATTAGTAAGAGTTACTATTCGGCATATGCATTTTGTGCACCCTTGTATGTAATATAATGTTCTATTTGATTTTAACCCATGTTAATGTATATACATTATGTAATTAAATAGAGAATACAAACATGAGTAAATGGTTAAATAAATGATGTATGAGGTGTAAGTATCCTATCTAATGTAAGCATGTATAAGTATGGCTTGTAATGAATATGTAGGTTCCATAGTATGTAATGTATGGTGCATATAGTGGTGCAAGAGAATAATAAATGATGAATGAATACAAGCATGAATGTAATGTAATATTAGATGTAATGTATGCAATATACAAGTTAATAAGATGTAATATTCAATGTTAACACAAATCCTATATTACCTCATGTACCCCCTTACACTATGTTGACACTATCACACTTGACACATTGTTCACTTACACTTTGACACTCTTTGATATGTATACACTATGTATGCCCATTTAACCCTCACTTGCCCCTTTGCCATGTTCACATACACACACATAGCCTCTTAAATAAGTATTTATGAATATAGTTAACTTAGCTATGTATGTATATTATATATATATTAGCATATTGTGTTGTAATATATAAGTTTATATAACCATTTGAAATACCATGATTATAGACCTAATGTTGAATACCAATATATGCATGTGTATATATGTGTAGACATATATAGCTTAAGGTAATAGATTACCTAGTGTATATCCAATGTGAATTCTTGCCTATTTAAGTATTGAATAATTGCATGCTATATAGAGTTGGGTGTATGTTGGCTTGTATAGCCTTGTATTGATGTGTGCTTGCTAGGATAGTCTTGGTTAGGCCTAGTAAGACTTACTGGGTTAGGACATGACCTAGTTTGACTAGTGCAGTTGACCAGAGTTGACCAAGGGTTAACTTTGGCCTAGTTTGACCTAGATTCATGTAGAATGCATTGTAGTGCTTTATATTACCCTTTTGGATATGTTGTAACTTGTGTTGTTCTAATTAGGAGCCAGACACCTTGTAACCTGTGTTGCTTTAAATTGGACTCTGTGGCTTCAGTTGGACCCCCTATACTTATCAGCTGTTCAGGTTATCAGGCGAGTACATTCTCTGATAGTTCTCTCATTTATTTGTCAATTACTGTATTTCAGTTCTAGTTAGTTGTATGCGATTCTCTGTTACAACACGTGTGGATATTACTGAATTCATGTATACGACACACATTTATTTTTTGGCCTCTATTACTGGTATCATCATTTCCGACTTCTATTACTGGAATCACCTGCTGGAATCATTTACTGGAATCATTTACTGGAATCATTTACTCGTATCATTATATTTTGGCTGGACTCATCTTGAATCATTGTGTCAGAATTTTGGATTCACTTGCTGGAAGGGAAAATACTAGAGTAAGACATGTAGACATACCCCATTACTGGAATCACCCCTACTGGAATCTACTGGAATGATAGCCATCTCTCGCCTGATTAGTGAGAGGTGTGCCGGATTACCCACAGCCGTTTACATGTCGATCTCGGTATTTTAAAACACACTGTTAGAGTATAGGCTGGACTCACCCTGGAATCATTGATCACTATAACTGGAATCGTCCCTTACTGGATTCATCTTGTATTAGATTCATCTTGTACTGGACTTATATTGGAGTTACACTGGTCTACATTGTTGTCTGGACTTCATATCATATTACCTTGGTTCAGCTAGTTCTATTTTTACAGACTTCATTGCTATGATTCTTCTCTTGTTTAGTTATTTACTTTCCTTGCACCTTATCTGTCTTTCTTACCATCACCTGAATATAAACTGCCATTTTCATCAATACAACTGCCTATAACTGCTTTATAGTTCTCTGTCATTTACTTGGGTTTTCTAGATAAGATGTGCTCGTTCCTGTCCTGACTGGACCTGTTGATAAATTTTACAGATAGCTTGGAGGTTGCCTGCTAGCCTAGAGGAGACACCTTAGAGGTTGTTTAGATAGTTATTTCATTTGTCTGGAGTTGTATTTACTTTGTGGATTACTGTATTTGAGTTTTGAGATGTATTTCTGGGTTTTTGTATCTTAGACACTTAGACTTCTATCTCCCGTATCTCTTTGGATTTTATGTTTTATCTAACCTTATCATGCTCTACCTTAAATGTGATTGACACCGTATCTGCTTAGCATTATATTGTTAGATGATTGACCTAGGACAGCGTTCTACCGCCGACACTGCGGCGTAGGCTGGGCGTTGTTACGTTCTCGTACCCTAACAGTGGGTGCGGGTCGTGACAGTTCCTGTCTGATCAGGAACAGAAGGTGCTACTGTCCCAACATCCTGCTACACTAGACGAGGTGGCAGACCCCTCTCCAACGGCTGTTGTACCAGACCGATGTGATCGTGTCTCCACCATCCTGATGATAGATCGAACAAGGAAGTCAATACTGAGCAGAAATCGATATAATCAAAGGAGGACAGTTTATTTCAAAGAAGGCAAATCAGTAAGATGTATAGATGGCATGAATTGAAGCAGAATTTTTCTAACTGTGATTGAGTACCTCTCCGTTAAAGCCTATCTCTCAATCATATCGCAGGCTGTAGTTATACTCTAGTTTTAATACAACTACATAAACTCGACCTTCATGGGCCACCACTAAAAATGTGTCACGACCGGCACCCAGTATAGGGGCAAGAGAAGTGGGTGCGTCCAGCCTACGCCGCAGTGTCGACGGTAGAACGCTGTCCTAGGTTACTATCTAATCAATAAATTATGCAATTATATAATGTACTTGTCAAATCTCAACTCTGAACGGAGAACAAGTACAGATATATGTCACGACCCACACCCTAGAGTAAGGGCACGAGAAATGGGTACGTCCAGCCTACGCCGCAGTGTCGGTGGTAGAACGATGTCCTAGGTCACAACATCTAACAATATAATGCTAAGCAGTTTATACTCCCCGAATGGGGGTGACATAGCAGAATGTAAACTCAATCACAACTAAGGAAGAATAAGCACGATATGATATGGAACTCAAAGAATACAGATGATCAGAAGAGTCTAAGATAACATCTCAGCAACATCTAGAAATACAAGGTCTCAACTACAGAGTATGAAAGAATATATACAATCTAGATCTCAATGACAGAAATAAGGCCTAACTAAGCTAGTCTCAAGACAACATAAGTAAGATAAACCTAACTAAACTAGTCTAGGCAATAGAGGTAAAGTCATCAGCTAGAGCTGGGTCCTCCTGAGAGTCCAGCTCACAAGTGTCGTCTAGGGCTGCCCCGTAGAAGGTATCCACATAGGCCTCCTCCTCGTCCTCTGTAATATTTTCAACAGGTCCAATCAACACAGGAGCAAGCACAATACATCTCAACAGTTCATAGCAGGTTAGAAAATATAATCATGCAGTAAAGTAAGATACAGGAACTGAAGAAAGTACAAAATGTAAACGGAAAGAGAACTGTAATAGAAATATCTACTATAAGTAGAGAACTAACAGTGGCTAGTGAGTCAGAGTACAATATAAACATGTGAATGGCATAGGGGATTCTGATGCTACACTACGGAAAGATTCTGATGCTACACTACTTGGATATTATTCACATGTCTACTTCTACTCCCCCGTACCCCCAATCAATACACAAGGATCCTGCCAGGTTATGTTATGATTCCATGCAATGGCCCACAAGGGGTGATACATGGTATGCCCATAAATGGGTGATTCTAGGAATGCCCATAAATGGGAGATTCAAGGAGACTCTGTGATCATGAGAGTACATGTCACAAGTGATCAATGAACCATGAAGCATAGTGATACACAATGTAAGTGAACGCACAGAACATGTAGTATCCGATGCTCCCTGAAGGATAACATCTCAAGAAGGGATCCATATAGTACTAATCCGTGTGACCAACATGACAGTATCAAGTAAAGTAATTTAAAGCAGGAAAATAATTCTAAATAGGATATGAAATGATCAGAGAATGTACTCGCCTGATGTCTGAATGTCCAAAGTAAATATACTGTCCGAAGAGACGTGTCTAGCTCCTAATCAGAATAGCACAAGTCACAACAAGTATAAAATGGTATAATGAAGTCCTACTATGCATTCTACATGATTCTAGGTCAATCTAGACCAAAGTCAACTCTTGGTCAACCTTGGTCAACCAGACTAGTCAAACTAGGTCAACTAGGTCAAACCTAAGTCAAACAAGTCTCACTAGGCCTAACTAGTCTATTCTAGCAGCACACACCATTTCTAGACTATTCAAACCAACTACACACTTAACTGGCATTCAAGCCATACCCATAGGCAATGAGCCCTAGGCTATAGTACCTATATACCAATCACATATTTACATTTACACAATATTAATATATCTAGATAAAATAATATAGTACACACATTATAACTATATAGACCACATGAATATGTGCATCACATATATATATATATATATTTTTTTCACACACATATATATATATATATATATATATATATATATATATATATATATATATATATATATATATATATATATATATATAAATATATATTTTTTTTTTCACATATATATATATATATATATATATATATATATATATATATATACATGTATCAATACATATCTCTAAATATAATACACATATATTATAATATATAGGATACCTATATATACATCTCACATAATATATATACATGTATATATGTACATTCATAGAGAAAAGGGGTAAAGGGAATGAGATTGTGTACATGGGAACAAGGAGTGTGATAGGAATCTCTGGAAAAAACCTAATGTATGTGTAGTGGAATGTGTCAAGAGAATGTGGCATGGTGTGTAAACATTGTGTATAGATGTGAATGTAAAACACGCATTAATCTAAGTTAATTCATCTAGGACCCAACACCTTCATTAATACTAAGGTCCTAAAATCCCATATCATGACAGCCCTATCTATATATATTACCATCTATCACTTTATAGTGGCTAGTATTGAACAATAAGTTAAAGAATCTGAACAAGAGCAATGGACAGTACATTAAGCTAGGGGCTGACTTATGCATTTCAGATGGACTATACATGATATGAATCACAACTAATTCCCTACCTTACAAGCCCTCGACCGACTAGGTGATATAGGAACTGAATATTAATACTTGGATAAGGATAACTGAACACTTAAGTGGAAAATGAGTTTGGGACTGACCTAAGTTCAAGGACTGAACACAAGGATGGACTAATACTGAACTTAAATAGGCAGATCAGTATGTGTGTAATTGGATAGGTGGAAATGTTAGGAAAATAGTGCACAGGTTAAGGGGGTGTCTCAGGTTATTGTCCTGTACAACTCAGCAAACAGTGGGCAATTATGGTTTCCAGTTTTTAAAGGAAAGGAGAATCATTCACATTCTAAACTGGAAATTTAACATCTAACTAATAATCAACATGGCATTCTCAGGTTTAGGAAAAATCTGGAATCAATATATAGTTAATAATAAAATCAAAATCAGTTGTAGATGGGAAGAAATGTCAGTTAACTATTATTGAAATCAATTAACTAATTAACCCAAAGCATAATCAATATGAATCAACTTCAAATCAGTTTAAAGGGGATGAATCAATACCATGTATGAATTAACATTCAATATTCAGTTTCATGAAGAGCACTTGACAGTTTAATAGGAAATGATATCATTCAATTTAGTTTAAAGAAAAGGAAATGGAAATCAACCCCATTGACAGTTCAGAATAAAACAATTGACAGTGAGCAGCCCCATCACAAAATCCTTACAGTGATCTATACAAACATGGAAATCAATTTACAGTTCATAATATGCAATTTGTCAGGGAAAAGGAAATGAAATCAATTCGATTTAATATAGAATAAATCACTGTTTTGAATGTATCAGTCCATACATTGAAGCCCAAACTTAATGCCAAAATCCCATTTCTTATCTACAACCTATTCTAATAAGTAAAATCGAACTTAACAGAGGTTAATACATATGTAGGATCAATTGATAACTGAACAACAATTAGAAATCAAATTAAAAATAGGATTTAAGTGTTCAGGAATTGGAAAAAATATATGTGGTATCAGTCCATTCAAAACTTTTTATTTCGAATCCCATTCTAGACAACAACCTAATCTACTACGTAATAATCAACTAACATATACTAAAAAACATGTCTAGGATCTTAATTGGTTATTAAAACATAATTTAAACCATTAAACTGGAAATAAACACAGGAAAACAGAAACTAGATAGTGCACAGGAAAACAGTGTCGTGCAGTGAGTACGAGGCCTCGTGCTCGCGACACGACGTGACACTGGCCTTGTGATCGTGCCCCTAGGTTCGTCCCACGTAGGGCTACCTACGTGGCACCCTGCACCGCCGTGTGAGTCGTATAGACGTGTCCAAACACGCGTATCAGAACGCTGCACACACTCGACTCAACACAGTGTAAAACCTGTGCAGAGTGAATCTCGTGTCCGACACGACACGAGAAGACTTGAGACTTGGGGGGAAGACTCGCAGACGTTGCCCCCACCCCCTCGTCCAAACTCAGTTCGCCACGTGGCCTGTGCAGTGAGCACAAGGCCACGAGTAGCAGGGGACTGAAACAGTCCAGATCCAGCGCGTTCGTGTCCCTCGTGTGGACACGACACAACACAAAACACCCAATTGTCCACAAAAAAAATCACAGAGCAACCCTAGATCTACAATCCTATTCAAACAAATTTCTAAAACAAAAAAATAAATTCCTTAGAGGCGTTTCTACAAACACTTAGGTCTCCTATTAGATACGTGTCCGATACGGACACGAAATGTGTCCACCAAGACACGAAACTAATTCCTACAGTTAGGGGACTCCTAGGGCTGTCCAAATATGCAAGAACACTGGAATTTCATGGAGAGAATGAGAAGTTATCTATTGGTGTTCTTTTTCAAAAAAAGCTTCAAAATGGGGGATCCTTCTTGCTAACCCCAAAGCTCCAAATTGTCCCAAATTTGAGAATGACCTCCATGAACAGTAAGTGGAAGCTAATTAGAACCTAATGCAATTGGGTTGGGAAGAAAAAGAATTAAAATGGAATTTCTAGGGTTTTAGGAAGTTTAGAACTAACCTTTCTTTTCAACTTTGCAACTCTTTCTAAAGGAAGGCTAACCTAATGGAAGAGAGTATAAATAGGTGGGGATTCCTATGTTGGTGTGGCCAGCCATAAAATTAGGGTTAGGGTTAGCTAATGGGTTGGGCTTTGGGCCTCTACTTGTTAAGTCATAAGTCATGATTCCAATGTCCTTAAGTCATGAACCAAAACCCCTAATCAATAGGTCACCTATTGCTAATCTTGATTCTAATGACTAAACATGGGTTAACTTAGTTTAGACTAGGATCACATAACCTAACCAAGGCACTCATAACTAGGGTTAGCTAATTGGTCAGTCCACCAAGGTCAACACTAGTCAAAGTCAACCTATTCAACCATCATTAAAATCAACTCAAAATAAGTCATAAATTCAAATAAATTATATTAAATTCAAATAACCCCAAAAATGACAAAATACCCTCTAGGCTAAAAGGACAAATAAGTATCCCAATAACATGGTTAGGCTCTAGGTCAACCAGTCTCCAAGGTTACACTATCAAAACACCAAAATCATAAGTCATTATTTAAAATAGTTTTAAAATGATTAAAAATCACCAAAAATCATATCATGATTTAAATATCATCATTAAAAGACTAAAATTATAAAATTTCAAAATTACCCTCATTTGGAAAACTGGGTGTTACAATCCTACCCACCTTATAAAAATTTTGTCCTCGAAATTAAGATGATCGCACCCCCTTCTAGGTCAAACATAGTCAAGGGTCAAACACTAGTCAATTTTCTCAATATCCTAGTACTTGGTCATCAGCTGGTCAACTTCTTAGGATTTTACCTATGCTAGCTACATAAGTGTTGGCAACTAGAATTTAGCAAAAAGAGAACTCTATAATAGGCCAGCTCTTAACTTCCCAATCCTATCAAGTCACCCATAACTGAGTACCTATATAATAAGCACATAAATACCAAATACCACATATACATGAGCTCAAGAACAACCACCCATTACATATATCCTGAGTATATCATCTATATATATATATGACGGATCAACCAAGGGTTAAGGTAGACTAAACTTATAAGGGACTGAAACAAATGCATAGAACTAGGGTACGGATGAATGGTCTAAATCATCAGGGTAGGCAAAAGGATATGATGCTATGGAGACTAAAATTATAAGCTAAAGGACATGACATTTGGGTCCACTTGTAAAGCCAAAGTGAAGGGAAACCTACATATGGAAAATAAACTAATGCTCAGGTAGAGACTTAGAAGGCTGAACCAACAATGAAAGAATGGGTTTGGACATGTATCTGGACAGATGGGCTAACCAGGTATCATTTGTTTCTAAGAATGAAAGGGGATAGAATAATGATCAAGGGAGAACTCTTATTAACAACCCACATTATATCCCAATGTATACAACTGTCCAAGTGAACTGAAAAATGATGCCCAAGAAATAGTTTAAACTCCACTATAGGACAGGTACTGCAGGTTATAATGAAGGGTATCAGAAGGCTATCAATAAGTAAAATGCTAAGAGATGAAGTATGTCACCATGTACAGAAGTAAGGATGAGTGCAGACCTCTAATATGCATGATACTAACTCTCCAGATATGCAGAATTTGATAAGGGGTTGATGGTTATATTGGTGAGTTAATAATTGGGTCTGAACTATAGTCCAGTGAAACATATGATGTAACATGGTGGGTAATGAATTTGAGTGCAGTGAACAACTTGTACAAGTCTGAACCAAGGGGACAGGGTATCTAGTGAAGGGTCTGCACACTGTCCATAAAGGTTGATCAAACATGACTTAACTCAACACAAAGAGAACTTAACTAAAATAGAAACTGGACCAATATAGGCTAACAACATGTCAATAATCCTATACAACAATGATCTATAGGTACCAACCAACCCATATCCTATATGCCAATATCACCTGTGATCTATCTATGTATATAGACCTCTCAGTCTTAGGTGAAACTACAACTATACTCAAGGGAAGGCTCTGGTCATGGGTGCCTCACTAGAAAATGGTAAGAAAAAATAATAATAATCATGAAGGCTGCAAGGCATACTAACATCCTATACGTAACTGGTTGATATTATAAATAACATGGGAATCACCTACACTGGGTTACTACTCTAATACCAATGTTAACTATCATCCCTAGGGTACAGGCACTCTACAAGTCATCATATCATTATACTATAAAAGAACCACATATGAATAAGATCTAGAAAACTAAATATCCCTACTCCTAAGTTATTTATAACAACAGAAGGGTATGATGTTTAAAATCTTCTCAAGATACAATCTGTTAATCATATGCGTTTGTCCACAATCATGTTGTCCAGAGTCTTCATCATGCTAGTGAGCAAGGCTACGATAATCACAGAGTCCTTGACTAAGGTACGTACCTCTAGGTTATGGTATTTAAAATTTTTGTATTGCCGCATGCGACGGCGAAAACCTTAAATTCCCATACCCGAGAAATACATCCAAAATCTGACTACATGTCCTCACTATGCCAACTAACACGATTATCGAAGATTCTAGATCCCATAACTGAGGTGACCTAGCCCATATGATTTTTTTAGAAGAAAAACAAACATAACACAAGCGCAACATGACAAAAATTAATCAATCAACAAGGAACAGATGGAATCGGATTTCAAGATAGTTATAAAAGACAATTACGGGAATAGAATCGAGAAGAACAGAACTTGCAGCAAGATCTTCAATGGTCTGTGCATCTTCGACTGTCCTGACGATAGCTCGCACCTGCTGGTTTTCCCCTGGTCTGCTGCTGATGCTGCATGAACTGCTGCTGCTGAGAGAAATCGGGAATAACAGGAAAAAGTCTCTATACAGACAGAGATGCACCTCCAATGTAGCAGAAATGCCAACCTAAGTCGGCACAACAGGAGCTGCGGTCTCGAGGCCCTGATGAACAGGACGAGAGTTGGCCAGCCTCTCGATAGTATTCCCCGAACCGGAGTGATGAGATCGTGTCTCCATAACCATCATGAAGATATATCAAAATAAGAAGTAATTTCTGAGAATGAAGCAAAATTCAAAGGAGGACAGTTTATGTTCAAGGGAATTCAATAAGCAACAATTTTAGATTAAAGGAATCTGATTAAGAGTTTTTCCTAATGTGATTGAGTACCTTCAAAAATATCCTAATCCTACTACAGGCTGTAGTGATACTCTAGTTCGAATACCACTACATAAACTCGACCTGCATGGGCCACCACTAAAAATGTGTCACGACCCGTACCCTAGAGTAAAGGCACAAGAAGTGGGTACGTCCATCCTACGCCGCAGTGTCGACGGTAGAACGCTGTCCTAGGTCACAACATCTAACAATATAATGCTAAGCAGTTTATACTCCCCGAATGGGGGTGACATAGCAGAATATAAACTCAATCACAACTAAGGAAGAATAAGCACGATATGATATAGAACTCAAAGAATACAGATGATTAGAAGAGTCTAAGATAACATCTCAGCAACATCCAGAAATACAAGGTCTCAACTACAAAGTATGAAAGAATATATACAATCTAGATCTCAATGACAGAAATAAAGCCTAACTAAGCTAGTCTCAAGACAACATAAGTAAGATAAACCTAACTAAACTAGTCTAGGCAGTAGGGGTAAAGTCATCAGCTAGAGCTGGGTCCTCCTGAGAGTCCAGCTCACAAGTGTCGTCTAGGGCTGCCCCGTAGAAGGTATCCACACAGGCCTCCTCTTTGTCCTCTGTAATATTTTCAACAGGTCCAGTCAGGACAGGAGCGAGCACAATATATCTCAACAGTTCATAGCAGGTTAGAAAATATAATCATGCAGTAAAGTAAGATACAGGAACTGAAGAAAGTGCAGAATGTAAACAGAGAGAGAAATATAATAGAAATATCTACTATAACTAGAGAACTAACAGTGGCTAGTAGTCAGAGTACAATATAAACATATGAATGGCATAGGAGATTCTGATGCTACACTACGGAAAGATTCTGATGCTACACTACTTGGATATTATTCACATGTCTATTTCTACTTCCCGTACCCCCAATCAATACACAAGGATCCAGCCAGGTTATGTTATGATTCCATGCAATGGCCCACAAGGGGTGATACATGGTATGCCTATAAATGGGTGATTCTTAGAATGCCCATAAATGGGAGATTCAAAGAGACTCTGTGATCATGAGAGTACATGTCACAAGTGATCAATGAACCATGAAGCATAGCGATACACAATGTTAGTGAACGCAGAGAACATGTAGTATCCGATGCTCCCTGAAGGATAACATCTCAAGAAGGGATCCATATAGTGCTAATCTGTGTGACCAACGTGACAGTATCAAGTAAAGTAATTTAAAGCAGAAAAATAATTCTAAACATGATATGAAATGATCAGAGAATGTACTCGCCTGATGTCTGAATGTCCAAAGAAAATATACTGTCCGAGGAGAGGTACCTGGCTCCTAATCAGAACAACACAAGTCACAACAAGTCTAAAATAATATAATGAAGTCCTACAATGCATTCTACATGATTCTAGGTCAATCTAGACCAAAGTCAACTATTGGTCAACCTTGGTCAACCAGACTAGTCAAACTAGGTCAACTAGGTCAAACCTAAGTCAAACAAGTCTCACTAGGCCTAACTAGTCTATTCTAGCAGCGCACACCATTTCTAGACTGTTCAAACCAACTACACACTTAACTGGCATTCAAGCCATACCCATAGGCAATGAGCCCTAGGCTATAGTACCTATATACCAATCACATATTTACATTTACACAATATTAATATATCTAGATAAAATAATATAGTACACACATTATAACTATATAGACCACATGAATATGTGCATCATATATATATATATATATATATATATATATATATATATATATATATATATATATACATGTATCAATACATATCTCTAAATATCATACATATATATTATAATATATAGGATACTTATATATACATCTCACATAATATATATACATGTATATATGTACATTCATAGAGAAAAGGGGTAAAGGGAATGTGATTGTGTACATGGAAACAAGGAGTGTGATAGAAATCTCTGGAAAGAACATAATGTATGTGTAGTGGAATGTGTCAAGTGAATGTGGCATGGTGTGTAAACATTGTGTATAGATGTGAATGTAAAACACGTATTAATCTAATTTAATTCATCTAGGACCCAACACCTTCATTAATACTAAGGTCCTAGAATCCCATATCATGATAGTCCTATCTATATATATTACCATCTATCACTTTATAGTGGCTAGTATTGAACAATAAGTTAAAGAACCTGAACAAGAGCAATGGACAGTACATTAAGCTTGGGGCTGACTTATGCATATCAGATGGACTATACATGATTTGAATCACAACTAATTCCCCACCTTACAAGCCCTCGACTGACTAAGTGATATAGGAACTGAATATTAATACTTGGATAAGGAAAACTGAACACTTAAGTGGAAAATGAGTTCGGGACTGACCTAAGTTCAAGGACTGAACACAAGGATGGACTAATACTGAACTTAAATAGGCAGATCAGTATGTGTGCAATTGGATAGGTGGAAATGTTAGGAAAACAGTGCACAGGTTAAGGGGGTGTCTCAGGTTATTGTCCTGTGCAACTCAGCAAACAGTGGGCAATTATGGTTCCCAGTTTTTAAAGGAAAGGAGAATCATTCACATTCTAAACTAGAAATTTAACATCTAACTAATAATCAACATGGCATTCTCAGGTTTAGGGAAAATCTAGAATCAATATATAGTTAATAATGAAATCAAAATCAGTTGTAGATGGGAAAAAATGTCAGTTAACTATCATTGAAATCAATTAACTAATTAACCCAAAGCATAATCAATATGAATCAACTTCAAATCAGTTTAAAGGGGATGAATCAATACCATGTATGAATTAACATTCAATATTCAGTTTCATGAAGAGCACTTGACAGTTTAATAGGAAATGATATCATTCAATTTAGTTTAAAGAAAAGGAAATGGAAATCAACCCCATTGACAGTTCAGAATAAAACAATTGACAGTGAGCAGCCCCATCACAAAATCCTTACAGTGATCTACATAAACATGGAAATCAATTTACAGTTCCTAATATGTAATTTGTTAGTGAAAAGGAAATGAAATCAATTCAGTTTAATATTGAATAAATCACTGTTTTGAATGTATCAGTCCATACATTGAAGCCTAAACTTAATGCCAAAATCCCATTTCTCATCTACAACCTATTCTAATAAGTAAAATCGAACTTAACAGAGGTTAATACATATGTAGGATCAATTGATAACTGAACAACAATTAGAAATCAAATTAAAAATAGGATTTAAGTGTTCAGGAATTGGAAAAAAATATATGTGGTATCAGTCCAATCAAAACTTTTTATTTCGAATCCCATTCTAGACAACAACCTAATCTACTACGTAATAATCAACTAACATATACTAACAAACATGTCTAGGATCTTAATTGGTAATTAAAACATAATTTAAACCATTAAACTGGAAATAAACACAGGAAAACAGAAACTGGACAGTGCACAGGAAAACAGTGTCGTGCAGTGAGTACGAGGCCTCGTGCTCGCGACACGACGTGACACTGGCTCGTGATCGTGCCCCTAGGTTCGCCCCACGTAGAGCTACCTACGTGGCACCCTGCACCGCTGTGTGAGTCGTATAGACGTGTCCAAACACGCGTATCAGAACGCTTCACACACGCGACTCAGCACAGTGTAAAACCTGTGCAGAGTGAATCTCGTGTTCGACAGGACACGAGAAGACTTGGGACTTGGGGGAAAGACTCGCAAAAGTTGCCCCCACCCCCTCGTCCAAACTCAGTTCGCCACGTGGCCTGTGCAGTGAGCACAAGGCCACGAGTAGCAGGGGACTGAAACAGTCCAGATCCAGCGTGTTCGTGTCCCTCGTGTGGACACGACACGACACGAAACACCCAAGTGTCCACAAAAAAATCACAGAGCAACCCTAGATCTACAATCTTATTCAAATATATTTCTAAAACAACAAAATAAATTCCTTAGAGGCGTTTCTATAAACACTTAGGTATCCTATTGGATACGTGTTCGATACGAACCCGAAATGTGTCTACCAAGACACGAAACTAATTCCTACAGTTAGGGGACTCCTAGGGCTGTCTAAATATGCAAGAAAACTAGAATTTCATGGAGAGAATGAGAAGTTACCTATTGGTGTTCTTTTCCAAAGAAAGCTTCAAAATGGGGGATCCTTCTTGCTAACCCCAAAGCTCCAAATTGTTCCAAATTTGAGAATGACCTCCATGAACAGTAAGAGAAAGCTAATTAGAACCTAATGCAATTGGGTTGGGAAGAAAAGGAATTAAAATGGAATTTCTAGGGTTTTAGGAAGTTTAGAACTAACCTTTCTTTCCAACTTTGCAACTCTTTCTAAAGGAAGGCTAACCTAATGGAAGAGAGTATAAATAGGTGGAGATTCCTATGTGGGTGTGGCCAGCCATAGAATTAGGGTTAGGGTTAGCTAATGGGTTGGGCTTTGGGCCTCTACTTGTTAAGTCATAAGTCATGATTCCAATGTCCTTAAGTCATGAACCAAAACCCCTAATCAATAGGTCACCTATTGCTAATCTTGATTCTAATGACTAAACATGGGTTAACTTAGATTAGACTAGGATCACATAACCTAACCAAGGCACTCATAACTAGGGTTAGCTAATTGGTCAGTCCACCAAGGTCAACACTAGTCAAAGTCAACCTATTCAACCATCATTCAAATCAACTCAAATAAGTCATAAATTCAAATAATTTATATTAAATTCAAATAACCCCAAAATACCCTCTAGGCTAAAAGGACAAATAAGTATTTCAATAACATGGTTAGGCTCTAGGTCAACCAGTCTCCAAGGTTACACTATCAACACACCAAAATCATAAGTCATGATTTAAAATAGTTTTCAAATGATTAAAAATCACCAAAAATCATATCATGATTTAAATATCATCATAAAAAGACTAAAATTACAAAATTTTAAAATTACCCTCATTTGGAAAACTGGGTGTTACAATCCTACCCACCTTATAAAAATTTCGTCCTCGAAATTAAGATGATCGCACCCCCTTCTAGGTCAAACATCGTCAAGGGTCAAACACTAGTCAATTTCGTCAACATCCTAGTACTTGGTCATCAGCTGGTCAACTTCTTAGGATTTTACCTATGCTAGCTACCTAAGTGTTGCCAACTAGAATTTTGCAAAAAGAGAACTCTATAATAGGCTAGCTCTTAACTTCCCAATCCTATCAAGTCACCCATAACTAAGTACCTATATTCTAAGCACATAAATACCAAATACCACATATACATGAGCTCAAGAACAACCACCCATTACATATATCCTAAGTATATCATCTATATATATGTATGACTGATCAACCAAGGGTTAAGGTAGACTAAACTTATAAGGGACTGAAACAAATTCTTAGAACTAGGCTACGGATGAATGGTCTGAATCATCAGGGTAGGCAAAAGGGTATGATGCTAAGGAGACTAAAATTATAAGCTAAAGGACAGGACATTTAGGTCCACTTGTAAAGCCAAAGTGAAGGGAAACCTACACATGGAAAATGAACTAATGCTCAAGTAGAGGCTTAGAAGGCTGAACCAACAATAAAAGAATGGGTTTGGACATGTATCTGGACAGATGCGCTAACCAGGTATCATCTGTTTCTAAGAATGAAAGGGGATAGAATAATGATCAAGGAAGAACTCTTGTTAACAACCCACATTATATCCCAATGTATACAACTGTCCAAGTGAACTGAAAAATGATGCCCAAGAAATAGTTTAAACTCCACTAAAGGACAGGTACTGCAGGTTATAAAGAAGGGTATCAGAAGGCTATCAATAAGTAAAATGCTAAGAGATGCAGTATGTCACCATGTACAGAAGTAAGGATGAGTGCAGACCTCTAATATGCATGATACTAACTCTCCAGATATACAGAATATGATAAGGGGTTGATGGTTATATTGGTGAGTTAATAATTGGGTCTGAACTATAGTCCAGTGAAACCTATGATACAACATGGTGGGTAATGAATTTGAGTACAGTGAACAACTTGTACAAGTCTGAACCAAGGGGACAGGGTATCTAGTGAAGGGTCTGCACACTGTCTATAAAGGTTGATCAAACATGACTGAACTCAACACAAAGAGAACTTAACTAAAATAGAAACTGGACCAATATAGGCTAACAACATGTCAATAATCCTATACAACAATGATCTATAGGTACCAACCAACCCATATCCTATATGCCAATATCACCTGCAATCTATCTATGTATATAGACCTCTCAGTCTTAGGTGAAACTACAACTATACTCAAGGGAAGGCTCTGGTCATGGGTGCCTCACTGGAAAATGGTAAGGAAAAATAATAATAATCATGAAGGCTGCAAGGCATACTAACATCCTATACGTAACTGGTTGATATTATAAATAACATGGGAATAACCTACACTGGGTTACTACTCTAATACCAATGCTAACTATCATCTCCAGGGTACAGGCACTCTACAAGTCATTATATCATTATACTATGAAAGAACCACATATGAATAAGATCTAGAAAACTAAATATCCCTACTCCTAAGTTATTTATAACAACAGAAGGGTATGATGTTTAAAAGCTTCTCAAGATACAATCTGTTAATCATATGCGTTTTGTAGGAACGAAATCGTAAAGCACAATACTCTAGAGGGGGGGTAAATAGAGTTGGCAGCAGAATATTGCTAATTAAAAAATGTTAGCAGCAAGATCACAGAATAATATTCACAACTAAGTAAAGTAAAGGCAGAGATAAGAAAGCAAACGCAAAGACAGCGATGTATACTGGTTTTCCTCTGTTGAGGACTAATCCAGTCGGTAGAACTCTTGCTACCAGTTGAATCCACTATTGGCAAAACCGCAAGTTTTCTTACGAAGTCGTTGCAACTTCTACAACGCGAGCTTTGATACGAAGAACTCGTCCAACTTCAAATGTGAAGAGGTATTCTTCAATCAAGCCTTCTGATTACAATCTCTCAGAAAGTTCTAGACCGTACCGCACTGGCAAATCGACTAGAGGATTGTAATTGGCTTGGGATCTGAAATTTAAAGCTCAAGAAAACTCTTTGGAAGACTGAAAGCTTTAGATAGAGAGAAGATTGAAAGTGAATGAGTGAGTTGAAATGATCAAAATCTGTCTCTTTTTATAGGAGTTCCAAAGACAGAATTCTGGCATAATTCGGGCAGAATTCGGACAGAACTCTATGAGAAAATCTCGGTCAAATCTGCAACTACAGGAGGACCAAGTTCAGAAGAATTCAAAAATCAAACGGCCACCGACCGAACTCTGGCCAAACTCTGGCCGAGTTCTGTCAGGGTTAGGTTAGGTTTAAAAATTAGTTTTTGATGATTTTTGAACACCTTTTTGAAAACCTTTTTAAAGCTTTTGTTTAAAGGAATGTTTTTCAAAATAAAGGATATTTTAAAAGTATTTTTGAAAATATTTTGGAATAGCCTATTTGCCAGTACGACTCGGTGTACAACGTATTCCTAGACTCAATAAAATAAAAAATATATTGCACAAAGGAAATACAGACTAGAACAGGCAAACGTCGCTTCGGTCTTGAACTGTGTAGATAGCTGTTCTTGATCATGTCTAAGAGTCTGATACATCCTGACTAGCTTCACATATCGAGACAGAGTTTGATCAATTATTAAAATTAGTTTGACCATGACCAATGGGCCAACAATCTCCCCCATTTTGATAATTGACAAACTATGAATGATATAACATTTAAGCTTGAAATGAAATCAAAAATTGTTCATGTCCTGCATTTTCTCAAAAGAATGTTAGATCTTTATTTTTCTCCCCCGTTGTCACTTAGCAAAATAATTACAAAAGAGGAAAAACTCCCCCGCAATCAATGCATAAATAACAAACAGTGAAAAAACACAAGAAAATAAACATGATAAATGATAGTAAAGAAAATTTGAATAACATCACAGGCATGTATTTGTACGCAGGCAGTTTATAATAAACAAAGAATTATATCACAGGCAGTTTATAGTAGAGAAGCAGATAAAGAAATGCTAAGTAAATAAACTGATGTGAGTCATAAAGTACGAATCTCATAAAGATAAAGATATAGATGTTCAGATGACATCAAATAAAACAAATCCCGTACAAGTCCTCAAAAAGAAATACTGATAATAAAGTCTGAAAAAGAAAAACTTGGAATGTCGGAGCATTTCCAAGTATACAGGAGATAATGTCTAAGTCTCATATCAACTAACATATCACAACTCCTCCTTCTCCTCATTATCATCATCAGTATGATGACCAGCATGTCCAGAAGGACCAACTCCAGAGGTACCCGTGCCAGAAGGGTGAGAAGGAGCGCCAGTGTAAAATTCACCGACATAATCATGAGGAGGAGCACGGTCAGAACGGTACCAATCATATGCGTTACCGGGCTGGAAGTAGGCATGAACAGCCTCATCCTCACAGCGGTAACCAAAGAAAGCTGGATCTCTAGGGATGGAACCGGCTGAATGTCCAGTCTAGGCAAAACGAAGATCAGCTAATGAATTTGCAATCGCCTGATAACGGGTGACGTCGCGGAACTCACGTTCGTGAGCCATATCCGTCATAGAGACGTGCAAATCTGAAAGGTGCTGGTGTATGCCCTCAAATGTCATAGCATACTGCTGAGAAGGTGGAAGAGGTGGAGCAGTAGCAGGAGCAGTAGGAGCAGATGCAGTCATACTGCGACGAGATAACTTGAGAACCTTGGGCTCAGGGTCTTGAGCACAAGTAGATAAGTTAATATCGAAATGCTGGAAGATGCGTGAGAGAATCATCGCATAAGAGAGATTTCTATCTCTTGCACGACAACGTCCCATCATCTGAATAATGGTCTTAGGGGCAGAAAATGGAATCCCCTTAAGAATGTGATACATAGCAAATAATTCAAGAGACGTGACATCATCCTTCGAAGTAGACTTCGGAAGGAGAGTGGAATAAATGATACGGTACAATTCATAATTAAACAAGTTCAAGTTGTTTGCCTTAAACTTTTCGGAGCGAACTCTATCAGGTGCACAAAGTTCAGCTTTGAAACTGGTAAGTGTCGTGCCTTCGGGGAAATCAAACTCAGTGATGTCAACAAGCGGTTCACCTTCGTTTGGAATACCAAGGATCTCCGCTAAGAGAACATCATTAAAATTGATATCTAATCCTCCAACACGTGTGCTTACATCAAAAGTGTTTAATATGATATTGCAGTAAAATAGTCTAATGGCATTAGTTGCTACGAGAAAACAGAGTTTAACAAAATGCTGTAACCCTAATGCCTCAAAGAAATTGCGATGATCAGGAAATACAGTCCACTTGATGGGTGCGCCTGTGCATATGAATCTCATGGAGAAGTCTCCATACCATAGTAAGGCTTGGTCTAGGGTTTGAAAGTAAAACCCGTCGAACGTGCCGTCGCTAGATTGGACTGGCAAAAATAGGGAATTAGTGGGTGGATTCGAAGATGAACCTTCCTCACTTGGGTTGGTTGTCTTCTTCCTCTTAAAGGGGTTGAATCCTTTAGGTGCCATTTGTAAAAATAAAAGGAAATAGCACGTGATTGAACGGAGAGGAAACAAGGAGTTATACCTTCCGAGATTGGAGTATGTTGTAGAGAATGAAGAACTCCGCACGAATCCAAAGTTTGGATTAATTTCACCACTTGGATTGGAAGAGAGGGAGTGATGAAGAACTAGGGTTAGAGGGTCTCCTCGCGCGGCTGCTGGTTCTGTTTGATGTGGTTTGGAAGCAATGAGGAAGAAAGGCTCTCGGGTTCTGGTTATATAACCTGATATCTTCAACCGAACTCGGGCCGAATTTGGTCCGAAGTCTGGCCGAATTCGCCTGGGTTTGGTTTGGAACACTTTCTTTTTCATTGGCTTATTTCAAATATTTAATTCAAAGATTAGTAATTTTAACCTTCAATTAACATAATTAATATTATTTTATAGATTAAATATTATTACACAACGACTGTTTCAGATTAGCTGTAGGAGTACTGTCCCAGCTGGCGGAGGTTTACCGGAGAACTCTTAAGTACCGCTTCGCTTCAACCGTAGTTGTGGTGACAGACAGACTCTTTATTGGCTTGTCTCTAACACAATTTTTGTATATTGAAATAAAATCATAAAATAAAATCAATTAATATTATTGACGTCCAAAATTCCTAATTCTCGACGTAAATAATTGAAACGATCTTCTGCTAGAGGTTTTGTGAAAATGTCATCTAATTGATTCTCAGTATCTATGTATACAAGGTCAATATCTCCATTTTGATGATGATCTCTAAGAAAATGATGTCGAATCTTGATATGTTTTGTACGAGAATGACATACAGGATTCTTAGTCAAATTAATAGTGCTCGTGTTATCACAGAAAATGGGAATATGTGTATAAAATAAATCATAGTCTTCCAAGGTTTGTTTCATCCACAAAATCTGAGCACAACAACGTCCTGCGACGATATACTCAGCCTCTGTTGTTGATAGGGCTACAGAATTTTGCTTTTTACTAAACCATGAGACTAAAGTTTTGCCTAAGAAATGACATGTGCCACTGGTACTTTTTCTATCAACTTTGCATCCAGCAAAATCTGCATCCGAATAACCAGTAAGGTCAAAGGACTTAGTTTTGGGATACCACAAGCCAACAGAAGAAGTGCCCTTAAGGTATCGAAAGATACGTTTAACTGTGCACAGATGTGATTCCTTTGGATTAGCTTGAAAACGTGCACACAGGCAAACACTAAACATTATATCTGGACGACTAGCAGTTAAATAAAGTAAACTACCGATCATACCTCGATACTTACGTGTGTCGACCGGCTTGCCTTGTTCATCAATATCAAGCTTTGTTGAAGTTGCCATCGGAGTGCCAATAGGTTTGACATTGTCTAGGTCAAACTTCCTTAGCAAATCTTTTGTGTATTTGGCTTGATTTATGAACGTCCCATTGTCAGTTTGTTTGATTTGCAGTCCGAAAAAGAATTTCAGCTCTTCCATCATGCTCATCTCAAACTCATTCTACATACACTTACAAAATTCTTGACACAGAGATTCATCAGTAGATCCAAATATGATATCGTCTACATAGACTTGTATTAAAAGAAGCTTACCATTAAAGGACTTAATAAAAAGTGTAGTGTCAACCTTGCCTTTTGAAAAACCTTTGTCAAGTAGGAAAGAGCTTAGACGATCATACCAAGCACGAGGGGCTTGTTTCAAACCGTACAAAGCTTTCTTCAACTTGAAAACATGATCAGGGTTTTTAAAATCTGTGAAACCTGGAGGTTGTGCTACAAAAACTTCCTCTTTTATAAAACTATTTTAAAATGCACTCTTGACATCCATTTGAAATAATTTAAAAATATGAAAACATGCAAATACAGATAACATGCGAATGGATTCTAATCTCGTAACCGGGGCATAAGTCTCATCGTAGTCGATACCTTCTTCCTGATTGTATCCTTGAGCTACGAGTCGAGCCTTATTACGAGTCACTAAACCATTCTCATTCAGTTTATTTCGGAATACCCAACGGGTGCCAATGACCGGACGATCAATAGGCTTGGGAACAAGTTCCCAAACTTGATTCCGTTCAAATTGGTTTAATTCCTCTTGTATAGCATCTATCCAAAAACTATCACTACATGCTTCATCAATAGTTTTGGGTTCTAGCTGTGAAATAAAAGCAACACTAGAAACAATATCTCTACTGGATATACGAGTACTTATACCTTTGGCAATGTCACCAATTACCAAATCCTTTGGATGATCAGCCGTAAATTTTAATCTTTTCGGCAGACTCTGAAGGTAGCTGGTTCCTGGATCTTCTCTAGGAGGATCAGCTAGTACCGAGCTTGGTTGAGAATTAGCTGTTATTGAGCTTGGTACAGTTGGATCTTTGTCATTGTCATCGATAGTCATTTGATTCAATTCATCAAAAGTGACGTTGATTGACTCTTCGATGATCATGGTTTGTTTGTTGAAGACTCTGTATCCTTTGCTCTTGGCCGTATAACCTAAAAATATACCTTCATCGGCCTTTTCGTCAAACTTTCCCAAATTGTCTTTTGTATTAAGAATAAAACATTTACAACCAAATATTCTAAAATATAAAACAGATGGAATTCTATCAAACCATAACTCAAATGGAGTCTTCTTCGATTTTGGTCGAATTAGAACTCTATTGGGAATAAAACAAGCTGTATTGACAGCTTCAGCCCAGAAATATTTGGGTAGACTAAACTGGTTTAACATTACTCTGGCCATTTCGGATAGAGTTCTGTTCTTACGTTCCACAACTCCATTTTGTTGTGGAGTCCTAGGGCAGGAGAACTCATGTACAAAACCGTGTGTGTCACAAAAATGCTCAAACTCTGCATTCTTGAATTCGCCTCCATGATCGCTTCTTATACGAGTGATCATGTAACCTTTTTTATTCTGAATTTTCTTGCAAAAGACGACAAATTCGGATAATGCATCATTCTTGCATGTCAAGAAGTATACCCACGTATATCTAGAGAAATCATCTACAATTACGAAAGCGTAAAGCTTACCTCCGAGGCTAGCAACTCTGCTAGGACCAAATAAGTCTATATGAAGCAATTATAGAGGTCTAGTAGTACATACTGTGTTTACTGACTTGAATGTGGATCTGGTAGCTTTATTTTTTTCACATTGACTGCATACCGAATCCTTCTTGAATGTAATGTCCGGTAAACCGCATACTAGCTTCTTTGTGGATAATCTTGATATTTTGTCCATATTTGCGTGACCGAGTCTCACATGCCACAGATAACTCTCATCGCTTTTAGCCATTAAGCATCTACCTGAAATGTTAGTTTCTTCCAACAAATAGAAAACATATATGTTCTCTTCCCTGATACCTTCAAAGATAGTACTACCAGTTGAGCTATCAACTATAATACATTTGTCTTTGCCAAAGTTGATGCCATAACCATGATCAGCCAAATGACTTATGCTGAGTAGATTATGTTTCAACTCGGTAACCAGACATACATCTTTAATAACAGGATAGGGAGACTTACCAACATCATCGATACCAATAATATACCCTTTCAAGTTATTACCGAAGGAGACATAGCCTTCCTTCTTTTTCTTCGATAGTATTGCAAATAGTGTAGCGTCACCAGTCATATGCCGTGAGCAACCGCTGTCGAGGATCCATTTGCTTCTAGCATGTGAAAGGTGTTCCACCTACAAAATAGTTTGCAGATGAAACTTTTGGTACCCATTTCTTGTAGGGTCCTGAAATGTTAGCTTTTGATATCCAAGCATAAATATTTAAATCAACAAGCTTTCTGATTCTACATACAGATGAAATATGACCAATGAGGCCACAATAATGACATTTTGCATGTCGAGTGTTGAAAGCTGAGTGGTGTGCATGGTTGGTAGGTTAAGGTTTTCTAGTATAGAAGAAAGCATACCTATAATCCTGTTTGGGCTTAACCTTTTGGGGTAAAGGTTTGATAGGGTTAGGTCTGACAGTGTTTGGCTTAGGAATGTTTCGATTTTTCGGTAAGTGACACGTATTAGGGAAGGAAGCAGCAGTCTCAGGCTATTTTTCTAACCTAATTTCCAATCTTTTGGAAGTGTCATACAACTTAGTATAATCAGAAGTGAGTGCTTCCATTCTGATTTGTGCACATCGAAGACTTTTTTTCTCAATAGAAAGTTCTTCTTTGAGTTGGTCAATAACTTTGTCTTTCTCTTCAGATGACTTGGTAGTCTCGTATAATAAGAGCTTTATAGAGGAAAGCTCACCAGACTCACTAACATTATTTCTAACCTCAGCTAGTTGGTCGGTAAGTCTTCCTATTTCTCCTTTGTACTCTTTGAGTACCTTCTTAGAGGTCTGATATTTGCTACGCAGTTTTCTGTAATCAGTTATCATTTCACTGAAGGCATCTCCTAATTGCTCAAAGGTGAAGTCATCATATATATCAACTACAGGTTCAGTAGGTACCTGATCGGATGCCATAAAGCATACGTTTGCAGTGTCTTCTGATTGTTCGTCTTCTGAGTTGCTGGCTTCACTTTCATGCCATATGCTGGTATTGGCATACTTCCGTGATGTTGATCTCTTCAGGTTCCTTTTTCCATACCTGTTGCTCTTCTTGCATGATGATGAGTTTATAGGACAATCTTTCTTCATGTGTCCCTTCTTCTTGTAGCCATAGCAGACAACATCATCTTGATACCAGTTGTTGCTGTTGTTTTCTTTGGCTCTCTTCTCATGTCTCATGAATCTCTTGAATTTCCTTGCTAGGAGTGCTTGATCTTCAGCATCAGATTCACTGCTGTCTGAGTCACCTTCAGCAGCTTTTCTGTGCTGAGCCTTGAAAGCGATCGTCTTCACCTTTGGTGCAGGCTCTTCAAAATCTTGTAGCTCCAGTTCATGAGTGAGTAGCTTACCCATGAGTACTTCGAGGGACATAGTTGTGAGGTCGTTCCCTTCAATGATTGCAGTAGCCTTTGGAATCCAGTTCTTGGTAAGTGCTCGCAGGAGTTTACGAATCTTTTCATGGTTACTGTACTCTTTGTCCAGGGAGGACAAAGGATTTACAATATCCAAGAATCTTTCAAATATCTGAGTAACTGCTTCGTTGGGCTTCATCTTAAACACCTCATACTCTTGAGTAAGTCTGCTGACTTTAGATTCTTTGACTTGAGTCGTACCTTCATGTGTGACTTCAAGTAGCTTCCAACTTCATTAGCCGTTGTGCATATAGACACCCTGTTAAATTCAGTTCTGTCTAAAGCATAAAATAAAGCATTAATAGCACGTGCGTCAAGACTGGTATTTTTCTTTTCCTCCTCTGTATATCTGCTATGGGGTTTGTCAACTAAAACTCCATCAACATTTATACGAGGTAGCTTTTGATAGCCATCAATAACAATAGACCATAAATGAAAGTCAAGAGATTTCAAGAAGAAACTCATCCGTGTTTTCTAATAGGTATAGTTCGTACCATCAAACAGTGGAGATCTGTTTGTGGCCTGGCCTTCACTTGTAAATTTCACAGTTGCCATGTGTTGTGCTGTGATCTATATAACAATTAATTAAATGAATAAATAATTGCAATGTTACCTTGCTTTACCTGTAACATCCGCTCTGATACCAATTGTAGGAACGAAATCGTAAAGCACAATACTCTAGAGGGGGGTGAATAGAGTTGGCAGCAGAATATTGCTAATTAAAAAATATTAGCAGCAAGATCACAGAATAATATTCACAACTAAGTAAATTAAAGGCAGAGATAAGAAAGCAAACGCAAAGACAGCGATGTATACTGGTTTCCCTCTGTTGAGGACTAATCCAGTCGGTAGAACTCTTGCTACCAGTTGAATCCACTATTGGCAAAACCGTAAGTTTTCTTACGAAGTCCTTGCAACTTCTACAACGCGAGCTTTGATACAAAGAACTCATCCAACTTCAAATGTGAAGAGGTATTCTTCAATCAAGCCTTCTGATTACAATCTCTCAGAAACTTCTAGACCGTACCGCACTGGCAAATCGACTAGAGGATTATAATTGGCTTGGGATCTGAAATTTAAAGCTCAAGAAAACTCTTTGGAAGACTGAAAGCTTTAGATAGAGAATAGATTGAAAGTGAATGAGTGAGTTGAAATGATCGAAATCCTTCTCTATTTATAGGAGTTCCAAAGACAGAATTCTGGCAGAATTCGGGCAGAATTCGGACAGAACTCTATAAAAAAATCTTGGTCAAATCCGCAACTGCAGGAGGACCAAGTTCAGAAGAATTCAAAAATCAAACGGCCACCAAACGAACTCTGGCCGAACTCTGGCCGAACTCTGGCCGAGTTCTGTCAGGGTTAGGTTAGGTTTAAAAATTAGTTTTTGATAATTTTTGAAAACCTTTTTGAAAACCTTTTTAAAGCTTTTGTTTAAAGGAATGTTTTTCAAAACAAAGGATGTTTTAAAAGTATTTTTGAAAATATTTTGTAATAGCCTATTTGCCAGTACGACTCGGTGTACAACGTATTCCTAGACTCAATAAAATAAAAAATACGTTGCTCAAAAGAAATACAGACTCGAACAGGCAAACATCGCTTCAGTTTTGAACTGTGTAGATAGCTGTTCTTGATCATGTCCAAGAGTCCGATACATCCTAACTAGCTTCATATATCGAGACAGAGTTTGATCAATTATTAAAATCAGTTTGACCATGACCAATAGGCCAACACGTTTGTCCACAATCATGTTGTCCAGAGTCTTCATCATGCTAGTTAGCAAGGCTACGATAATCACAGAGTCCTTGACTAAGGTACGTACCTCTAGGTTCATGGTATTTAAAATTTTCATATTGCCGCATGCGACGACGAAAATCTTAAATTTCTATACCCGAGAAATACATCCAAAATCTGACTACATGTCCTCACTATGCCAACTAACACGACTATCGAAGATTCTAGATCCCATAACTGAGGTGACCTAGCCCATATGATTTTCTTAGAAGAAAAACAAACATAACAAAAGAGCAACATGACAAAAATTAATCAATCAGCAAAGAACAGATGGAATCAGATTTCAAGGTAGTTATAAAAGACAATTACAGGAATGGAATCGAGAAGAGTAGAACTTGCAGCATGATCTCCAATGGTCTGTACATCCTCGACTGTCCTGACGATAGCTCGCACCTGCTGGTTTTCCCCTGGTATGCTGCTGATACTGCATGAACTGCTGCTGCTGAGAGAAATCGGGAATGACGGGAAAAAGTCTCTGTACAGACAGAGGTACACCTCTAATGTAGCAGAAATGCCAACCTGGGTCGGCACAACAGGAGCTACGGTCTCGAGGCCCTGATGAACAGGACGAGAGGTGACCAGCCTCTCGATAGTATTCCCCGAACCGGAGTGATGAGATCGTGTCTCCATAACCATCATGAAGACAGATCAAAACAAGAAGTAATTTCTGAGAATGAAGCGAAATTCAAAGGAGGACAGTTTATATTCAAGGGAAGTCAATAAGCAAAAATTTTAGATTAGAGGAATCTGATTAAGAGTTTTTCCTAATGTGATTGAGTACCTTCAAAAATATCCTAATCCTACTGCAGGCTATAGTGATACTCTAGTTCGAATACTACTACATAAACTCGACCTGCATGGGCCACCACTAAAAACGTGTCACGACCCGCACCCTAGAGTAAGGGCACGAGAAGTGGGTACGTCCAGCCTACACCACAGTGTCGGCGGTAGAATGCTGTCCTAGGTCATAACATCTAACAATATAATGCTAAGCAGTTTATACTCCCCGAATGGGGGTGACATAGCATAATGTAAACTCAATCATAACTAAGGAAGAATAAGCACGATATGATCAGAAGAGTCTAAGATAACATCTCAGCAACATCCAAAAATATAAGGTCTCAACTACAGAGTATAAAAGAATATATACAATCTAGATCTCAATGACAGAAATAAAGCCTAACTAAGCTAGTCTCAACACAACATAAGTAAGATAAACCTAACTAAAGTAGTCTAGACAGTAGGGGTAAAGTCATCAGCTAGAGCTGGGTCCTCCTGAGAGTCCAGCTCACAAGTGTCATCTAGGGCTGCCCCGTAGAAGGTATCCACACAGGCCTCCTCCTCGTCCTCTGTAATATTTTCAACAGGTCCAGTCAGGACAGGAGCGAGCACAATACATTTCAACAGTTCATAGCAGGTTAGAAAATATAATCATGCAGTAAAGTAAGATACAGGAACTAAAGAAATTACAGAATGTAAACAGAGAGAGAATTGTAATAGAAATATCTACTATAAGTAGAGAACTAACAGCGGCTAGTAGTCAGAGTACAATATAAACATGTGAATGGTATAGAATATTCTGATGCTACACTACGGAAAGATTCTGATGCTACACTACTTGGATATTATTCACATGTCTATTTCTACTCCCCGTACCCCCAATCAATAACAAGGATCCAGCCAGGTTATGTTATGATTCCATGCAATGGCCCACAAGCGGTGATACATGGTATGCCCATAAATGGGTGATTCTAGGAATGCCCATAAATGGGAGATTCAAGGAGACTCTGTGATCATGAGAGTACATGTCACAAGTGATCAATGAACCATGAAGCATAGCGATACACAATGTAAGTGAACGCACAGAACATGTAGTATCCGATGCTCTCTGAAGGAAAATATCTCAAGAAGAGATCCATATAGTACTAATCCATGTGACCAACGTGACAGAGAATGTACTCGCCTGATGTCTGAATGTCCAAAGTAAATATACTGTCCGAGGAGAGGTGTCTGCTCCTTATCAGAACAGCACAAGTCACAACAAGTCTAAAATGATATAATGAAGTCCTACTATGCATTCTACATGATTCTAGGTCAATCTAGACCAAAGTCAACTATTGTTCAACCTTGGTCAACCAGACTAGTCAAACTAGGTCAACTAGGTCAAACCTAAGTCAAACAAGTCTTACTAGGCCTAACTAGTCTATGCTAGTAGCACACACCATTTCTAGACTGTTCAAGCCAACTACACACTTATCTTGCATTCAAGCCATACCCATAGGCAATGAGCCCTAGGCTATAGTACCTATATACCAATCACATATTTACATTTACACAATATTAATATATCTAGATAAAATAATATAGTACACACATTATAACTATATAGACCACATGAATATGTGCATCACATATATGTATATATATATGTATATATATATATATATATATATATATATATATATATATATATATATATATATATATGTATCAAAACATATCTCTAAATATCATACACATATATTATAATATATATGATACCTATATATACATCTCACATAATATATATACATGTATATATGTACATTCATAGAGAAAAGGGGTAAAGGGAATGTGATTGTGTACATGGGAACAAGGAGTGTGATAGGAATATCTGGAAAGAACCTAACGTATGTGTAGTGGAATGTGTCAAGTGAATGTGGCATGGTGTGTAAACATTGTGTATAGATGTGAATGTAAAACACGCATTAATCTAAGTTAATTCATCTAGGACCCAACACCTTCATTAATACTAAGGTCCTAAAATCCCATATCATGATAGTCCTATCTATATATATTACCATCTATCACTTTATAGTGGCTAGTATTGAACAATAAGTTAAAGAATCTGAACAAGAGCAATGGACAGTACATTAAGCTAGGGGCTGACTTATGCATATCAGATGGACTATACATGATATAAATCACAACTAATTCCCTACCTTACAAGCCCTCGACTGACTAGATGATATAGGAACTGAATATTAATACTTGGATAATGGAAACTGAACACTTAAGTGGAAAATGAGTTCGGGAATGAACTAAGTTCAAGGACTGAACACAAGGATGGACTAATACTGAACTTAAATAGGCAGATCAGTATGTGTGCAATTGGATAGGTGGAAATATTAGGAAAACAGTGCACAGGTTAAGGGGGTGTCTCAGGTTATTGCCCTGTGCAACTCAGCAAATAGTGGGAAATTATGGTTCCCAGTTTTTAAAGGGAAGGAGAATCATTCACATTCTAAACTGGAAATTTAACATCTAACTAATAATCAACATGGCATTCTCAGGTTTAGGGATAATCTGGAATCAATATATAGTTAAAAATGAAATCAAAATCAGTTGTAGATGGGAAGAAATGTCAGTTAACTATCATTGAAATCAATTAACTAATTAACCCAAAGCATAATCAATATGAATCAACTTCAAATCAGTTTAAAGGGGATGAATCAATACCATGTATGAATTAACATTCAATATTCAGTTTCATGAAGAGCACTTGACAGTTTAATAGGAAATGATATCATTCAATTTAGTTTAAAGAAAAGGAAATGGAAATCAACCCCATTGACAGTTCAGAATAAAATAATTGACAGTGAGCAGCCCCATCACAAAATCCTTACAGTGATCTACACAAACATGGAAATCAATTTACAGTTTCTAATATGTAATTTGTTAGTAAAAAGGAAATGAAATCAATTCGGTTTAATATAGAATAAATCACTATTTTGAATGTATCAGTCCATACATTAAAGCCCAAACTTAATGCCAAAATCCCATTTCTCATCTACAACCTATTCTAATAAGTAAAATCGAACTTAACAGAGGTTAATACATATGTAGGATCAATTGATAACTGAACAACAATTAGAAATCAAATTAAAAATAGGATTTAAGTGTTCAGGAATTGGAAAAAATATATGTGGTATCAGTCCATTCAATACTTTCAATTTCAAATCTCATTCTAGACATAACCTAATCTACTACGTAATAATCAACTAACATATACTAACAAACATGTCTAGGATCTTAATTGGTAATTAAAATATAATTTAAACCATTAAACTGGAAATAAACACAAAAAAACAAAAAACTGGACAGTGCACAGGAAAACAGTATCGTGTAGTGAGTACGAGGCCTCGTGCTCGCGACACGACGTGACACTGGCCTCGTGATCGTGCCCCTAGGTTTGCCCCACGTAGGGCTACCTACGTGGCACCCTGCACCGCCGTGTCGAGTCGTATAGACGTGTCCAAACACGCGTATCAGAACGCTGCACACACGCGACTCAGCATAGTGCAAAACCTGTGCAGAGTGAATCTCGTGTCCGATACGAAACGAGAAGACTTAGGACTTGGAGGGAAGACTCGCAGACGTTGCCCCCACCGCCTCGTCCAAACTCAGCTCGCCACATGGCCTGTGCAGTGAGCACAAGGCCACGAGTAGCAGGGGACTGAAACAGTCCAGATCCACCGTGTTCGTGTCCCTCGTGTGGACACGACACGACACAAAACACCCAAGTGTCCACACAAAAATCACAGAGCAACCCTAGATCTACAATCCTATTCAAACAGATTTCTAAAACAACAAAATAAATTTCTTAGAGGCATTTCTACAAACACTTAGGTATCCTATTGGATACGTGTCCGATACGGATATGAAATGAGTCCACCAAGACACGAAACTAATTCCAACCGTTAGGGAACTCCTAGGGCTGTCCAAATATGCAAGAAAACAAGAATTTCATGGAGAGAATGAGAAGTTACCTATTGGTGTTCTTTTCCAAAGAAAGCTTCAAAATGGGGGATCCTTCTTGCTAACCCCAAAGCTCCAAATTGTCCCAAATTTGAGAATGACCTCCATGAACAGTAAGAGGAAGCTAATTAGAACCTAATGCAATTGGGTTGGGAAGAAAAGGAATTAAAATGGAATTTCTAGGATTTTAGGAAGTTTAGAACTAACCTTTCTTTCCAACTTTGCAACTCTTTCTAAAGGAAGGCTAACCTAACGGAAGATAGTATAAATAGGTGGGGATTCCTATGTGGGTATGGCCAGCCATAGAATTAGTGTTAGGGTTAGCTAATGGATTGGGCTTTGGGCCTCTACTTGTTAAATCATAAGTCATAATTCCAATGCCCTTAAGTCATGAACCAAAACCCCTAATCAATAGGTCACCTATTGCTAATCTTGATTCTAATGACTAAACATGGGTTAACTTAGATTAGACTAGGATCACATAACCTAACGAAGGCACTCATAACTAGGGTTAGCTAATTGGTCAGTCCACCAAGGTCAACACTAGTCAAAGTCAACCTATTCAACCATCATTCAAATCAACTCAAAATAAGTCATAAATTCAAATAAATTATATTAAATTCAAATAACCCCAAAAATGACAAAATACCGTCTAGCCTAAAAGGACAAATAGTATCCCAATAACATGTTAGGCTCTAGGTCAACCAGTCTCCAAGGTTACACTATCAAAACACCAAAATCATAAGTCATGATTTAAAATAGTTTTAAAATGATTAAAAATCACCAAAAATCATATCATGATTTAAATATCATTATTAAAAGACTAAAATTTCAAATTTTCAAAATTACTCTCATTTGGAAAACTGGGTGTTACAATATAATAAAATTTCAATCACAGTCTAAGCACGATATGATAACACAGAAGTTTATAACTAAAGACTAAACAACAACAAATATCAACTACTAAATAATAATATCTCAAACAAACTCAGATATAAACTCATATCTCAAGTTATTATAATTCAAGTTCTAAAACAGGAAAACTAAACCAAGTCTACTAGCTAGTCTCCCGATCACTCCTGAGTGTCGGAGACAAAGGTAGCTAAGCCATGTCCTGCTCCAAGGCAAGTGGGGCAAATGTCCTCAGGACAAGCATCTTTAATATTTTCAACAGGTCCAGTTAGGACAGGAACGAGTATAATTCATCTGGAAACCGAAGTAAATGACAGAGAACTATAAAGCAGTTATAGACAGTTTTATTGATGAACATGGTAGTTTATATTCAGGTGATGGTATAGAGAAACAGTTAAGATACAAGGAAAGTAAGGTAAGTAAAACAAGAGAAGAATCATGGCAATGAAGACTGTAAATAGAAACTAGCTGAACTAGAGTAACATGATATAAGTCTAGACAATAAATGTAAACCCGTAAAAAACCCAAGTAAATCCAGACAATATGAATATGATACCAGGTGATTCTAGTACAAGATGAGTCCAGTATAAGATGATTCCAGTATGTGATTAAAGATTCCAGGGAGAGTCCAGACTATAATCTAACAGTGTGTTTTAAAATACCGAGATCGACATGTAAACGATTGTAGGTATCAGGCACATCACTCACTGATCAGGCGAGAGATGGCTATGCTTCCAGTAGATTCCAGTAGGAAGAATCCAGATTTGGGGTATGTCTACATGTCCTACTCAATATTTCCCCGCCCCATAATACAAGTGAATCCAGTACAAGACACGAGAATCGAGATGTGTCCAGCCAAACATGATGATACCAGCAATGATTCTAGAATGATTCTAGTAATAGATGCCAGACATGATGATACCAACAATGATTCCAGTAATAGAGGCCAGACAACAGGGTATGTGTGTCACATACATGAATCCAGAAATATCCATACGTGTTGTAACGGAGTATCACATAAAACTAACTAGAACTGAAGTACAGTAACTGACAAATAAATAAGAGAACTATCAGAGAATGTACTCGCCTGCTACTATAAAAAGAGTAGTATAATATCAGATGTCTGCACCGGAGTCACAATGTCCTAAAATAGAGCAGTACATGTTATAATGTGTTCTAAATTAATAATTGATTTATACAACAAAATCTACATGCTACTAGGCCATATCTAGGTCAGTAAGGTCAAATTTGGTCAACATTAGTCAAGCTAGGTCAAACTTTAGCTAATTGGTCAACTATAGGTCATCTTGGTCTAATTAGTCCATTTTAGACAATTTAGGATACCACGGTACCCTTATCCTAGTTATCCTAGGAAGTTTATATTTAAACACATAGAAACTCAATTTCTTGTCAAGCTATTAGGACAACCCTCAAAACATAGCTAATATCATACAATTATACTACTATCCTATACTAACTTATCTTTCTACCATTCACCCTACCTCATATCTGAACCAAGATGTTGAGTTCAGATATAGACTGAAAGTACATTATATGGAAATGTGACTGAAATTTTAGAAGACTGAACAAGGATGAATACTAAAGACTGCACACAACCTAGTTTTCCCCAATAAATTTTGACTTATACCAATATAATGAAGACTGGGGACAGGTGCTTAAAGTGAAAGACTGGATTCTACCCTATAGTACTGAAATGCTATACAAGGTAAAACACTAAGACAGGGTATACAACCCTGTCCATCCAATAACTATCACACATCTATATTAGACACACACACTCAAGTGCACTCATCACTCATATGGCATTCATGATATTAGACAAAAGTAGTATTTGTATGAACTAAAAATAGTAATTATAAATTCTAGAATATTTCTTAAAGATATTTAATCATAATATTTATAGAAAATACACTTGTACTAAGTTTATCAACTTATTGGCTTGATATGCCAACTTGTCAATTAAATCTGGCTTGATAAGCCAACTTGTCAATTAAATATGAACCAAATAAATATAAATAAATATAAGTTATTTGAGAAATAATATGAGTTGATGTCAAAATTACACAAAAAGGATCACATACTCTATCTTGTTAAAATTAGTCAACAACCATAAATAACACTTAACCATATATACTATCAATGCTACTATATATGGCACCATGTTATTTAGAAAAATAATATTTAAATCTCCAAAATATATTTTTTTCAGTTTTGCAAAAATAAAAATTAATTTTTTAATACATTTTATATATAAATATTTTAGGAAAAACATATCCAACACAAAGTAGTTCATAAATCACACAACTATGCTGTACAGGGTTCCGATTTGGAAAGTGAATCAACATAAAATATGAAAAATATATATTCTAAAAATAATCAGAATAAATTAAAGAAAATATAATTTTTCCATCCCAATTGATTATATTTAAATCATACTAAACTCTTATGAAGTTTAGAGATCAAGTAGTCGGGTAACGGTGGACTTTTCGGTGTCTAAAAAACTAGTATTATGGAAACGATACCATGAATGCATAAAATACATACAATATGAACAAGGAACATAACTATATAATATGTTAAAGACACTACCAATGATTTGTTTGAGATCAAACGGGTTCGAAAGTCGTCGGAAAGATCCTCGCACCGAAATTGGTCAAATCTGGACCAACTTTAGTGCAATGGATGCCACGGCCAAACCAAGTGGAATGGTGTGAGTTAGCAATCGAACATCAAATTAGACAAATAAGGATATTTATTAGTTTTGGTTTCAAGTCTAAAAGATGAAAAAAAATTAGATGAAACCTATGTTAGAAAATGACAAACCTGGGTTAGGAATTTTTTGTTACAGCTAGAAATAACCATTAAGTTTGGCCTCCAAACGACCAAATAAGTGGACAAAACTCCTTCGGGGCTTGATAGGGTCGAAGAGGGGTCTCTTGGAGTCATCGTGGAGTTGATGGAGTGCAGAAAGTCAAAAAAAATGGACTTAAAGTGGTCAATCTTGGAGTCCTTGTGTCGTCGGCCTAGAGACTGTATAAGGTCAGGTTTTTGGAGTTTGGGGAAGTGGGGGCGGCCAATGGATGGTTCTATATATATAATATTTGGGCCTCCTACATGTTAGGGCTTGTATGGAGGAGGTTTGAATTAATTTGGTGGAGATTTGGTCAACCAATCAACTAATATGGCAAGATGGGTTAGTAGATTTTCGTATTTGAAAAGGTGGAAGATAAGAGTCAAAGATGTATGGGCAATTGATTTTTGTAATCCTAATTGATTTTGGTAATCCTATATAGGCTCCACTAGGTTTGGTAGGATAGGTTTTGGTCCAAACAATTATTCGAATTGAATTGAACACCGAAAAGACTATAAATGGGTCTTATGTGCCATTTGAAAATAAGTAGCACATGGAAACTCAATTGAGTGGGATACCATAAGCATGTGTGTAGTAGGCTCAAAATAGGTCAAAATTATATATTTTATTGTTTAGGTTGGATCGATGCCGAGTTTCGAAATTAAGTTGGAAGTTGGGTCAAGGTTTAATGTAGATAGCAAATTGGTCGAAGTTGAGCCGAAAGTTGTGCGACAAAAATAGAATACAAGGGAACATGTTTGAGTGGGACGTGACATATCAAAATAAAGTAAACTTGTCTAGGTCAAAATACATGAAGGACATTTCTAGAGATTAGTATTTCTTGTGCTCCAAAAAGTAAAGCTACGAAAACGGGTATTTAATGATCAAAATAATAGTGGAAAAAATATCTATTAATAAATATATTAATTAAAATAGTATAAATAAATAAATAAAATAACTCTAAAAGTCTAGGGGACTTACAATCTTGTTGAAGGACTGACTTATATAGGAATAGCAATGAATTAGTAATAATATTTCTTGTGGAGTCATTGACCAATAGCACCATGATGATACTTAAGACTCCTTAGACTGCCCTTGACTTTATTCCACAATACCTAAGTTTTGTATTCCTTATAGACCGTTCCTGACCTTGATTTTGTTGTTATCATCACATAAGTTAGGATGGACCTAGAACTAGTGTACCTTAGTTTTCGGTAGGTTCTTTAAACATAGATTCCATTGGTATTAGCATCCTCTAGAAATCAGGTTCGATTATTTCTTTTTATCATATTTTAAGTACATTTTGAGGGCAACATGGAAGACCGATTAGACGTCTAGGAGTGCATTTTTAGCAGAGGACCACCTTGTATTAGACAAAGGAGCTCTCGACTTGTCACTTTTGTAGCAAGAAGGGACATGTTCAGAATGAGAGCACGAAGAAGTTAGGCAGGTGCCATTGATTATTTGTTATTACTAATATATTGTGTTGTTGTATTAATGTATGTCTAATTTTGTGTACAAAATTTCCTAATGTGGATAGATTGGAAGCCTCCTAAAAATTTTAGGATTTATTTTAACTGTTTTATTTATTTATTTCTCTAATAAATATTTTTCTCACTATTATTTTTTATCATCAAGTACACTTTTTCGTAGCTTTGATTTTGGGGGCACAAGGAATACCAATCTCTTGAAACGCCTTTCATATTTTTTGACCTAGACAAGTTTATCTTTATTTTGATATATCTTCTGCCACTCAAACATGTTACCTTGTGCTATATTTTTATTGCACAACTTTTGGGTCAATTTTGGCTATTTTATCATCTACCGTAAACCTTGTCATATTTTCAATTTAATTTCAGGACTCTACATCAATCCAACCCTTTTAGACTTATTTAAGACTAATTTTATGGGTTAATATACAGCCATAGTAAATTGTACAATCGAAATGTAAAGCAATATAATCTAGAGAGATGAATAGAGTAGGTAGCGAAATATTAACTATTAAAAAATGTTAGTAGCAAGATCACAGAAATATATTACAAATATGAAAATGTAAAAGTAAAGGGTAGAGAGCAAATGCAAACACGATGATGTATATTGGTCTCACTCTTGTGATGACTAATCCATTAGAGAGAACACTAGCTCCCAGTTTAAATCCACTATAGAAAACTGTAAGTTTTCATACGAAGACCTTGCAATTTCTACAAATGCGAGCTTTGATCCGAAGTACTCGACCAACTTCAACTGTGCAGTGTCTTACTTCTTGTCAAGTCACTTGATTATAATCACTCTGAACTTCTAGACCATACCGCACTGGCAAATTAACTATAGAATTGTAAATAGCTTAGGATTTAAAAATAAAAGCTTAGAAGGCTTTGGAAGGACGTAGTAAGCTTAGAGAGAAGAGATAAGAAAGTTAATTGGTGTGTTGAAATGGTAGAAATTCTTCTCTATTTATAGGATTTCTAAAGAAAGAATTCGGGCAGAATTCAGACAGAATTTGGACAGAATTCTATGAGAGGATCTCGGCAGATAGCCGTTGCATCCGTAAATACGAGAAGACTGAGTTTAAAAAGCAACGTTCCACCAACCTAACTCGGGCCGAATTCATGGCAAATTTGCCCAGAATTTTGCTGGTTCAGAAAGGGTAAATTTTAGGTTTGTAACTCAGGTTTTGGGCTTTGGCCTTTCGAATGTTCAAGCAGTTAGGAATTAGGTTTTTGGTTTTGGGGCTAGTTTTTAAAACAGATAGATATTTTTGAAAACATTTCTGGATAGCCTATTTGCTAGTATGACTCTGTTTACATTGTATTCCTGGACTCAATAAAATGTGAAAATACATTGATAATTGAAAAGTACAATTATATCGAGACATTGTAAGATCAATTATTAAAATCCGGTTCGACCATGACCAATGGGCCAACAAAGTCTACTTTTAAACAACCCAATATATTCTTTCCTATTTGGATTCTAATTTAAATCTCTTGGGACATATCTTGGTGTATCTTTTGATTTTGGTATCAAATCTCACCCGAATCTTATCAAACCAACTCCTAGTAAATCCTAGCACTTTAAACTATATTTTTTTACTTTTAAAACCCCCTTATTATGTCCATCCCCTCATTTCCTCATGAAAAATTTGAAAGTCCTCCTAGTTTTTTGTCACGCGCACATCTTCAAAAACTGAACAGAAACCCATCAAATCTGATCTTTCTTCCCTTCCACCTCCTCTACATCAATCAAAAGATCTCTCCCCTTCACCCAAAAATCCTTCATGGAACACCAATACTTTTGGAAGTTTTCACAAGGCCACAAACTTGGCGTAACTCAATTCGAACTAATATGTGAAACAAAGCAGGTTCGCCCAATTCGTGCGTGAGTTTTCTAACTTTTTTTATCTGCCACGAAATAAAACTAATGTGTTTATATACTTGTTCCCTAACTCCCTATAAAATTTTAAGGCATTATTTGCTTCCGTCTGGTCGGGCACGCGTTCTACGAAAATGTATCTAAGCTAAACCAATTTTCTCGAATGGTAGTTTTCATCTACTCGGGACACTTTTCGAATTACTTGATAACGATCCTAAATCAACTCTCTATGACCAAAAAAAATTAGATATTGATATCTTAATTGTTTTTATATATGTTTGTTATCATCTTCATCGAACAAGGTTACCGTAATGAGTTTCCATTAAAACTACTGTCACTTTTGAATACCAATATTTCTAATGTACACCCATGATGACTTTTGAGTATTTTTTGATATAAAATAATATTTTTCCTATATTTATTGATTTATTCTAGAATTTAAAAATAATAATTTTATATTTACTTTTAGTTTTAATTTGATCGACTAGTTGGCCCTATTATACCAATAAGTTGATATATTTATTAGATGCGTATTTTCTATAAATATTATAGTTAAATAATGTGAATAAATATTCTTGTAAATAATTCTAGAATTAAAAAGTATTATTTTTAGTTTACAAAAAAATATTATTTTTTATCTAGTAGCATGATGATGTCTGCATATATATTGGATATGCTAGATGGTTAGTGTCACGACCCGCACCCAGTACAAGGGCACAAATGTGTCACAACGTCCAGCCTACGCCGCAGCATCGACAGTAGAACATTGTCTAGGTCTGTTATACTAGCTAACCATCTAAATATCATAACCTGTCGAGATGGTCATCTCCAAACGGAGGACAAGTAATGATAATATATACATGCTCAATCACAATAGTATAAGGAAGATAAATGGCACGAAAAGATAAAGACAACATGATATTAAATATCCAGAAAAGTCTAAAATAAAAATAATACACATCCAGATAGTCTAAGATTCAACATTTCTCAAATACAAGTCCAAAACAATAACAGGCCAAGAGTTATCAACTTGAGACAAATCCAGTCCAAATCTAGCCTAAATGAGTCGCTAGATAAGCTTCCTACAAGGAGCTAAACCCTTCAGAATCAGAGTCTCCCGATATACGCCTACTACACCTTATGGGAAGTAATAGGTTGGGCAACCATCATCTGAAAAATATATCCAGTCAGGGTTGGAACGAAGCACAAACTCTAACAGCAGTTCCAATTAAATGACAAAAGCTATAAAACAGTAATAGTTAGTATAATACATGACGATCATAATAAACTCTACCATAACTATCTAGCATATCATGTAACAAGAATAAAATGATAGAGTAATAAGAGCATCACAACGAACATGAATTAGACATGAAGAAATTAAACTAACTGTATTTCAATCATCATTTCCAACAATTGTTTCTATCAATAAAAGTGTTCGCAATAGTACGGCTCAATCATACGGGTAAGATATGATTGGCTATCCACAATATCACAATAATACAGCTCAATCCAATAGGATTGGCTATCCAAAATAGTATAGGAGTACAGCTCAATCTAATAGGATTGGCTATCCATAATAGCACAATAGTACGGCTCTATCGTACGAGTAACATATGATTGGCTATCCAAAATAATACAAGAGTATAGCTCAACCCAATAGGATTGGCTATTCACAATAGTGCGAGAGTACAGCTTAATCCAATAGGATTGGCTATCCATAATATCACAAGATGGTGTCAACACATGAGCAGGGAGATCGAAATGTACAATGAGATATGGGAACAATATGTACATCAAAACAGGAACTATAACAACTAACTCGTGTGACCATCATGTCAGGAATCAAGTAGAATATCACTAAATACATGAATTATAACAAGTATCAGATAATAAAAACTATTAGAGAATATACTCGCTTGCGGTCTTGAGCAAAAAATGTGAATCGGGGCCCAATATGGAGTCACAAAGACCTATATATGAGATATACATGTTAATTTGTGTTCTGGTTTGTTAAACAAGGATATCTAAGATGAAATATGCATTCTATGTCAATTCTAGGTCAAAACTAGACCTCCGGAGTCAAACTAGGTCAATTTGACTTAAAGGTTGAATTTTTGGGTCAAACTGGTTAACCTTGGTCAAATTAGTCAAACCTAGGTTTTTAGACCATTACCTTGTTATACCAAGATAACCCAACCCACACTAGGCGACCATAGTATCTAAATTGACATTTACCTAATCATAGGGTATTTTGGGATACCCTACTCATTACCCTTTACCATATTACATAAGTAATGTACCCTATTAGGTATTTCCTGCATAGGTAATCCCTATACTCCATACTGCCCTAACTATATAGGTAATACCCTATTAGTTATACATGTCATATAATGACATTACCTACCTATATATATTGCCTACACTTGGGTAGATCATACCCTTACATATAGGTAACTACCTATACTAGGATAGCCCTATACTAACATGTGTACCAACATAGGTTAACCCTTAACCAACATACCTTACCTTAGGTATGGGTATTTACCTATACTAGGTAAATTTTCCATTACCTACTCAACATTATCTACTCTAGGTAATGCCATAATACCTACACATGAGCCAAACCCTCTACTCTCTAATTGACATTATCACTCATATACAAACATGAAAACACTCTTTACTATCACATTTCTGCACTTTCCCTCACATAGCCTCCCATAGGAGCGCACACACTATCACATTAGCTAACAGTGCACTGCCTCACCTACAAACACACACACTGTTACTCTATTCTCTCTTACACATTTCCTATGTGGGAGCTACACAAACACACATACAAACTAACCTGTTACACACACAGGGCTCACACATCATATAAGCTGACACAGGCCTGTGCACAAGGTCAAGCACATGCCTGCCTTGCCAAAGGCCACTGCTGCCAATAAGTGTACAGCAGTCCTCTACCTATGTAGTAGGCATCGGGCTACTGGACCTGTCCAACATGCTGCCAAAGGGCCAACAGGACCCCCCTATATGTCCGGCCTTACACTTCACTCCCCCAGTCCCTGCCATCAGTGCATCCCACTGGCCAGTGGCCAATCTGCCTGTATAGGCTGTGCAAGGCCTGCACTGGCCTGTACAAGCCAAGCATGTGCCTTACACTGCCTGCAGGCCCCATCCAACTCCCTACACATCAGTGCAGGGCATTTCCTAAGCAGGTGGGAACCTGTGCAGGCCACCCTCTCTCCTTCTAACCTGTCCTTCACCCAAGGGGGCCAAACACCCTGCAGGCTAAGGCCTGTACTGCATTGTCTGTACAACCAGTGCACAGGAAATCCCTATAAGCTCTTCTCCTCATTCCCCTAACACTCTTGGAGGATAAACCCCTGCCTACAGCAGGTTAAAACCTACCTCACATAGCTTGTGCACTCCACTGCATAGGTTACACTAGTTTTCCCCATCCCCTCATTCACTCACTAAACTATTATACCAACAAACTAAATTATAACACAAGATACACATGTAGAACCTTAGAGGGGGGATGAATAGGGAAATAAAAAATAACTTGATCACAAGAAGCAATATATGACAAATAAAAAGAGAGAGTGAGAAGATCAAACACAAGATGTATCCTGGTATCCTCATTTGAGGCAATCCAGTCCCGGAACTCTCTCCGGCTTAAATCCACTATTTAATAAAATAGTACACAAAAGTTTGGATCCGAAGAACTCGCCAACTTCAACACACGAGTTTTCTTACGAAGGCTCGCCAACTTCAAAGAAATGAGAAGAGAACTTTGTTGATCTTCTAACACTTGAAGATCGAAAATTACAACTCTTAATAACTCTAGCACTTTGGGAGAGGATGACAATTAAAAGCTTGGTAGAGTATTAATGGTGGAGCTCTTGGCAGTTTGGAAAATTTATGGCAAGAGTTGGTAAAAGCTTCAAGAGAGAGAAGGCTTTTATTTATAGAGAAACCAAGAGTAGGTAGCATTTAATGCTCCTGGATATAGCCTGACCGGCATACCGTCGGTATGCACCGGCATACCGTCGGTATACCGGTCGAACAGTAACGGTCATATTAATATTCGTTGGGAGCATTTAATGCTGCCATTAATGCAGTATATGTCATTCAAAAATCAAATTTTCGTAACCCGGTATACCGTCGGTATGCCGCGGTATACCGACGTTTATCACAGAACGTTTTTGAGGCAAACAAAATGGTATACTGCCGGTATGCCGGAGCATACCGTCGGTATGCCGATGTTTGTAACAGAACGTTTTGTGGTCCACAAAATGGCATACCGCCGGTATGTCGGAGCATACCGTCGGTATGCCGACATTTCTCACAAAAGGTTTTGTGGACAAATAAAACGGTATATCGCCGGTATGCCGATCTATAGGATATTGATTTTTGACTTTAAGAAATAGAAAGCTTTTAGTTTGTCATCCAACCTAAAGTGTTTACAGAAAGACCTAGACCTTGTACAAACTCGAAATCATGCAGTGTAGATTGCAAGGAACGCCGGTCTTTTGCTTCAGTCTTCAAGGCAATAGATGGTAAACTTGAATGAACAGACTTTATGTAGTAGAGCTTCTAAAAAGATATCAATATGAAAACAGAGAAAACTAAACTACGAAGATGCTGTTAATATTATCAAAATAAAATGTGCCAACAACACATACCCTAACGCTCTCTATGCACCACTGTTCAGTCCCCTCACTCTTGAATGTACCCTACACAAGCGATTTGATACTATGCACACACACTCTACACAATAAACTATCACTTAGGACTCACATTACCTACACTACACCACTCCCTATCTCACTGTCACCAGTTCACTCATGTGCGTAATATTTAACACACACACACACTACTACTACCTATCACTCTCCCACATAGACACTCATATACTACACATATCACTCATCTAACACTCTAATTCCTGTCCAGTCCCTCTTCTCCCTATACTCAAGCACAGTCACTCTATTGCACTTACCCCCACACTCATCTCACAAATACTTAACATAACCCACAAGCCTTCACCCACATACACATATGCAATTACACTAAACACTCACTGTCACTTGGTAGTCTTCCCCTCCTTCTCATTCACTCTCTATACACTCTCATACTCCCATCTACAACACTAACACATATACAATAGCCTATAGGAACACCTACTCATGAGCACATGCCACCCCTCTTCACATACACTTGCCTACAAATTCACACATAGGGACATGCACTAGGTATTACTCACACACACACACACACCAATGCACACATATACTACCACAAGATACCACGTGCATACACTCTCTAGGATACCACACATATGTATATATATATATAGCTAGATACACACACACACTCAAATCTAACCATGCGTATCGTGAGATACTATGACACAATACCACGTATCCTATTTAGGACACACACCCCAAATCTCGACTCAAAAATGACACAAAATTCTATGGGAACATGTATCAAACACTTAGTGCACAAGCTTGCGATACGCCCAAGATACTCTACCAAACCTTGTTCGAATCCTACCAAGCTTCATAGGCAAGTCTAAATTTTATATTAGAACATAATTAGGGCATGGCAAGGCTAGTGTCAAGTATCATGTGCAATAAAGTATGTGCACCACATGTGTAGGAGTCTAAAAACCTTCCAAATTGGTCTTGTATCCTACCATATCACGACATGACCTACACGTATCCACTTGTGGACACTAAATAGACACACACTACACAATCTATACTAGTTAGGCCTATTAAATCTAGTGTTAAACACTTGGTGTGGCATTCTCCAAATTTCTTCAAAAATAGCACAAAACTCATTCTAACTTTCAAATAGGGACAAATAGGGATTCCTTAGAGTCTCAAAACTCTTCCTATAGGTAGTCCTAGTCTATAGATGAATTCCTAGGGGTTTATTATCAAAAATATAGGCTAAATAACAAGGAAAGTGAGGTATATACCAATTAGGAGATGGATTCCCAATGAATAGACAAATGGATATGATCAGGACACGTAGCTCCTAGCAAGTGGACTCCTTTCCTTACTTCTAGTCTCCAAGCTGCTTCTAGGCTCTTCCTTGAGTAGAGAATGAGAGAAATAGATGGAAGAATGGGTGGGATTTGGAAAGAAAATGATGGAGGAATGGGAAGAATGCCAAATTAGGGAAGATGGAGGCTATGGAAAAATGTAGTGAATGAGGAGGAGAGCCCTCTCTTGGTCGGCAAAATACCCTAGTTTAGGTTAATACAAAATGTCCAAATAGCCCTCTTAAGGTGTCATGTAGCTAATTAATCCTATGGAAAGGTTTGGACCTATTTCGGTCAAAAGTCTAATTTTCTATTTTAACTAATTGGTTGTCACTACCACTTTCTAGAATAAAGGTATTTTGGTAATTATAAATTTTTGATTATTTCAATATTATTTAATTTGGTGTAATGTGATTTTGGTCTTCTGCTAGTGAAACCTTATAACAACTAACCTAGAGACTAACCATGACCATGGAGACCTAGCTAACAAGTTTGGATTAGTAATTAGACTGTAATATAGCTAGGAATGACTTAGAAACCATTTGGAGATTTGATTTAGGGTGCTAGTTTGGGCCTTTAGCTTAAGGGCTTGATTTTACAACATAGAAAGAGGTGTTGGGCCTTTGTGACTTAGCCTAACCCTAGCCCATCACCATGGCCGGCCAAGAGGGTCTTCTCCTACCTATTTAAGTCGACATTAGCCCCCTCTTGCCTCCTTTATTGTAAACCCTAACCTTTATTTTGTTCTTAACCAAATTTGCCCTTTTTCTTCAAATCACCTCCAAATTGAACCAAATTAATTGTATTGTACTCCCCTTGTGAAGAAGAAGTCTCCATTGGCTGGCTAGTAATGATTGGAAGCAATTTGGCCATTAAATTTAGTGTAGAAGCTTTTCAAGGGACTTTTTATTGAGATTCCAACTCTCAATAGCTAATGATCCCTAAACCTATTAGATTCCTAATTTCTCACCATAGATGCATTCATTTGGGCCCCCTAGCCCTAAGTTTGGTTTGGGTTCAATTCGTGTCTATTTGGTGCTCGTATCATGGGCGTATCGCTCCGTATTGGAGAGGTAGCACAAGTGTTCGACGAAATGCCCCATAGGACCTTTTATTCTTGGATTTCTCAATAAATTACATATTTGTGTAGTTGTTGATGTGTAGATTGCATTTCTATTTGACTGAGTTGATTTTGGGTTCATTTTTGTGTCGAATTTGGACACGGGAACACACGCACGCATCTCGTGTGCTGTCCTGCTACCCGAGCATCTAAGCTCACTGGACATGACATGACTTGAGGTGCTAGTGGTTGGTAAACCTTGGGGCAGTGTCTGACACGACACACACAATGTTTGAGGAGATTTGGTTGTGTATCTTTCGAGGAATTTCTTCTACAGATGTCGCACAGGCATACGCACACATATTGTATCACTTTCTGATATGGCCTGATTGACATGACATGACACCACTTGGATACGATCCTATTGATTCAGTGGACACCCTGACACCTAATCGACACACTGACACGCCTGCCCGACCTATTTGTTGGACACATTGTGTCCTAATGGACTCTTTCTTTAATATTCTGATACCATGTTGATACTGTTGTTTGGACACTTGGACACGACTTGTTTGGATACTTTGACACATCCTCACACCCCTGACCCTTGTTAAAACAACTTCATGATACTTTGCTATGCCACACACAACAAAACACACACACACACACACTCTATGCTGCACACAGCAAGTTCCCCTTTCTTATTGCAGTACATATACGACCCCCCTTGCCTATACAACAGCATGTTCACCCTTTTGCATGTTTGAGTTTGGATGTATTATTACATATTATATATATATATATATATATATATATATATATATATATATATACTCTCACATATATATATATATATATATATATATATATATATATATATATATATATATATATATATATGAGAGTATATATATATATATATATATATATATATATATATACATATATATATATATAATATGAGAGTATATATATATATATATATATATATATATATATATATATATATATATATATATATATGTATGTGTAAATGTATATATATATGTGTAAATATATATATATATATATATATATATATATATATTATATATATATATATATATAGATATATATATATATATATATAAATATATATATAAAAAAATATATATATATGTATATATATATATATATATATATATATATATATATATATATCTATATATAAAATATATATATATATATATATATATATATATATATATTACACATACATATATATATATATATATATATATATATATATATATATATATATATATATATATATATATTCAAACAGCGTTTTATTGAATAATAAAGGTGGCTCTTAAGGAGTAGTACAGGTGCCAGGGTCCAACACACACAAAAAAGCCCTGTAGTACAAAGTGGAAAATACAAAAGGGTAAATTTTGAAATTTCGAAAAATTCGAAATTGAAAATTGGGAGGGTCCTGACAATTCACGAAATGAGGAGGTGTGGGCGCTCGGCCCTAGGCGGAGGACACTGCCAGAGAGGTGATGAAATTTTTATTTTTTTCGGATTCAAAATTTGAAAGAGATCAAAATTAGAAATCCGCTCCATGCGCGCGTCCCGAGAACGCAGTGGTGAGTGGGAGGGCACGTGGCCCTAGGGGGCGTGGGTGAGCGCGGGGCCCAAGGGGGGCGCGGGTCCCGAGGAGCAGGCGCGTAGCCCGGAGCGCAGCGCACGGCGCGAGTTAGAGGGCGGCACGAGGGGCTTCGAGCCTCCCTCCGGCGGAGGGGGCGGGGGCAGAGAGCGCCGAGGGGGCGAGGCGACGAGGGAGGCGGGGGCAGAGAGCGCCGGCGGAGGGGGCCAACAGCTCGGAGGAGGAGTGGGCCCACAGCTCGACCTCCGGAGGGAGGAAACGAGCGGGGAGCGGGCGGAGGATGGCCTCCGGGCGGAGGGAGGGAGGGGGAAAGAGAGGGAGGGGCTGGGGGAACGCCGAGAGCAGCTCTGGCGGAGGAGGGAGGGGGGAAGAGGGAAGCCTCAGGTGCCGGAGGGGGGGGTCCAGCCGACGGCGGGGCACGCGCACACCTTACGGGAGACAAGAGGGTGCTCGGTCGGCGGGGGCCGCTCATCGGCAAGGATGAGCCGGAGCGAACGCCGTAGCCCGGAAGGAGGCTGGGAAGCGGCCAGGGGAGGGAGCGACGGGGACGGCGTCGCACGGCCAACCGGTAGCGAGAAAGGAGGGGGGAGCGCTCCGCAGGGCGCCGCGGTGCCACGAGCGTCCAAGGCAGCTCTGCCTCGAGAGCGCTTGAGGCTGCTGACGAGGGAGGCGAAAGGGCGCTGGGGAGCGCCAGGGGAAGGGGAGCCGAAGGCGGGGGAGGAGGAGGAGCCAGCGGCGAAGGCCCCGCGTTGCCAGCGGCGAAGGCATGGGAGTCTCATAGGCCGTCGGGGGCCGGAGCGACCAGGGGGGAGGGATGGGCCGCTGCAGGAGGGGAGCGGCAGGGGGGCGCGACGGGGAGGCGAAGACCGTCGACAGGGGAGGGGAAGGCCTGGCGGGAGGGACGATGGGGAAGAGGGCCGCCGAGGGGAGAGGCTGCGGGCCTGGCGAAGCCAGGCATGGCGCCGGCTGGGGTCCAAGGAGGGAGGAAGACGGGGGCCTCCAAGGGGGAGGGTGGAGGAGCGACTCCGACTCGGACCCGAGGACGCGCCGGTGCCCCGAGGGCGACGTCGACGCTGATGGGGGAAGGGTGGGAAAAAGAGGGAGAGGAAGGCCGATGGGGGCACTCCAGCAGGTGGACTCCCCCAAAAGTAGGGGGGGACGGTCCTCCACTGGAGCGCGGCCAAACCGGCGAGTGGCGAGGGGGACCTCCACGGGGGAAGACGGTCGACGACGCGGCTGGACCCAGGAAGCCGACCGGCCCTGGGATCCCGACCACCAGGAAAAGGGGGAGGGGGTTGCGAGCAAGGGGCTCCAGCCATTATATATATATATATATAATATAGATATATTATATATATTTATATTATATATATATATATTATATAATATTATATTTTATATACATATATATATTATATTTTATTATATATATATAATATAGATATATATATATATAGATATATATATAAATAATAGATATTATATATTTTTATATCTATATATATATATGTAGGTATATATATATAATATATATATTATTATATATTATATATATATATTATATAATATATATATATATATATATAATTATATATATATATATATGATTTTTTATATTTTATATATATATTTTATATATATATTATATATAAAATAGAATATATATATTATATATATATATATAATATATAAATATCTATATATATATATATATATATAAATATATATATAGATATATCTATATATTATATAGATATATATATATATATATATATATCTATTCTCACATATATATATAATATATATATATATATATATATATATATCTATCTCTATATAGATATATATCATATATATAATATATATATAATATATAGATATATTTATAAAAATCTATATATATATATATATATATATATATATATATATATATATATAATATATATAGATATATAATATATATATATATATATATCTATATATATATATATATATATATTATATAAATATATATATATATATAATATACTATATATATATATATATATATATATATATATTTGAGAATATATATATATAATATATATATATATATATTATATATTATATATATATATATATGAATATATATATATTATATTGAAAAAAATAATATATATATATAGCACATCGAGTCGTGGTGTACTGGTAACACCACCGTGCTCGGGGGTGAGGGCTGGGTTCGAGCCCTCCCTCCCACGGAGGTGGCTGGGTGGCGTTGGCCACGGCCTCCGTTCAAGGGTCGGGTAGAGTCGCCCACCGGCCTATGTATATTATATATATGTATATATTTATATATTTTATATATATCATATATATATACATATATTTTTTTATACATATATATATAATATATAATATTATATATATATATATATAATTTTTTCACACACACACACACACCCATATATATATATATAATCTATATATATGTATATATATATATATAAAATATATATATATCTATATATATATATATATATATATATATATATAATATATTTCTTTTTATAAAATATATATATATATATAATATATCTATATATATCTATATTATTATATATAAAATATATTATATATTTATATATATATATAAAAAAAAATTATATTATATATATATTAATATATATATAATATATATATATATTATATCATATATATATATATATTATATATATATATATATATATATATATATATGAGAGTATATTTATATAATATACAATTATATTATATTAAAACTATATATATATATATATATTTTAGTTATATATATATATATATTATATTTTATATTATATATATATATATTATATTTGAATATATATATTATAGTATATATATAAATATACTCATATATATATATATATATATATATATATATATAGATATATATATATATATATATATATATATATATATATATATATAAAGCTTTTATTGATGTATCAAGCACAAAATGCCGATGCCTATACAAGAAAGCGTGCCAAGCGCGAAGAAGCCAAAAGAGCAAAAAATGAAAAGCGAACACCAAATGGTGCCGCGGACGAGGCTACGACAAATCCTGCCAAAATTGGTCCGGGGAGTGGTGGCAGCGGCTCCTGAGTTTTGGAATTTGCCGGAGGACTTTATGGGTCAGTTGCTCCGAGGAGAATTGTCGGTCTTCATACATAAATTTGTTACGGTTCTTCCAGTGGACCCAAATACTGACGGCTGCGGCGATCTGGTGACAATAGGAATCCCCCCAGTTGAGCAGGAGGTCATTGAAGCCCCCTGGTCGTTGCCTCTTGCTACAGCGACTCTCAAGTTCGGGCCAAATCTGACTGGCGAGGTCTTCGGATAGCAGGATGTTATCATCAGTTTTTGGTTTGTGGGAAGAGCAGCAGTGACATCTGGATGCGAGGATGAACCTGATGGTGGTTAGGGAATCGTCTGTTGGAAGTTTTCTGCGCTGAGCTCTCCAGATCAGAAATGTCCACTTGATGGGAATACAAGTATGACAATAGGGAGCGGACTGAGTGGTCCGTGCGATGCTGCCTCACACCTCGCGCCTGGCAGATGCTATTGAGAACGAACCTCCGCCATTGGAAGCCAAATTAAGATGTCAGGGAGGTCATCTCTGATCCGGACATTCACGGCCGTAGGCTCGGTCGTCGCCTCCGTCCCGATCCAGTCTCTTATCCGCTCACATATCTACCCTATCTTGGGGTTTCACAGATCCAGGATCAGGCAGTTAGGGGGAGCGTTAGCAGACAAGTGGTAGATTGTGTTGCCTATCCACCGTTCGTGGCCAGGAGACGAGTTACTGCTGCCTAGTGGCAAGCGGATAAGGGGTTCGACAAGCTACCAACCGCGAAGAATACGGCGCCAGGTTGCTGAGAAACGATTGTTGGCTGCCGCTGTCACTGGATGAGAGTGTTGGAAGTATCTGGCTTTCATGAACCGCGTCCAGATGGAGTTGTGAGCTCTAATCTTCCACCACAATTTCATGGAGAAGGCGTCAACAATGTGGGCAAGTTTACTGAATCTGAGCCCCCCTTCGTCAGTGGTTTTGGCCATCGTATCCCAACTTGCCCAGTGGTGTTTATCCTTACCGTCCTGATGGCCCCAAAAGAAGTTGGCGAAGAGCGCCTCCAAGGAGGATAGAACCTTCTTAGGAGGTGAGCAAACGGCGAGGGTGTAGACCGGGACGGAAGACTGGACATGCTTAATGAGGATGATCTTGCCACCGGGCGATAGAGTTGTGTTGTGCCATCCTTCGATCTTCTTCCTAATTGTGTGAACAAGCCCGTTAAAGATGCCCGAATTGGATCTGTCATAGACTAACGGGCATCCCAGGTAAGTGAACGGAGGGTAAGCAGTGGTAAAGGAGGTGAGATTGGATAGATTGGCCGAGTGGTTCCTGTCAGCTTTGTGGTGGGTATAGATGACGCTTTTGTCACGGTTGATTCGTTGAACAAAATATTTGGTGTATCTGTCTAGGGTGTTGCAGACCACGTCCACTGATCCGATATCACTAGCAGAGAAGATGACGATGTCGTCGGTGTAGGCTAGGTGGGTGATAAGAGGACATCCGACGGTGGTGTAGTAGTGGAGGAATCTGGGGATGCTGGCCAAGCCGTTAAGGTTTCTGCTGAGGGCTTCGACAGCCATGATGAAGATAATGGTCAGATAGAGGGTCTCCTTGACGCACACCTCGACTAGATTTGAAGAAGCCGTCTGCTTGGCTATTGATAATGGTGGAGAACCATGAGTTGCTGATGGATCTGAAACTAATGTCTATCGATGTTTCGGGGAATCCGTATGCTTTGAGGACCCAAATCATGAATTTTCAATCCAAGCGATCGTATGCCTTCTCCATGTCGAGCTTGATTACAATATTCTTTTCTGGACGGAAATTTCATACATGTTATCATTTCTTGTGCGAGAAGGATGTTATCCGTGATGTTCTGCCCTGGAACGAAGCCGCTTTGTTCCTCGGAGATAATCTTAGGGAGGATATGGGCCATACGGGTGGCGATAATTTTGGAGATAATTTTGTTAGTGAATGTGCATAAGCTGATCGGTCTGAAATCTTTGCATGTCTCAGGGTTATCTTTTTTGGGGATTAAAATAAGGTTGGCGCGGGATAAGGCTTTCGGGTAGTGCACTCCAAGAAAAAAATCCTTAGTCGTATCGATCACGTCTGTCTCAATGATGTTCCAGCATGACCGAAAAAAAACTCCGATGAATTCGTCTGGACCAGGAGCGCTGTGTTCGTCGAGGGCCCAGATCACGGATTTAACTTCATCAGCGGATCAAGGGACGAGAAGCAGCACATTGTCTTACTCTTCTATTAATGTGGGAACCTACGCCAGGAAGCTTACATCCCTGACGACGTCCTCTTTGGTGAACAGTTTGGAGTAGATGTTGGCGACCGTCGCCTGGATGCTCCGCTGATCTTTTTGTAAATTTTTGTTTTCGTCTGAAATTTGATGAAGGGTAAGTTGGTGCCTGCATCCCCTAACGCAGGCGTGGAAAAAAGTCGAGGTTTTGTCACCCTCGCTGTCCCAGGTCAACCTAGCTTTCTGCTTCTAAAATCCCATCTCCACTTTCAGGCAGGATTTTATGATAGCCTTGTTGAGGTTAAGCGTAGCGCAGTTCTCCGGAGAGCACTCCACTGTAAATCTAATCTCTGTCCGAGTGACGTCGTCTTCCGCTACCTTGATTTCTTGGTATATGTTGCCGAAGGCCAACTTGCTCCAAGAGGTGAGGGCGTTCCTAGTTGCCCGAAGCATCAATGCCACTCTGGTAAGGGGGTCCTGGTTGTTCGCCGAGTTCCATGCGGATGTAACGGTGTTATAGAATTGAGGGTGGTGTCTCCAGAAGTCCAGGAATCTGAAGGGCTTTTTGATGGGGTTGGAGTTGTTGCTGAACTCGATGAGGAGGGAGGAGTGATCGGATTCTGTGGAGTTAAGGTGGGACAGGTTTGAGAGGAGATTCATATCTGACCACTGGTGTAACACTCAGTTTCTGGAATGAGGATAATTTTGAAATTTTGTATTTATAATTATTATATATTTGTATTTAAATCATATTATGATTTTTTGGTAATTTTTAATCAATTTAAAACTGTTTTAAGTCATGGCTTATGATTTTGATTCCTTGCTAGTGTAACCTGAGAGACTGCCTGACCTAGAGCTTGACCACGTCATTAGGATAATTTATTATTACTTTTGAGCATGAGGGTATTTTGGTCATTTGGCCTCTTTGAATTATTTCATAATTTATTGCACTGGTGATTGTTGATTTTGACTTTTGCTAAGATGTGACTTAAGAGACTATCCTAGACTTTGACCTTGACCTTGGTGACTTAGTTAACATGGTATGGACCCTAATCTAACTCAAGTTGTTCTTGGTTGACTTAAATTGGCTAAGTTTCATGAAGAGAGTAGGAGGATTTTTGCATTGGACCATAGGCTAAGGACTTGAGCTAGTTAGCTAGTGCAACTTGGCCCATAGCCCATTAGTAAAACCCTAACCCTAATTCTTTCCTTTATGACCAGCCACTAGGTTATTCCCTTCCCTATAAATAATCTCATATTTAGTTCTTGCCCCTTTTGTATTGAAAGAGCACATAGAAAAAAGAAAGGTTTGTCCATTCTTTCCCATTCCATAGATTCTCTATTTTAAATCCTTTTCCACTCTAGTTTCTTGCATTAGAGCCTAATACCCTCTTATTTTCTTATTATGGAATTTAATCCCAGCCTTGGGACAATTTGGGAGCTTTGGCTAGCAAGGAAGAATCCTCCATTTGGAGCTTTTTCAAGCTTTTTGCACCTATAGGTAAAATCCCTTAAATTTGTATTAATATTTCATTTTCTTTGCATTTAGCGCTAGATCTAGGAGTGTAATGCCTGTGGTTCGTATTACGTATTTGGAATACGTATACGTATTTTATCTTGTATTGCTTAATTCCTGGCTTAGCTTTTCCTTCTTGGCTCGGTTTATTCTTGGCCCGGGGTTGGCTTGGTTCGGTTGGGATTGTTTTTGGTTCATCATGAACCATGGATGAACCCCTTGCCTACCACCACCACTACCATTTATTAACCCATTCTTCCATTCTCTCTCTTCATTACTCTTCTTCTTCTTCCATTTACTACTTCACCTACCCAGAGAGAGGTATAGACAAGTGCAACTTGCTTCATGGAGGAACTCTAATTTTATTGCTTCATTCTCTTCCTTACTGTATTCTAAAGCACTTTAGTACTTTACATTTTTAATTTCTATGGCTAGATTCTTGTAGATCTAAGTTTATTTTATTTTCGGAATTCTTGGGTTTTGATCTACTTAATCTTGTTATTTCTAAGTTTTGATGGTTTCATGTAGTAGAGCATTTCATTCTGTCCCATTTTGACCTATAGAAGTTCGGATTTGGACTCCGGATGAATGTTTCATGGAGCTTGGAGCATGGATTCTTGGCGTTCTTCTTCCCGGAAGCTTGGAGAAGAAGAACGGTGCTAGACTTGACTGCATGAATACTTCATACGGCAAGTGATTCCGAGCCGCATGGGCCTTCATACGACAGTCCTGGCCGCATGGGCTTGACTTGACTGTATGAACATTTCATGCGGCAAGTGCTCTCTCAGCCGCATGACTGTTTGGATCCCAGCCGCATATGCATCCTTTATTTCCTGAGCCGCATAGGCCCTGATCCTCGAGCCGCATGAGAACCCCCAGACCCAGCCGCATGGACTTCTTAGTCCGGGCCACATGACCCTGATTAATCCCAGCCGCATATGCATCCTTTATTTCCTGAGCCGCATGGGCTTCTACTAAACCGCATGCGCCTAGCCCTATCCAGCCGCATGGACTTCTCTTCCGCTAGCCGCATGAGACCCACCTAATTAGGCTGCATGCGCCCTCGTCCCCCTGAGCCTCATGCGCCCCTCTTGTCTTGGCCGCATGCGCCCTCTTGTCTTGGTCGCATGGGTTCCAGTGACTCTGGCCGCATGCGCTCACCTAATTAAGCCACATGTGTCTTATCCTCCCCTGGCCGTATAGGCCTGAGCCGTATAACTTTCTAATAACCCTGTGTATTATTATTTATCATTAATTACCCATGTTTTGTAACTCCTTATTGTATATTTTTACTTCCATTTTATATCCTTACGCCTTTTGTCCTAAACTTGATTTTATTTAATATGTTTAGAATGATAATCGAGCACGACCTGACAGTGACCCGTAGTGGTGCACTCCTGACATGACTGACATGACCTGATAATGGCCCGTCGTGGCACACTCTTGACCAGTAAACTTGACATGATAACCTGACATAATATATCTTGAACAGCTGTTGCGACGGCTACCTGACATGATATAACCTGTATAAATAACATGGACTCTGTGGGCGATTGTGCTTGTACAAATAAACTAGTCCTGTCTTACATCATGTCTAGGATGGGACTCCTGAGTACCACGGTCAGGAGTACCTACTGAAATGGACTAAGGCTAATAACTAGATTAATACATTAGTCATAAAGAGATCTCCTAGCTACAGGCAATCCCGTTACCTGGGTACGCCTTGGGATCTGTAGCCTGCCGTCGGTTAGGGCACATTTCCAGCACACTGTCATGTGTTGCACCCTTCAAGCTACCTAAGGGTACATGCGTTTCCTGGACGATGTACCCACCTGAATTCAACCCTAATCTTTCAACCCGGGTAACCTGGATGGTCTGCAGGGCTTGTGGCTGTGGAATAATCTTACTGCATCTTGTTAGTAATTAGGCTTGTGATAACCCTAGTTAGTTAAAGTATCAAGCCATAATTCTTGCTTGGCCGTGAAATGATTGGATGGAGTCTAACCAGTCTTGTCTTGCCCTGATCCTGTTCCAGATTACTGCATGACCAGAATGCTTGTATTTATTTTACCGATAAATGATGAGAATCCAAGTTCTGTTCAGACGAAGGGTTACAACCCCGATCCTTGTTTGGTTTACGGGTTGTAACCTGGTTATCTGAATAGTTCTATTGTTATCTCGTCGTATATCATCCTGATGTATTTTCTTTATTTCCAGTTTTTACTTTATTTATACTCTTGTGCTGATTGCTGGTTTTAGTTCCTAAGTGAAGCTTCCTTTGTGGCACTTGCTCTTTCTGGGATCTGACCCAGCTGGTTTTGCTTGGCCAGATTTTGGAGCAGCTCCAGAGGATCTACCGACCTTCCAGCCAGATGGTGGCCACTAGACGAAACCCTGGCAACGAGTGGGTTTATTTTTTTATCTCCCACTTTATTGTAAAAATATTCTTTTAAGGCGTTTAGCCGACGAGCACCTGTTAGCTCGATTGCACTTTACTTAATGTCTGCCTACGGGCTGTAACATGATTGACGGATCCTAGGGTTGATCATGTATGACTAAACTCTTGCTAGTCCTAACATTTTATAACGACTAGCTTCATGATCAGCTGAATATGTAATATTTGGGATGCCTTACTATTGTATATTTAATGATCATACATCTTGTAACTTTACTTACTTGCTTGTGATTGAGACACTAGGCTTGTTCATGACCTTAAGAGACTGATGGATTGTAGTTAAACCCTCATATATCTAGACAGCCGTGACCGTATAGTGATGTGGATCCCATTTCATTATACGTAGCTGGCTATGTCTGCCCCCACTCTCCAGTATTCTGGTTCTGGGGCGTGACAAGGAGTCCCCTAGTTGTCCCTGAAGTTTGAGTCGATTTCGTGTCCGTTTGGTGTCCGTATCGGACACGTATCAACGTATGTACATAGGTATTCGACGAAATGTCTCTTAGAACTTTTTGTTCGTGATTTTCAAAACAAATTACATATTTGGAAAGCTTATTATATATAGATTATGTATGTATATGTCTGAACACGATTTGGGTTGGTTTTCGTGTCCAAATTTGGATATGAACTCGTGCACGAGGCCCCGGTGCGCTGTCCTGCTACTCGAGGTCGATACAGGATACGACACAGCCCCTTGTGACATGATTTTTGGTGGACACGAGGGGGCAACCTCTGTCACCACTCTCCCAAAGTTTGAGATGATTTTGTGGAGTATTCTCGAAGTTATCGAGCTCACACGGGTTTTGCACTGACACTGCGTGCGCGCAAAATCGCGTCTAATACGTGCTATTTTCTTTGGACACGACCTTAGTGGACACGATACAAACACTTCGTCACGAAGCCCTACTATGGGCAAACCCATATGAAAGATCTCGACCCACCTCGAGCACTGTGTCGAGCCCACGAAGGCTCGACACGTACGCACGAGGCCTACTGACACTGATTTCTCTGAAACCTGGTTTCAGCATATTGGACACGTCGTATCCACTTTTGTGGACACGAATCGACCTGTATAAAACCACATTATGTTCACACACCTCTGTCAACCATTTAATTGACTTATTAACATGATTTTTATTGCCAATTTGTATTTCTTTCCAATTCCTGATACACGTTCCAGTTTTGCATTTCTCAAAATTAATTTCTATTTTAAACTAATTTTTGATGTTTAAATTACCAAGGTTAACCTATTTACATGTGTATTAGGTTGTCTTAATGTTGGTTACTGATTTGGTGTTTGGTAATTGGATTCAAAAAGGATTCGAATGTGTCAACTGATACATTTTACTGTTTTATAATCCTGAGCTTCATTCCTCTTAAAAGCTGATTTGAATGTTTTAGCCATGATACAATGTGTTAGTTCTGTCACAACCTGGGAACCATTTTCCTGAGAATGGCTCACATCACTGAAAATTCCTAAACAGAAACGCACACATGTTCAGGCACATTACACTGTTCTTACACCAGCTCACACTCGACCACCCCTTTTCAATTCCTGTGAGGATTGGTTTCACTTGTTGTGTTCGTATAGGGAGTGAGGGTTAGTATCAATAGCAGAGGTTAGTTGGCTTGACCCACATCATTAATGTCTGATATCATGTAGCCTATAGTAGCACCGTATATATATATGTGTATATATGATGACAGTAGGCATGCATATATAGGTTCATTACACTGTGACTTGTGTACATTGCAAATCTGGAAACTGAGACACAATTGGCACACACACACACACATTCATTTCACTCATGTGGCACTCACACACAGGAGATTGACACTGATTGTTGTAGACTGGTTGTGGTTGTTGAACTTTGATGTATGGAAGGGGCTTTGGAGAACAAAGTTAGAATGGATCATTCCATACTGCAATACAAGGATGTATTAGCATTGAACTTAAGAGTAACCTGTGTGGTCAGTCCACTTTCCCTTGCACTATATATCCTGTATTGGACTTGAGTTCTGTCCTCGTAGGCCTAGTAGCCTACAACAGGGAACTTGACCCTCCACCTATGAGATAGGCACTTGAGAGGGATTTCTAATTCCTGTAACAGCAGGTATTAGGGTAGAGCTTTATTTTGATTGTAGTGTATTAGTGAGGTTAGAGAGAGGGAAAGAGAATGAGATTAGGGGTATCAAGGCAGTTCATAGGGTTAATGGTATGAGTATATATCAGATAATATAGAGATATGTTTCAGTTGTAGGTAAGAAGTAATTAGGATGCTTTAATTGCAGTCCCTAACCTCCCATTGCATAGCCAAATGAGTTCAGTCCCCTGTTTCTCCATAGTATCAGTCATTGACACTTGGTATAAGTTGAGAGAGTAGAGGAGGATATGGATTTGGTTATATAGGTAAAATAGATGCACTTAGACAAGGGGATTATATGTTTTTTTTGTGTATATCCATATAGGTATATATGCGTGAGGCATTGCCTTAGCAATGATAGGCCACTGCACACTCTCTTTGAATGAAAGGCTAGGAGTTGCAGGCATCATTTAGGGAGTTCCTTCCTTGTGGTACATAGGAGGAGCAGGGCAGTATATCATGAGTGAAGGGCATGGGGCTCATATACATGTGAGTGTGGTGAGGATAAGGGTTTTAGCTTGAGAGATGATTGTGGATAGGTAAGGAAGTAGTGTATTCATGTGTAAGACTTGGGAGTGAGGTAGGATGGGGTGTATGGATACTATACACTATGGGGTAGGTATATGGGTTTTGAGTATGCCTATGTTGTGTTATATAAGGGTTAGAGAGTTGGGTAGCAGTTGACAAGTGATATGCACACATATATATTATAGAGATAATATAGAGGTTGGGATACATACATATATATATTGTAGGTATATATGTGATATAAATACATATGTTATATGTATGTGAAATAGGAGTGGCATGATATATAGTGGGTTATATGTACTATACTCTATAGATGATCATGTAGGATGTATTATTTGTATATGAGAATTGGTGGTTAGATTCTAGGATTTGATTATGGTTTGATACCACCCTTGACACTAGCACTAATAGTCTCTTAGCCAAATAACCTAGAATAGGCCAAACAAATCAAGTTTGACCAATAGTGGACTATTTAACTAGGATAGACTAGTTTGACCTAATTTGACTAAAGTGTTGACCATGGTTGACCCAAGTTTGACTTAGACCTAGTTTGACCTAGACAATTGACCTGGTTTGACTTAGAGTTGACTTTGACCTAGATTGGCCTAGAAATCACGTAGATTGCATCATAAACTTCATTTGTCTTATTTAAACATATTATAACTTGTATTCCTCTGTTTAGGACATTGTGACTCTGTTGTAGACATCTGATATTGCACTACTCTTTTCAGAGTATCAGGCAAGTACATTCTCTGATAGTTCTCTCATTTACTTGTTAATTACTGTACTTCAGTTCTAGTTAGTTGTATGCGATTCTCTGTTACAACACGTATGGATATTTCTGGATTCATGTATGCGACACACATTTATTGTCTGGCCTCTATTACTGGAATCATTCTAGAATCATTTACTGGTATCATCATAATCTGGCTGGGCTCAACATGAATCAATGTGTCAAAATTCTGGATTCACTTGCTGGAAGGGGAAATACTAGAGTAAGACATGTCGACATACCCCAATTCTGGAATCACCCCATACTGGAATCAAACTGGAATAATAGCCATCTCAGACCCGGCCAGGTGTGTGATGTGCCGGATTACCTATAGCCATTTACATGTCGATCTCGGTATTTTAAAACACACTGCTAGAGTATAGATTGGACTCACCCTGGAATCATTGATCACTATGACTGGGATCGTCCCTTACTGGATTCATCTTGTATTAGATTCGTCTTGTACTGGACTTACATTGGAGTTACACTTGTCTTACATTTACCGTCTGGACTTATACCATATTACCCTGGTTCAGCTTGTTCTATTTTTACAGTCTTTATTGCCATAATTCTTCTCTTGTTTAGTTACTTACTTTCTTTGCACTTTATCTGTCTTCTTTACCATCACCTGAATATAAACTGCCATGTTCATCAGTATAACTGTCTATAACTGCTTTATAGTTCTCTGTCATTTACTTGGGTTTTCTAGATGAGATTGTGCTCGTTCCTGTTATGACTGGACCTGTTGAAACATTACAGATACTTGCGCTGAGGACACATGCCCTACATGTTATGGACCCGGAGACAGGACAGCTACCTTTGGCCCCGACACTCAGGAGTAATCGGGATTTAGTTTAGTATACTTATATTTTGTCTCTTGTAGAACTTGTTGAATTGTATTTGAGACTTGTGTTGTATTTAAGATTGTTGAGATTTTGTTATTATTATAGTAGTTGTCTTCTATTCTTAGATTCTTCTGTGTTATCTTATCATGCTTAGACTGTGATTGAGTTTCAATATCTTATACTTGTCCTCCGTTCGGAGTTGATCATGATGAGTACATTATATACTACATGAGTTGATGGTTAGTTAGAGATTTAGAACAGTGTTCTACTGCCGATACTGCGGCGTAGGCTGGGTGCTGTTACGTACTCGTACCCTCACGGTGGGTGCGGGTCGTGATAACTGGTTGTCGATAAGGGTACGATCAAGGCGAAAGAATTGACGACGAGCTCCTTCTTGCATGTTGCACCTGGTAAAGGCGTTACCGGAGTAGGGTAGGTAGAATAGGTTGGCCTGAAAAGTGAAGGCGTTGAAGTCGTTCATAACCGGTTGGTGGGGAGGGCGCCCCCCCGATTTTTCATCCATGTTGGCGATCATGTTGAAATCTCTAAGGCATATCCACGGGAGGTTATAAAGGAAGTTGCGGGTGTCCATAAGAGTGTTCTAGAGCTGCTTGTGCTTTTAGTATTCGCAGCTGCAGTGAACAACAGATATGAGGGCACGAAAGGGCAGGGATGGGTGTTCAACCCAGCAAGAAAGCGCCTGATCGGAGTCGAGGGCGGTGCCGAACGTGCAATCTTCGGAGAAGAGGATCCAGATGTCGTGACGCCCCGCGATCGCATTCGGGAAGTCGAGCAGGAGTTGAATGGATTTGAGTTTTCTTTGGGGTATTTTAGGTTCGATGATAACTAAGATGTCTATCCGATGAATTTTGATCAGGGTGATTAATCTCCTCTTGGTTGGTTTATTGGTCGGCTTCTGACATTCCAAGATAGGATGTTTAGCATCTGTATGCTTGCGATTGGGGGTGGGGTTGATCTTTGAGGCTGACCATATGGTCATGATCGATGGCTCTTTGGCAGGGAGCTCGTTCTTCTTAGTTTCATGAATTTTGGGGGCCCTTATGGCGGCAGTAGTGGCAGCTTTCGTCGAACCTCTAGAACTCGGGTCCTCGACTCTTGTGTCTGGCCTCGGGAAGATTTCGAGTTCTGATTCGATCTCGGCTAGTACACTGAGGGGGTTATTGGGGTTTAAGAATCCTGCGTCCTGATCTTGTTTAATCCTGGCCTCATATTCTCGGCCTAAAGACTGCTTGGCCTCATCCGGGAGGAAAGGAGGAAGAATCTGCAGAGGCAGGAGGGATGTGGGGGTTGGGGGATCTCCAAGTGCGGAGTTGTTAATCAACGACATCCGATTATCCCCTGGAATTCTCGAGTCGCCCATCGAAATACCGTCGGCATCTTCAGCGGGAGGGGACTTATCGGGGAGGAGAGTTAACTGGTTTTCGACCTCCGAGGAGGAGCTTAGGATCTCAAAGCTGTTGAGGAGGGTGATGCCTGTTGGCTTATTGGGTGTTGAACGTATGTCAACCAAAGAGGGGGCAAGAGGGCTGGTGGAGCTGTCTCTATCTGTAAAGTGAGAATGGGAGTTGGGAAAGGGGAGGATAGGGACTTAGGGGGGAGGCGGGTCGCTCTGGGATGTATTTGTTTTTGGGGTCATTTTTTTTGATCTCTGGGTGGGCTTTAAAATAAAGCTTTGAGAGGTGTCCTCTGATCTGACAGGGCATACAGAAACTGATGTTGTTGTCATACTCCAGCGTCTATAGGTGGGACAGTCCCCCTAACTCGAGCTGAATGAGCGATGGGGGGTCAGAGGATAGATCTATCTCTACACAGATTTTTGCGTAGTTGCCTTTAGAGAGGTTACAAGTTTTGTCGGCGATGGATACCAGAGTCCTAAAAGAACTAGCAATTATCTTGAGTGTTGCGGGAGCGAAGAATACTAGGGGGAGGTTCGGTAAAGTAATGAACGTAGAGATAATTTTGGAGTCGACATTGGGGTTGAAACTGGAGGACCATTTCACGATCTTCACGCTGAGAGAGCCGATATAGGTGGTGCCTTTGGCCCAGACTAAGGAGTAGTCAGGGCCTGAGGATAGGTGGAGGAGAAGGTGTTTTGAGTCCAGGGTACAACCTTGTAAGCAGCTGAGAGGCCCCAGCCTGCGATGACTTCTTTTACGAAAGGCAATTTAGGGCATCCGGCCTGTAATTTCAGTACAAAGGACTTTGAGAAGGATGAGGATAGAGATGAAATTTTGTTTGGAGAGAACGGCACACAAATGGTGTGCCATTCGGTAAAGGGGTGAACTCGATCTCTGGAAGAACGATTTCCTTCTCTGCCGGGGGTAACTGTGCCACATGGTCCGTTCGCAATATGTCGACGAATGATGGGTAGTTGGATGTTGACGGTAAGAGATCGGGAGGGGGCGAGGAATGCTGAACGGGCGGGGACTGCAAAAATAGAATCCTGTTGGGAGGATCGGAGGCTACTGAGCAAGTCGGGTGGGGCTCCGAGGGGCAGCTGACACTCCCTGGTGAAAGACCGGCATCCTTAGGCGCATGAAGTCCCCTGAGAGGGGAAGTTCCTGCGCGCAAAACAGCTCCCGTGGCCGTATAAAATACTTCTAGGGGGAATAGGGGGTGGGGGAGGTGCCCCCCGTCGCGGGGGGTGCATACTGAGCACCTGACTATGCCTGATATGGTGCACGGACGTGAGGCCTGCAGGGAGGGGGAATGCCTAGTGGAGGATGGGTGCTCTTGGGCGCATGTCCCGCTTGGAGGGGGTGCATGCGCTCCAGCCGAAGACGTGAGCGCATGAAGAGAGGTAATTCCTTGGGCGCATGCTGAGGGCGGTAAAAGGAGGGTAGCTTGGCTGAGAGGAATATCCTTGTGCGCATAACCCGCTAAAAGTGCGGGCGCTTGCACTTCGACGGGCGTCACGGGCGCATACGGAGCCCCCATGAGGGTGAGCGCGCTCGAAGACGAGGAGAAGGGTGGCATATATGCTTCAACATGACTCCACGTAGAGGGGGTCGCAAGGAAGCCAGATTGCGTCATGAGCGTATGCCCCTCCGAAATGGGGGTGGGCACATGCTGAGACACGACGGGGGAGGGCTCATAAGTGCCGCAACTAGTGCTGGGCGAATGGAAGGGCAAAAAAAGCAGGAGTTTCGAATTCGAAATCGAACTCCCAACGAGCAGGAAAGGGGGGCCGAAAATCGATGAGTCGGAGTGCATACTGCCCTGCTGGAGAGGGAGATGGAAGCTGGGAGACTCCAGCGGTGGCGGGGGCCATTGGAAGGGGAGGCGAGATCGGGAAAGAGGACCGTAGAGGGGAGAGCTCCACCGGGCTCGACGGTCCGCGCCGACGACCGGGTCGGGGTGCCGGCCTCGACTGAGGGGGAGGCGATAACAGGCGGCCATCTGAGTTTGGGGGCGACTCCGGCGAACGGGAGTCCTACCAACGCGAGCTGGTCTGAGGTCCAAGGAAGGCTGTGCGACGCGCTCTGGCGGTCGGAGGATGAACGTGACAGCCGGCGCCGGAGGAGATACGGATGGGAAGGGTGGAGGATCGGCTGAGGAGAACGGCCCCATCCTCGATGCCGAGGGCGGCCGGCTGAGACAGACAGCTGTGCGCGGCCGGAAGCTCCGGGAGGGACACAAGGGTAGGAGAGCAGCGGCACAAGCTCGGGCATAGCAGCAAAATTGGAATATATATATATATATATATATATATATATATATATATATTGAGTTCTATGCTGCAGCCTCACATGAGCTCTACGCTGCCCCATCCAGCATCTTCCCCATTCACCCCCCGGCCCTCACCCTCCCCATCCCTCAAACTGCATCCTCCGCCGACCCCCATATATATATATATATATATATATATATATATATATATATATATATATATATATTGAGTTCTATGCTGCAGCCTCACATGAGCTCTACGCTGCCCCATCCAGCATCTTCCCCATTCATCCCCCCTGGCCCTCACCCTCCCCATCCCTCAAACTGCATCCTCCGTCGACCCCCTAGCCCCCGCCCCCCCTTTCGGTCCCCGGCTCATCTCCAGGGTCCTCTTTTCTGCCGCCCCTCACCACCTCCCTTGAGCTTTTCGCAGCTCTATCCAACAACCTCCCTGCTGCATCCACCGTCGACCCCCTTGCCCCGGCCACCCCCCTTCGGCCCCTGGTTCGGCCCCTGGGCCCTCTACTCAGTCGTCCCTCGCCTCCTTAGCTTTTGCGGTCTGTCCCACCACTCCTCCTGCGGTCCCCTCGTACGTTCCCGGGCCAGGGGACTCATCCGCGGTGGCCCCGGGCGCTCTCCCCCTTCCTCTTCCGATTGCTCTTGGTGTAGTGCCCCGTCCCGCTCAGTCAATCGGAGGAATCGAAACGCCGACGGTGTTCGGCCTTAGCTTTGGGAAAGGGCTATCAAATAGGCATTCATGAGTTGAACGAAATGATAGGGTAACAAGGAAGGAAATGCTCGCGACCGTGTGTCGTCGAGGGGTCTCAAGGAAAGGAATGCTCGCGACCGTGGGTCGTCGGTCTCAAGGATAGAAGTCTTGGTTTTGGTAGAGGAATGACTGTGTGAGACGTCAGTTTGTGTCGAGTCTTGCATGGTCATTTGACAACTTGTCGACAAGGGCGATGAACCCTCGAGCGGTAACCCTTGGCCAAGGGGCCGACTCGGCCTAGGAGGGAACAAGGTATAGTCGTACGTAAGGTTTTGGCACAGGTTAAGCGGGGACTTGCGACGGGGCAAGCTACTTGCGTCGAAAGGATCCCGATTAACAAAACTATACGTCAAGGTATAGCTTGTGATGCTAGTGACCAAGTTCATATAGATGTCGACAAATAGCGGCTAACCGCGTGTATGCCTTTGGATTTAGTTGAGTTGAAGGTGTGTACAGTTAGAACACAAAGTTTGGGCCTAAGATTGGGTTTTAACATAGGCATCGTGCTTCGGCACGAGATGTAGCGTCAAGTCTTGAGTTGTCGGCATATAAGTTGCTTAAGTTGGTTGAGTTGTTTGAGTTTAAGTCGGGAAACCGCCGCAAGGCAAAGTTGGTTGAGTGACACTAACATTCACAAGTCTTGATTGGGTCAATTGGTGGTCAAAGTAGCATGGGCCGCTAGGCGGCAAGGGCCGCGAGGTGACGATACGGTTAAGTCTCACTGAATTGTGAGGCACGGCCTCAGCAAGGGTTTGTAGCACGGTCACACAAAAATAGAGCTTCATCGCGTAATTGCATCTCTGATTTTAAGCCGTAAGGCAAACACGACTCGATAGGTTAACGTTGTTGGCACGAGAAGGGTCTTGAGGCAAGGTATTGAGTTAACATTCGTTGCAAGCACGAGATGGTCTAAAGACACAAAATAAGCAAGGTGTCGGTCATAAAACTGATCTTAAGGCAAGACTAGAAAGATAATTGATAAGAAGGGACTATATTGCATAAAGTAAAATAACGTGCAAGTTTTGTATGGGTGGGCGAGGAGCTCATTCCACCAGTACAGTTGAGTACTGACACCCACATAGTTTCCATGTGCAGGCACAGGTAGAAGCTCGTGGCACGGAGCTCGCTTGGATGCGTCGAGGTACGGAGTTCCTTGGCGATTCGAAGCGTGCGGCCGCATGGAGAAAAGACTTATACGGGACATAATGTATGGACATCGCCTTCCGAAGCTTCCGCTGGATCAAGACTTGTAATTGAGAGATGAGAGAGAGTTGAGTGAACTTGTAAAGAGTGAGCTTGAGTGATTGTAATATTGGCCTTGCGCCCCCAATGTAACCGTTGTTTCAATATCAATAAAGAGATTCTTTGAATAACTTGTGTTTGTTCTTAATTTCTGCTGCTATTATTCGATATTTCTGCTTGGGACTTCTGTGCGACGACCCCATCGTAGCCGCTGAAATCGGCCGTTATGGAACCCGTCTTACACGAGCGCAATCTAGGCTCGTGCGACATCACGCCTTAGCGAGGACGATCGCTCCTACGGGAGCGGGGCGTGACATTTGGTGTGCTAGAGGTGTCGCCCCCAGTAGGCGGGGCAGCTCCCAACCCGTCCTTATCATTTTGTGCGGCAGGCCCCTCCGCCCTCACCCCTCGCCCCGAGCAGATCCCTGTTTGCCATGAATTATAAAAGAACAGAACAATTATATCGGAGGACTGGACTTTTACTTCACAATACAAACTCGCTTGTACAAAGAAAGCCTAGGGACGAAAACCTAGGTACAGCAATCTAAGTACAATTGTTTATTTTAGATTTTGGGGGGTGACGGTAGAGGCTCGGGAAAGCGACGGCAGCTCTGCCTTACTCCTTGGACGATCGGATGCAGCCTTGGCTCCGGGAAAGAAATGCTCTCAGGATGCCCTCTGTGTGTGCCTTTGTCTCTCTGCACTCTCTCTTCAAGTCTCTCCAAGTGCTCTAGTGCTCTAGCAAAAAAGTTCTCTTTCGCAAGGGAATGGCACATTGCTATTTATAGGAGTGGGATGCGAACATTAGGATTTGCAATGATTGCCTCTTTGAGAAGTCGACGGTTAGAGATTAATTAATCTGGGCCATTAATTTTGATTGTAGCGAATCTAGGCAATTAATGTGGATTACATCAAATCTCCGTGGGCAATTAATGATGATTGCCATAAATCTTCATAATTTGTTATGCCAAGCTCGGATCTCCCGCCACGTGTTCAATTTGCATGATTGCAAATGATCTGATTTGATCCCAGTAATTATGAGGATGGCACTAAACCTAGTTGTTAGGATTTGTTGATGAATCTTGATCGATTTGATGCCATGTGTCCCATTATTATTGTGCTGCTAGCTATAGGGACGTAGAAAAAACTAAGCTTCTGCCACGTGTTTTAACTGCGAGCCGCATGAGGATTGTTCTCTACTGAGCCGCATAAGACTGGCCACGTATGGAAATGATCTGAGCCGCATGAGCGTAGGTGACCGCATGATGGGTGGCTTCTCAGTAAGCCGCATAAAGATAATCTTCGTGAGCCGCATAGGGTAGACTCTGCCTGAGCCGCATGAGGTGGCCTCTCTCTGAGCCGCATGGGGTAGCCTCTGCCTGAGCCGCATGGGGTGGCCTCTGCCTGAGCCGTATGCGACTGTCCACGTGTCAAGGCCGCATGAAGGATTTTGGGGTTTGATGGATCGTATCAGAGATTTCCTTCGTTTCCCTAGGAGTCTACCATTATGACAAAGTCATTATTGCAGCTTTATGTCAGAGCTGTCAGTTCTCCTTTACGTCGGAGCATTAAATAGGGCCTTTGCTTAATGGCCAATTGTAGAAGCAAACAGCAGAAGGCCACGTGGTGTTGCTTGAGCCACATGTCCAAGCTGGTGACTTTTGAACCGCATGACTCTCTTGAGCCGTATGAAGCTCGTCTGTTTTTGAACCCCATGGGTTTTCCTGTTCTGAGCCGCATGAGCAATCATGTTCCTTTTCTATGCTTCTACAAGGCCCCTTTTAAAGTTTTCAATTTACAAAATTGAAATACTTTGAATAAGAAGCATGGCTATGTGAACTCCGCTGGCCGCATAGGATGCTCTGGCCGCATGAACCTCTTTGTCGCATAGCCTGTCTAGCCGTATAAATTTCCTAGCCGCATGGGCTCCCTGCCACGTGTGCGTGTCGTTAATTGCCTTTAATTCGTTTTAGACCCGTCTTTTGGGGGAATCCTGTCACGATCCGATCCCAATTTTTTGGGTCGACTCGGATCATGCCTAGCCTGTACCGTTGTTGAGACGGCGGCAGTAAGCTGTATCCCATATGCAGGTACAATCAACAATATTTGAAACTATAATTGCCACAACATTTAATTAAACGATAATATAAACTTGTCCATTACAAAGCTTGTCCACAACTTTAACATAACATTTATTTTATTTAAAAGTTAAACTAAAACTCCAACTAAGCAGAAGTGTCATCATAAATCTCCATGGACGTCGTCTGGGAGCACAGCAGGGTACAGCTCCGGGTCATAGTAACTACTGATCAGTAGCTCTGAGTCATCAATAGAACCTATTGGGTGTGGGGGATCCAGTCAGGAAAGGAGCAAGTACAATTGTGAAAATTAACAACTTGCATAATGAATATAAACTTGCAATATTAAATAATTTTGAAACAATGATTTCCAACTATAAAATAATTGTGATTTGAGTAAGCAGTATCTATGACCGGTTTAGGATGATTCAATTGTATCGTATTGATACGCTCCGGCCTAACCCCGTGTGAAGAGGGGTAATCTCGCACATTTATTAACTATTTGGCTTTGATCATAGATAACTACACTACTCCCCATTATCCCGATGCAATGATTCAGTATATTACTCTAGGAGAGAGTACGTGTAACAGTTGTGTATTTAACATGCAAAATTTCTAATATTAATTAAACTGCAATTAACCACAACCATACTTGCCTTGATTTAAACTGAGAGTCGATGGATGTTCCGAGTAGATGCTAGTTACGCCTTCGAAATCCTACAAATGGAGCATCTATACTTATCAATCTGTATCAAACCAACTAAGTGTGCTAGTTACAATCTCTATTTTCTTTCTTAATAAATTTTATCCTTTTTATTCTAATTAGAACACAATTATCAGATGGTTTACTATTTACAAGAAAACATCAATTTAATCCTTTATTTTTGGAAAACTTACAATTTATTATTTAAATTGTTAAAACTTTGTATTTTATACATAAAGTTATTATTTATCTAATAAGTGAGAAAATCATAAATTTCCTAATATTTATGAGAATATATATATATATAGTTATTCTAACATTTACGTTACACTACCACAACCAGAAAAGAAAATAAAATAAATCCTAATTATTACATCTTTCACAGCATGTTTAAATAAGCAATTGGGCTTATGCCCTTACAACCCGATTTACATAAATTAAAATAAGAGAAAGAAAACGTTAGTCTTGAAAATTACCTACAAAATTAATATTAACTAATAATTAAGAATAAAAATAAAATGAGTCTCAGAACTGGTCCAATCTTCAATTTCAGCTACTCTGCCTCAACGTCCGGACAAACCGGTGCGTTTGCATTTCACTGGGGCCCATATACCGAAAAGGTCGTCGCCCAAAAATATTATCATTTCCGAAAATCATTTTTTAAAAATTATATAATCAATTTTTTTATAGAAAATTCGGCAGCATTCCTTCTATTTTCGGGATAACCCAAAACTGGGAAATGCGCCGATTTTCCTGAAAAATGATCTCAACCAACAGAATTCCCAAGTTCACCGATACTAAGGAATTTCCCGAGCCAACATGAATTAAGGAACTCCCACAAAATACTAAGAAAACCAACAGAATCATAATCCAATAACATTGGCTAACCACAGCATCCGAAGTAAATTCGGAAAACCAATTTTTTCCACAGAACTCTTTCCAAAGAGTTCACGCAAAAATCACAGAACCCAAAATCAGAGGACAATTGTCCGAAACCAGAAACATAGCCGAAAAACCGAATTTTCTAAAGAAAATTCTCGGACCAGATTTCATCATAGACCAAAAGAACTACGGGACTAACAGAAGTTACCAAAAAATGAAGGAATCCGAAGTGATGCCTCGGACTCGGAACGTTCCAGCACTCGCGGACAGTGGGAACCCACAGATCTGAGTCAGGTATGCTGATCGAGCGGGACAGAGTCACGAAGACCGGCGACGAGGGGGTAGCTCGGGAAGTCGCTGCAGGGGACCGACCGGGGAGCGGTGGTGACAGAGGCTGGACACCGGGGAGGGCCCGCTGGAAGGGCAGCGAACACCGGGGACTGCTGGCGTCGGGCGCTCGGCAGGGGGTCGGGCTCCTGGCCGGAGTTGGGCGCGACCAGAAAGTCGGGGCCGGCCGCTCGAATCGTCGGGTCTCGGTTGGGGAGGGTTTGAGAATTTGAGGGTTTGGGAGAGTGGTGGAGGAAAAGATGGAGAGGGAGAGAATTTATAGGGAGAAAAATGGGTGTTATGGAAACCCTAGAGTCTCCATTGAAGGAGAAAGTAATTCCTACGGTTTTCCGATGAGGAAGAAGAATGGATGCGTTCATCCGTTCCAATTTGTAAAGGGTTTCATCTCTAAAACTATAACAAACAAATCTACTCTCATATGACAACCAACACTTGGTGGTGTAGTGGTTGTGTCTTGTGACTTGGTTGGGAAGGTTGAGGGTTCAAACCTTAGGATTAACATCTATATTTTTTTATTCTTATTTTTACCAATAAACCAATAAAAATCAATTTAAAGAAAAAATTTCTTTTAATTATTAGTAAAAATTATTTTCTTTACTCTTATAGCTTCCTTTAAAATATATATATATATATATATATATATATATATATATATTCAAGTTAAAATAATTTCTTTTCCATTAAAAATATAATATGTATATATATACATGCTTTGTTTTGAAATTTCAATAAAAATAAAAATTTAACTGTTAATTGAACTAAAAAGGAAATCTTAAAAAATTTATTGAAAAATTTTGGGTTTTACAAGCTTCCCTCCTTAGAATATTTCGTCCTCGAAATTTAAAAGAAGTTGGGTTAGAAATTACCTCAGGTCTCAAACAAATACGGGTACTTCTCCCGCATCTCGTCCTCTCGTTCCCAGGTAGACTCGCCTGGGGAATCATGCCTCCACATTACTCGAACTATCGGAGTCACCGAGGTCCTGGTCTTCTTCTTGCCTCGGTCTAAAATCGCCACTGGCTTTTCAGGCATAGTGAGGCTCGGTCCAATCTCCAGCTCTGAGTGGTCTAAGATGTGATTCTCATCAGGGATATAGCCTCTGAGCTGTGAGACGTGAAAGACGTTGTGCACGCCCTCCAGATTAGCTGGTAGAGCTAACCTATATGCCACTTCTCCAATCCGGCTCAGAACTTCAAATGGTCCAATGTACCTGGGACTCAGCTTCCCAGCTCTGCCAAATCTGATTGTTCCTCTGGTAGGAGAAATCTTCACAAAGACTTTATCTCCTTCTTCGAACTGTAGTGGTCGACGACTGCTGTCTGCCCAATGCTTCTGTCTGTCCTGGGCAATTCTGAGCTTGTCTCTGATTATCTTCACTTTCTCTGCTGCGTCGGTTACCATCTCTAGGCCCAGCAGTACTCTTTCTCCTACGTCGTCCCATGCCAAAGGTGTACGGCAACGACGTCCATACAGAGCCTCAAATGGGGTCATACCAATGCTGGCTTGGTAGCTGTTATTATAAGAAAACTCTACCAAGTGCAAATGGTCTTCCCACGATCCTCCGAACTCCAAGACACATGATCTCAGCATATCCTCCAGTGTCTGAATCGTCCTCTCTGATTGACCATCTGTCTGGGGGTGATAAGCAGTACTGAACTTCAACTGTGTCCCCAGGCTGTCATGCAAACTTTTCCAAAAGTGAGAGGTAAAACGAGTGTCTCGGTCAGATACAATACTTACCGGTACTCCATGAATCCGGTAGATGTGTCGCATGTATAGTGCCGCCAACTTCTCGGTGGATAAACCAACCTTGAAGGGGGTAAAGTGAGCTGACTTGGTTAGTCGGTCCACTATAACCCAGATGGAATCCTTCCCTCCTTGGGAACGAGGCAAACCTGACACGAAATCCATTGTGATGTGCTCCCACTTCCACTCCGGAATGTCCAGCGGTTGTCGAAGTCCTGCGGGTCTCTGTCTACTGGCCTTCACTTGCTGACAGATCAAACATCTCGCCACGAATCTGGACACATCTTTTTTATTCCATACCACCAAACAATAGTGCACATATCCCGATACATCTTATTAGCTCCAGGATGTATAGAATACTGCGACTGGTGCGCTTCCTTCATCAGCTCGTTCTTTAGTTCGCCAGATGATACACAAAGTCTCGTACCATTCTTCAAAGCTCCATCGCTGGCGATTGAGAAACCCTCAAGTGTTCCTCCAACACTTGGTCTCTCAGTTTGCAAAGTGCCTCGTCTTGAAACTGAGTCTCCTTGATCTTGTCCATCAGATACGAGCTCACTTGTAACTTCATCAGTACTGAATCAGCATCCAGCTCCATCCTTCTTTCTCCAGGCAATATGATCTCTAATCCAAGCTTCTCGATGTCCTCTGGCAGATGCCGCTCCTTAGTCAAGAACATCGCCACTGGGTATCGACTAAGTGCATCAGCGACCACATTAGCCTTACCCGGGTGGTATTGCAGGTCGATGTCAAAGTCCTTCATTAGCTCCAGCCATCTTCTTTGCCTCATGTTCAACTCTTTCTGAGTGAAAATATACTTCAGACTTTTATGGTCTGTGTATATCTCCACTCTCTCTCCATACAGATAGTGCTTCCATAGCTTCAACGCAAAGATAACTGCCGCCAGCTCCAGGTCATGTGTGGGATAATTCTTCTCATGGTTTCGTAATTGTCTAGATGCATAAGCAATCACTTTCCTATTCTGTTGAAGAATACATCCCAGTCCTTTTCCAGAGGCATCACTGTAGATTGTGAAACCACCGGATCCTGCGGGTAGCGCAAGGATTGGTGCAGTGGTAAGCCTCTTCTTTAGCTCCTCGAATGCAGCCTGGCAATCTTCCGTCCAGATGAACTCTTCATTCTTCCGAGTCAGCTTCGTCATCGGCTCGGCAATTCTAGCAAAGTCCTTCACGAACTTCCGGTAGTAGCCAACCAAGCCCAAGAAACTTCTAATTTCCGCAACTGAGCTTGGGGTAGACCACTTCTCCACAGCAGCTATCTTCTTAGGATCTACCGAAATTCCTTCTCCTGTGACAACATGGCCAAGAAAATCCACCCTGTCTAGAAAGAATTTACATTTGGATAGCTTACCATATAACTTCTCTTTCTCAAAGTTCCCAGAACCTTCCTGAGGTGCTCCTCATGCTCTTCTTCAGTCTTTGAATAGATCAAAATGTCATCAATGAAGACAACAACAAATTGATCTAAGTATTCATGGAAAACCTTGTTCATAAGGTTCATGAATACAGCCGGAGCATTTGTCAGTCCAAACGGCATGACCAAGAATTCAAACTGCCTATACTTGGTGTTGAACGCCGTCTTGGGAATGTCCTCCTTCCTGACCTTGATCTGATGGTAGCCAGATCTGAGATCAATCTTCGAGAACACCTTGGCTCCACTTAGTTGATCAAATAGGTCATCGATCCGGGGCAAAGGGTACTTGTTCTTGATTGTGATATTGTTCAGCGCCCAGTAGTCGATGCACATCCTCACAGTTCCGTCCTTCTTGGGAACAAATAAGACTGGTGCTCCCAGGGTGAAGCTCCGTCTCGGATAAATTCTAAAGCCTTCAGTTCATTGATCTGATCCTTCATCTCCTTGGCCTCCTTCGGGTTGACTCTGTAGCATCTCTTAGAAATAGGGGAAGAACCGGGGACTAGGTCAATGGTGAATTCCAAATCTCGGTCTGGGGGTAACCCGGGAAGACTATCTGGGAAAACATCCATAAATTCCGCTATGATAGGGTGCGAAGGTCTGGACTCTTCAGTGATAGAGGTATAGGTAACACATTCTATCTCCTCCGGAGTTCGTGAGATTTCAAACTCCGGTTCTCCAGGTGGACTGAAGACTACACATCCTCGATGACAGTCTATCAGCGCATGCTGCTTACTTAACCAGTCCATCCCTAGGACTACATCATAGTTAGGTAAGGGCATGACAAGCAAAGGTGCTATAAAGTTATGGCCAGCTATAGTGATAGGGCATTCACAGATTTCAGTGATAGGTAGGGGTCCTCCTCCAGTCATAACTCTACAGATCTTCTTGCTAAAGCCAGTAACTATATGGTGTGCAGAGATAAACTTTGTTGCTATGAAACTGTGTGTTACACCAGAGTCGAATAAAGCTAATGCAGGATGAGAATGTACATAGATGTAACCTGATATGACATCCGCATTAGGTTCCTGCTCCGGCTCTGGTTCCTCTGTAGTTAGGGCAAAAGCTCGCCCCGTCTTCTGTTGATGCTGCCCAAATTGCTGCTGCTGAGTGGGCAGAGGTCCTTTCTGCTGATTTCCTCCAACTCTGTTGGCCGCTGAGGGGCAATCCTTCACTTGGTGGGTGGTAGACCCACAGATCAGACATTGTCCAAGCCTCTTCCGACAGATGTTCACCTGATGACCCGGCCTCTTGCAATAGCTACAGACAGGGATCTGCTTCTGGGGTGCTACATCATTATTCCTTGCTTGCTGGTGATGCTGGGGCCTATTGTTGTTGTTGTTGTTGTTGGGCTTCTTCTGATTACCCTGGAAGTTGCTAGTTCCAGGATAATCTCTCTTCGAGCGGGCAGGTTGGCTCTTCTCTATGTCTTGTGCTCGTTCCAGGATCTTCTCATAAGTCTTAGCACCGCTTGAGATCACATAGGTGCGGATTTCTTCTCTTAGTCCAAATCTGAACCTTTCAGCACGATCGTCAGGATCAGCCACCAGGTTCTTGGCAAATCGGATGAGCTGGCCGAATTCAGCAGCATACTCTCCCACAGTCATGTTGCCCTGCTTCAGGTTCTGGAATTGTCGCTCCATCTCCCGCAACTCTGAAGTTGGGAAGAACTTCCTCTTGAACAACCTCTTGAAGGTATCCCAGTCAACTTGCCTATCCTGGAGTCGGGGTTCATTTCGATACCAGGTGCTTGCTACATTCTGCAGTTGGAGTCCTACTGCTTCAGCCTTGAGGTCTTCTGGAAGTCGAGCGACGCTCAGGAGATGCTCCATATTGTCGAGCCATTCGTTAGCATAGACGATTCCCTCGGTTCCCTTGAAAGGTCGAGGGTTCTGCTTCTTAAAGCTCTCAATATTGCCCACCTTGGCAATATGATTTCCATTAATTAAATGGCCTTATTATTACATAAATTGATCCTTAAATTTATGTTTACCTTGGCAGGCCTTGGTTCCTGTTGAGCTACTTCTCCTCTTTCCAGTACAGCCATTGCCACGCTATGGGCATTCTCCATGCCTTCTCTCATAATGGCCGTCTGCTCGCGATGAGCTTCAGCTTGAGTTCTCTGGGCTTCTAGCACTCCTCTTAGCAGACCTATGAGGTCAGTGGGGTCCACAGGCACCGGTGGAGCAGCTGGAGTGGGCGTAACCATAGGGGGTTGCATCTCCGTCTGGGAAGATAATGGATCTACCGTTGAAGCGGCAAACAACCCACGAGGTGCATTCAATGGTGCAAAACCCGGACTTAGTTGAGGCGGTGGGGTTTGATCAGGCGTTGACATCCCATCGCCAGCAGGGTTGGTATTGTCAGTGGCCATTCTCTGGAAGGTTTAGGATATAAACATAAGCAAGGTAGCCTATCTATAATCAAACAAAAATATTTAATTATAATATATTTCGGTCCTATGTTGTGGTAAATTAATGTTCTAAATGTTTTCCTAGGTTTCCCTAATGTTGTTGATTGCAAAGACCTGCATGGGCCACCACTAAAAACATGTCACGACCCGATCCCAATTTCTTGGGTCGACTCGGATCATGCCCAGCCTGCACCGTTGTTGAGACGACGGCAGTAAGCTGTATCCCATATGCAGGTACAATCAACAACATTTGAAACTATAATTGCCATAACATTTAATTAAACGATAATATAAACTTGTCCATTACAAAGCTTGTCCACAACTTTAACATAACATTTATTTTATTTAAAAGTTAAACTAAAACTCTAACTAAGCAGAAGTGTCATCATCAATCTCCATGGACCTCGTCTGGGAGCACAGCAGGGTACAGCTCCGGGTCATAGTAACTACTGATCAGTAGCTCTGAGTCATCAATAGAACCTATTAGGTGTGGGGGATCCAGTCAGGAAAGGAGCAAGTACAATTATGAAAATTAACAATTTGCATAATGAATAGAAACTTACAATATTAAATAATTTTGAAACAATGATTTCCAACTATAAAACAATTGTGATTTGAGTAAGCAGTATCTATGACCGGTTTAGGATGATTCATTTGTATCCTATTGATACGGTCCGACCTAACCCCGTGTGAAGAGGGGTAAGCTCGCACATTTATTAACTATTTGGCTTTGATCATAGATAACTACACTACTCCCCATTATCCCGATGCAATGATTCAGTATATTACTCTAGGAGAGAGTACGTGTAACAGTTGTGTATTTAACATGCAAAATTTCTAATATTAATTAAACTGCAATTAACCACAACCGTACTTGCCTTGATTTAAACTGAGAGTCGATGGATGTTCCGAGTAGATGCTAGTTACGCCTTCGAAATCCTACAAATGGAGCATCTATACTTATCAATCTGTATCAAACCAACTAAGTGTGCTAGTTACAATCTCTATTTTCTTTCCTAATAAATTTTATCCTTTTTATTCTAATTAGAACACGATTATCAGATGGTTTACTATTTACAAGAAAACATCAATTTAATCCTTTCTTTTTGGAAAACTTACAATTTATCATTTAAATTGTTAAAACTTTATATTTTATACATAAAGTTATTATTTATCTAATAAGTGAGAAAATCAAGAATTTTCTAATATTTATGAGAAAATATATATATAGTTATTCTAACATTTACGTTACACTACCACAACCAGAAAAGAAAATAAAATAAATCCTAATTATTACATCTTTCACAGCATGTTTAAATAAGCAATTGGGCTTATGCCCTTACAACCCGATTTACATAAATTAAAATAAGAGAAAGAAAACGTTAGTCTTGAAAATTACCTACAAAATTAATAATAACTAATAATTAAGAATAAAAATAAAATGAGCCTCAGAACTGGTCCAATCTTCATTTTCAGCTACTCTGCCTCAACGTCCGGACAAACCGGTACGTTTGTATTTCACTGGGGCCCATATACCGATAAGGTCGTCGCCCAAAAATATTATCATTTCCGAAAATCATTTTTTAAAAATTATATAATCAATTTTTTTATAGAAAATTCGGCAGCATTCTTTCTATTTTTGGGATAACCCAAAACTGGGAAATGCGCCGATTTTCCTGAAAAATGATCTCAACCAACAGAATTCCCAAGTTCACCGATACTAAGGAATTTCCCGAGCCAACATGAATTAAGGAACTCCCACAAAATACTAAGAAAACCAACAGAATCATAATCCAATAACATTGGCTAACCACAGCATCCGAAGTAAATTCGGAAAACCAATTTTTTCCACAGAACTCTTTCCAAAGAGTTCACGCAAAAATCACAGAACCCAAAATCAGAGGACAATTGTCCGAAACCAGAAACATAGCCGAAAAACCGACTTTTCCAAAGAAAATTCCCGGACCAGATTTCATCATAGACCAAAAGAACTACGGGACTAACAGAAGTTACCGAAAAACGAAGGAATCCGAAGTGATGCCTCGGACTCGGAACGTTCCAGCACTCGCGGACAGTGGGAACCCACAGATCTGAGTCAGGTATGCTGACCGAGCGGGACAGAGTCGCGGAGACCGGCGGCGAGGGGGTAGCTCGGGAAGTCGCTGCAGGGGACCGACCGGGAAGCGGTGGTGACAGAGGCTGGACAGCCGCGCAAGGGGCGCGCTGTCGGGTTCGCCAGAGGGGCTGGATCGGGTCGGGGAGGAGTGCCCCGACCGCTGCGCCAGGGAGGGCCCGCTGGAAGGGTGGCGAACACCGGGGACTGCTGGCGTCGGGCGCTCGACAGGGGGTCGGGCTCCTGGCCGGAGTTGGGCGCGACCAGAAAGTCGGGGCCGACCGCTCGAATCGACGGGTCTCGGTTGGGGAGGGTTTGAGAATTTGAGGGTTTGGGAGAGTGGTGGAGGAAAAGATGGAGAGGTAGAGAATTTATAGGGAGAAAAATGGGGGTTATGGAAACCCTAGAGTCTCCATTGAAGGAGAAAGCAATTCCTACGGTTTTCCGATGAGGAAGAAGAATGGATGGGTTCATCCGTTCCAATTTGTAAAGGGTTTCATCCCTAAAACTATAACAAACAAATCTACTCTCATATGACAACCAACACTTGGTGGTGTAGTGGTTGTGTCTTGTGACTTGGTTGGAAAGGTTGAGGGTTCAAACCTTAGGATTAACATCTATATTTTTTTATTCTTATTTTTACCAATAAACCAATAAAAATCAATTTAAAGAAAAATTTTCTTTTAATTATTAGTAAAAATTATTTTCTTTACTCTTATAGCTTCTTTTAAAATATATATATATATATATATATTCAAGTTAAAATAATTTCTTTTCCATTAAAAATATAATATGTATATATATACATGCTTTGTTTTGAAATTTCAATAAAAATAAAAATTTAACTGTTAATTGAACTAAAAAGGAAATCTTAAAAAATTTATTGAAAATTTTTGGGTTTTACAAATCCCAAGGGTCGATTCATTAAATCTTCAGATTTTATGCCCTGGGTGAATCTCCTTTATGAGAGAGGGGCAAAATCCGAGGAGTCGGTTTTATTTTGCCTGCAGCACATGACCCGAAGCGGTTATTGGTCTACGTGCCCCCCCACTTTTATCCTCCTATAAATAAGAGGAATTAAGAGAAGAAACTTCTTTACTCTCTCCTTCAATTCAAACCTTTTCCTGTCCCGATTGTCTTCCTCTTCTTCAATCACCGATGGCTCCTAAGAAGACTGTTGCGGCGAAGGGTAAGAAGGCCGCGTCTTCGTCGGCTGCGGTGGCGAAGGGCAAGAAAGTTGCTTCTATTTCGACTGCGACGGCGAATGATAATGTGGCCGCTCCTCCGCCAGCCGACGTGCCCGTAGTTCACCCTGACGTCCACCCCCTATTGCTGGTAAGGACGCTGTGTGAGCTTAAAACCCTAACTGCTGTGGCTACGTCACATGCTTTATGCGCGAGCCTTCATCTTCATGTGTGTCGTATGTATATCTCGTGTTCGAGCCGCATGGGAGTTATCTAGACGCTTCACACACTGGACCGCATGATGACCCTTCGAACAGAGCCGCATGAGTCCCCCTGAATCGAGCCGCATGGAGCCTCCATTAAACAGGACCGCATAAGCTCGTCTGGATTGGGCCACATGAGGCTCCGACCATCTCCTAACTTTGTTTTTTTTATCTTTGGTTCTTGCAGAAACCCTACCGAAGGCTGAGATCATTGTGAAGGAAGAGCTGCCGCCCTCTTTCAAACAAGAGTCATCGCTTGTTAAGGAGGAGGTAATACCAAAAACGGAGGAGCAGAAAAGAGAGCTGGTGCCCATTGCTGTAAAGGAGGAGCCCAGTCTGACGGCGATAGTACTAGGAGTTGTGATCTTCCTATTTCGGACGAGGATCTTGCTCAAGTACATCCTTCATATGCAAAATGGTTGAGGGATTGGTATATGCGTCCCCGCAACTAGGATTTATGGGCTCTCACAAATGTCCGTCTTTGTTTTGATAATTCTGTCAGTCTTTAGCTGCGGTTTATGTCTTGCTTCTTTTGGACATCGATGTAATCTCTTTCCCTTTTGTCTGAATGAAATGATAGAGAACTTTTTTGGCTTGCTCGTGAGATGTAGTCATGTGAATGTCACCGCCTTTGAATGACTGGGATACCTTCGCTCTATTCTTCGTTTTGTTGTAGTTGCCCCAATGAGAGACTTTTTGTGGACCTATTATCCGTGACGTATCCTGATTCTGGATACGGATAATAAGTTGGATGGGGATACCTAGAACAATTCCACGGTAAGGTGGTCATGGATGTTCCGGGTATCGGGAGAACGAATGCCATGGAGCAGTTGGGCTCCCGGGACATGATAAGAAATGATGTGCATGTACTAGGAAACTTAGTACAGCATTTGTGGTCAGCAGAGGACATTTGTGGGCCTATTATCCTTGGCGTACCCTGGTTCAGGATACGGATAATTAAACGAAGGAAAACCATCATACTTACTCAGAGGTAATGAGGACATGGCAAGTATGGGGCTTTTACCGTGGAGTCTTCCTACTCAGAGGTAATGAGGATATGGCAGGAGTGGACTCAGCAGAGGATATTTGTGGTCAACAGAGGATATTTGTGGACCTATTATCTTTGGCGTACCCTGGGTTTTTTTCGGTACAGATAATAAGTCGAGAGAGAACCAACATATTTACTCAGAGGTAATGAGGACATGGTAAACATGAGGGTTTCTTCGATGGAGCCTTCCCACTCAGAGGTAATGAGGATATGGCAGGAGTGGGCTCCATGAAGGGGTACATAGAATGACTCAGAGGTAATGAGGACATGGAAGTTCTATGTAGAGGGGTGATTTATTTTTTGGCGGAAGTGAAACGACTCAGAGGAAACATCGACGTGGTCATTTTTGGGAATTTTGTGGATCTGTTACCCTTTTTGTGTACAGAGAGTGCGGGTTGTAGATCATGAGGGAGGAGCTCTTTCAGATAAATAAGTTCAGAGGTATGATCATACATGACTTACTACCTAAAAGAGTGACCGGAATGTAAGTTCATAGGCACCTGCGGGTACATAACTTGATAATCTGGAAGATTGTGAATGTGAGTTAGCGGTACCGGCGGGTACATAACTTAATAATCTGGGATTCGGAGAATGTGAGTTCAGCGGTACCGGCGGGTACATAACTCAATAATCTGGGATTTGGAATATGAGTTCAGCGGTACCAGTGGGTACATAACTCAATAATCTGGAATCGGGAGAATGTCGTTTAGACATAATATTTCTTCAGGAACTTGCCGTTGACGGGCAACATGAGCAAGTCTCAATTTTGTTTTGCGAGGCGGTAAGCACCGTTGGAGAATACGGCCTCAATGATAAATGGACCTTCCCATTTTGGCTGGAATTTGCCGGCGGTTTTGTGAGTCATGACCATCGACCTCCGAACTGCCAGAACAAGATCGCCCACTTGAAATGTTCTGATTTTAACCTTCTTGTTGAAGGCTCCGGAGATGCGTGCTTGGTATAGCTCGATTCGTTGCTGAGCCAAGAGGCACTTTTCATCTAAGGCCTCTAACTCTTGTAGCCGACGACGATAGTTATCATCCGTCGTCAATTGGTAAGTGAGAGCAACGCAGAGCGAGGGTATTTGAGTCTCCAACGGAAGAACTGTCTCACTCCCGTACACCAGAGAGAATGGTATGTTCCCTGTGGCTGTTCGGATTGTGGTACGGTACGCCCATAAGCATTCACCAAGCTTCTCGTTCCAGTCGCGTTTGTTGGATGACACGAACTTCTTGAGAAGTTTGATGATTGTTTTATTGAATGCTTCTTCCAACCCATTTGCTGCCGGATTGTATGGTGTTGAAGCAATATTCTGGATGCGATGCTTGTCGCAAAACCGATAAAAGGCTTGGCTTGCGAACTGCGGACCATTATCATGGATGATCCTTCGGGGTAGTCCAAAACGATAGATAACGTGATGCTTGAGGAAGCTAATCACATTTGAAATCTTCACTTCTGCCAGTGGAACAGCTTTCACCCATTTGGAGAAGTATTCTGTGATAGCAAGTATGAAGCGATATCCTCGGAAAGAGGGTGGAGTGATCGGACCGATGATATCCATTCCCCATGCTTTGAATGGCCAGGATGCCACTGTCGGATGTAGAAACTCGGATGGTTGGTGGATGAAGTCTGCGTGGACTTGGAAGGCTTTGCACTTTCTTGCATAGTCGATGGCATCTGCTACCATCGTGGGCCAGTAGTAGCCCATTCGGCGAAGACGATCTTGCAATTTTGGGCCAGGCTGATGGGCCCCACAGACACCGTCATGAGCTTTGCGTATGGCTTCTTTGGCTTTTGCATTTGACAGACATCGAAGCAATAATCCATCGTAGGATCGGCGATACAGCATTTTCGTCTGTGTATCGTAGAAGAATCTGAGAGACGCCTTCTGATAGAGGTGGCTTCCTTTGGGTTCTCGGGCAGGATGTCGTAGACTACGAAGTCTATGAATGGTTGTCTCTAGTCTGGGACTTTGTCGATCGTCTGAACAGAATAACTCGCCACGAATTGAACATTATTCCTGGGATAGACCAGTTCATGGCCTACCACATCCACTGATTGGCGAACATAGTTCGGAATCGCTAGGGAAGCGGCAAGGCCAGCTAAGGCATCGGCTTCGATATTTTGGAGTCTGGGAACGTGTTCGACGAAGAACCCTTCGAACGACGAGATGATGTTGATCGCTGTTTGGTGATAGGGGATCATGTCTTCATGGCGAACCTCGTATGAACCCCGGATCTGATTGACGATTAACTGTGAATCGTCGTATGCTTCAAGATATTCTATCCCCAGCTCTCTTGCAAGTTGGAGGCCAATGACTAAAGCGTTGTACTCGGCCACATTGTTAGAGCAAGGTTCCGTGAGGGAGTAAGCGCGATTAATCACCAGTCCGGAAGGAGAAATCAGCACCACCCCGACTCCGACGACGATGTTGCCCTTGGGTCCGGTCCTCGAAGCATCGTCGAAGAACATTCGCCATATATCATCGTGAGAGGTCGCATGCGAGTCAGCGACCTCATCTGGGATGTCTTCGTATATTCTGGCCGACTCCGGGCTTGGGTAGGCTGCTAAAAAGTCTGCCAGAGCGTGACCTTCAACAGCCTTTTGCGGGACGAAGATCATATGGTAGGGGGACTGTAATATTGCCCATGTAGCGAGGCGAGAGCTGAGTGCCCCTGGTTTATTCATGAGGACCCTGAGGGGGTTGACTCGTGATATCACATGTATGGTCTGCCCCGTGACATAGTGTCGCATCTTTTGAATGGCGAACACCAGGGCGAGGCATTCCTTCTCCACGGCAGTATATCGGTGCTCCGGCCTAATCATCATACGGCTGAGCTAATATATAGCTTGCTCATGGCCTACATCGTTGTTTTGTGCTAGCAGAGCGCCGAGGGAGTGCTCCATTGCTCGTATATAGAGGAGGAATGGTTTTCCCGCAACCGGGGCTACCAGGACTGGAGGGTACGACAAGTATTCTTTGATGCTGTCGAAGGCACGCTGGCATTCTTCATCCCATACGAATGATACGCCCTTCTTCATGAGATGGGTGAATGGCTGACATCGCCCGAAGAGGTTGGAAATGAACCTGCTGATGTAAGCTAACCTCCCTTGGAGGCCTCGGAGTTCTCGAAGATTTCACGGGGGACCCATCTATATGATTGCCTTCGTCTTCTCAGGGTCTACGTGGATACCCTGGGAGGTGATGATAAAACCCAAGAACTTCCCGCTGGATACGCCCAAGAAGGATTTCGTAGGGTTTATTTCCAAATTGTGCGCTCGCATTAGGTCGAATACTGTCCTTAGATCATGCAGATGATCTTTCTTAGAGCGGCTTTTGACGGCGATGTCGTCAACATAGCACTCTACTGTTTTGTGCAAATGGTCTCTAAAGATGATGCTCATATCTCTCTGATAGGTGGCACCAGCGTTCTTTAAACCAAAAGGCATGACTGTGTAGCAGAACGTGCCTATTGGTGTTCGGAACGATGTATGCTTTTCATCGTCGGGAGACATCTTAATTTGGTTGAACCTCGAGAAGCCATCCATGAACCACATACGTTCGAAGCCGTAGGTGTTGTTAATCATGATGTTTGTGATAGGGAGGGGGAACTCATCTTTGGGGCACGCCTCGTTCAGATTACGGAAGTCGATGCTGATTCGAATCTTTACATTCTTTTTGAGAACCGGTACTATGTTGGCGACCCAGTCCGGATATTGTTCCTCACGAATGAAACCGCTAGCTATCATTTTGTTGACTTCGGTTTCGATCGCATCCATGATGCTAGGGCAGAAGCGTCGTTGCTGTTGTTTGACTGGCTTTGCATATCGCCGAATGTTGAGCTTGTGAAAAGTAACATCGGAATTTAGCCCTGGCATGTCTTCATAGTTCCTGGCAAACACATCAATATATTCTTTGATGAGTTCCAGTAGCGATTCTCGCTCTTCGTCTGTTAGGCTTTTACTAACGAAGATTGGTTTTGGAGAAGAGTCGCTGCCTAGATCCACTTGTATGACCTCGTCCTCAGTAGGAGGCTCTCTTTGTTCAAACCGCTTCTCCCATTGCGCATCCAGCTGTTGGGCCCACGGCTCTAATTCGAGGAGTTTAGGAAAGTCTTCACCTTCTTCGTAAGCATCAGCAAATACCATATTGACAGACAGGACCTGCCTGAATACATCCCCGATGTTGATATCTGAATCAAAAGTTGGTGATCCGGTTGAGTGTGAATCCCAGTCGCATTCTTCATTTGAGCTTTCAGGGGTCGTTGTAGGCGTAACATACCCCAGTCCGCATCGGGTCTTGTTGTAATAGTCCTGTGGTTTGCCAACCGGGACCGACGACTTTAAAGGTAATCGTTGACCAGTACCGTACTTCAAACCTGGCGTAGTCTCCAGATCATACCCCTGTTTTTGTATGAGATATTTGGATTGGGGGCTATATAGATAGAGTGACAGTCTCCCGGTGTCCGATTCAAGATCGACTTCTTCTATGGTGAAGGGCTGTGGATCATTTTTCCGACCGAAGATGATTGGGTGATCCCCTCCCTCGATTATGCAATACGCGTCTTCCGCGGGAGTGAGCTGATTTGCGGTGTAAACATTTGTCACCTGTGTATGTAGGTGAGTACCTATACCGTGTTCTATAGTATACATTGTACAAAGCTTATTAAGCTCGGTGTAGTTCAAAGATAGCCTTTTATTGATGAAGTAAGGTATCTTTTCTAGCGGGATTACATCATCTATGGATGGAACATCGGTGTGAGTAGCCACATACTTGGCCAGTTCTGGTTCTTCTTTGGCCACCCCCTGTATAAATGAAGACTAAAAGGATGACTTGGACAACTTGATCATTAGGGGTTCTGCTGGTGGAGCAGAACGTGGAGTTGTTGGCAAACTAGCAACCCCCAGTTTGGTACTCGATGCTGGACGGGGAGTGGTTGGCTTACTGGAAGCCCCCGACTTTGCATCGGGGTGACCATTCTTCTTTAGAAGACGTATCGTCATTGGCTTGTCAGATGGATTGAGCTTCTCCGTTTGTGGCTGGCCGACTCTACGCAGTTTGATTGTCAGAGGCTCCATTATAGATCTTGGCGCTTGGTCGAACCTTGGCAGTCGGATTATCATTTGTCCTTCTTGTGTCGAGAGGCTGATTGCGTCCTTACGCAGAGCAGCCGTAAGGGGTGTGGACTTGCCAGGTTTGCGAGCTTGGAGGTGGATCGTCAGAGGTTCTTCTGATCCTGTCGTCGTCTCAATACGAGCTTGCACATCTCCTTCACCAAGGGGCCTCTTCGACTTTTCGTATATGCAGGAGTTTGAGTAGTAGGATTCGACCCCTTTGAAGGGATCGATGTCAGCAAATTCTGTCCTCACGAAGCCGTGTTTGTCGACATACTTGAAGCACTGGTACAGCGTGGAAGGCACGATCATGTAATCTGTATCCAAGGGTGCCCCAAGAGGATATTGTAGGAATTGTCCGTATCTATGACGTAACAGGTTATTCTGACTGAAGATCGCCGATTTGGCACTTCAAGCGAATCTTTCCAATCGGGTAGCTCCTGCCCGAATTGAAACTGCTGATGGTGGTGCTTGTTGGTGTCAGGCAATGCATAGCAATACGGAGATGATGTAACAGACCCTTCGGGATGATGCTTATGGAAGAACCAGGATCAATGTGCATCCGATCCACCTTTACGTCGCCGATGCATCCAGTGTAATATAACGGTCGATCGTGTTGGTTGGTTTTGATGAGCATATCCTGTAGAGTGAAGACAATGTTGGGCATCACTCCCGTGCATGCGCTGTCTTGGAGATCTGCAGGCGGGCTCTCTCCCGTGAGGTTGACCTGAGCTAGATATGCGTCGGCGTTCTGGAGTGCGTCGCTCAAAACCGTGCGAACATCCTTGGAGAGTCTTATGAGCTCGTATAATGACAATTTGGTCGTTGTGTTGGCCAATTGCGCCAAGATGACGAAGTTGTAGGGCCTTTCCAGTCCATGAGGTACCTCTTTTCGGAAGGATTTGTCAAAGCGAGTCTCCTTCGGCCTAGGCTTGTCGGTCGTTGGAGGTTGGGAAGGTCCCGGAGCGTCAGTAGTAGCCGGTTGATGTTCTTCAGTCGAGTTATCTAGTGTAGGTTGGGATTAAGCACCAGACCGAGTAACGACAGCTGCGGCTGTTTCGACGTCTGCCGAGATTGTGCGGCAGGATTTGACCTTTCTACTCCCTTTTTTGCCAATGGAGGGTGGTGTGGACTGAGTCACTTCTGGTACCAAATCTGGATGGACCCACATGACCTCCCCTCGTGACGTGGTGAGGGGTACCAGACCAGTAGCCTGATTTCGAAGAGGTGGAAGATTAGCAATCTTTATTGTCGCCCGAGGGATGGGTACCACGCCGTCTTGAGTCTCTGTTGGAGGGAAGCTGCCGAATTGTACTGACACCATATTGGCTGCCACGGTCACCTCCTCGAAATCAATGGCCAGAGCCTTCGAATCGATGAGATGTTGGATGTATCGCTTCAGTTGGTAGCAGTCATGTGTAGCATGGTGGACGTAGCGGTAGTAATGGCAGTACTTTGGGCTCTCCATTTCCGTCGGCCGAGATTCCCGTCTTGGTGGAGGGAGCTGAATTCTATCTCCTTGTATGAGCATATCCAAGATGGGCTTGACATGGCCGTCTTCGAAGGAGTAGGTCATTTGCGGCCATTGCTTGTCTACTGATTTTGACTCAGGTTTCTGGGCTTTGTCGGCCACCATAGCCTGCTTGCCCTTGTTGTCTCGATTGTTGGAGGAGCTACCCCCATTGTTGTTGTTTGTATTAGGGCACTTGCCCTTGTCTTCTCCCTCCGAGATGTGCAATCCCAGTTGGCGAGCCTTCTTCAACCTGTCTTCAGCGCTAGTGGCACTGATGATAAACGTCTTCCAGTCCTTAAATTGACTTTCACCCATCTAGAGGCTGATTGTTGGAAGCAGTCTCTTTTGGCAAATCTCAATTAAGGAGGAATCCGGATTACCTGACGGCAACTTCATGGCGGTTTGGCAGAACCGCTCAATATAGTTCCTTGTCAGCTCTTTCTTCCCTTGAATGATGTCCATGAGGGTGGACATTGTCATGTCCTGTCCTACTTCGTAGAATCTCTCCAAGAACATGCGCTTGAAGCTGGAGAAGGAGTGGATGCAGTTGTCTGGCAGGTTACGGTACCAGTCGAAGGCGACCCCTTCCAATGCCCCGATGAATAATCGTGTAAGGATGGCATCGTCATGGGGCAGATGGTCGGTGTTGACCTCGAAGTAAGTGATGTACCGACTTGCGGAGGTCTTCCCATCATATGGATTGATGTGGAATGGTTTATACTTTGGTGGGAAGGGAACATCTCTCCACGCAGTGGGATACGGTTGTCGTATGCTGAGGTCTTGGCAATTTTCTCGGGCGTAGAACATGGCCCGGAGCTCCTGGACCTCTTTTCTTGCCTCCCTGGCTTCGTCGGCAGCGGTAGGAGCCGACATTTCAGAAAGATTATTGTCCGGGTTCGGTGCCGCTGAGTTCGAGTCTGCATTGACCGTGGGACCCAAGTTTGTTTGGCCAAGCGTCCCTCCTTACAGAGAAGGGAGGGCTGCTTTGATCTCGTCCACGGATTTGACCAAAGTGCGCAGTATGGCCTCCAGAGTGTCGATGCGTTGGCGATCACTGGGACCATCCTGTTCGTCATTTGTCATGAATGCCGTCCTGACATGAGTAAAAGTGGAAGGGATGGTGGATGACGTACACTCCGAATCATACCCCTGTACCGAGAAGTCATCGGGGTATGTGGGAATGTTCTCCTCTGATTCGGACTCAGAAGGAACAGTACCCCCAGCTTCCGAGTTTGCCTCGTCTTGGGAGTTGTGGACGTCCTCGGGGACGTCGGGATTCGCTGCATCTAATGGGAGAGTTGTTTCCCCCAGCTCGTCTTCTTGGAACATCGGATTGTCGTAGAGGTTCGGAGGAGTGCTACCCCAGTTCCAGCAACCCCCAGTGATATGGACGATGAATCTCCCACTGTAGCAGATTTCGTTTTTGAACGGGTACCTTGGAAAACTCCGCTGGTGGACAACCGCTTAGACGACAGTCTCTAAGTCATAGTGGTTGAAATTTTCGGGCTGGAAACGTTTATATTTTTCTCTCTCCCATCGACGGGGATTTTTTGAGCAGAGTTGCAGGAGACGACGGGAAGTGCCTCATCCTCTGAACATGTTTGTTACAGTCTTTGGAAGACAGACTGCCGGTCTTCTCATACCGTCGCGTTATTGCAACAGCAGTTGACAATGACTTGGGTACAGTGACGTCCGTGGGAGGACTCTTTGTACCCCGAGGCCTCTTCTCTTTCCTTGCGCTTGTGGAGGATAGCCTCACGCAAGTCAGATGGGTCCGGAACGACCATGTTTGCTCCCTGGATTTTGGGAGACTTTTGGGAACCACTCTGTCCGTTTACCGCCGGGGGCTGGACTCGAGTGGTTCTGTACAACTTCCAATCAGAGGCCCGCATAACAGTATGTGGAACGCTCGGATGGTCAGAGGTCGGGACAGCGGACTAAGCTTGCCAAGCTCGTGCTGCCCTAGACTTCTTCACTCTAGTGCGTGAGGGCACATAATAGGAAGAGTCTAAGTGGTGCTGGAGAGAGTCAGACATGTTTTCTCGAGAGCACGAGAGATCTGGACCATAGGAGAGGCGATTGAAGACTGAGCTACGTGGAGCAGGCGACATGCGGCTGGAATCAACAGTCTTCATGCGGCTAGCAGTCATGGCTGCATGGGCTTTCTTCATGCGGCTGGAAGTCTCAGCCGCATAAGTCTTCTCCATGCGGCTGGAATTTCTAGCCACATGAGTGTTATACATTCGGTTGGCAGTTTCGGCCGCATGGACATCATGCATGCGACTGGCAATCTCGGCCGCATGAATCTTCGGCCTGCGGCTAGTGCCTTTGTTCGGCTTCTTCCTGGAGTACATAGAATCACTCTTTGCCCCTGCAAGTCCAGCATCGTAGTGCTTCCCTTTGCCAGACTTGGGGACAGCAGAGTCCTCTATGGTTTGAAGTGGAGCCGCATGAGACTTGCCTTCGCCGTCTTGGGCAGCAGAGAGTACTCCGTCCAGAGCTTGGGGAGGAGTAAATAACTTTGGCCTCCACTCCCTACGAGCTTTTTTTGTGCGGGTTCGCTTTTGGACCGGGCCAGCGCTCCCATCGGAGAGCATTTCTTCAAACGCCTATTGGTCGAAGCGGACGACCATCTTCTGTTGTGTGGAGCCAAGTTTGGCTGCATCCGATTGCGTCACCAACTTCTCAGTCGTGGAGAAGTTTGTCCCCAGCAGAGTCGCCATCGTGTTTGCCATGAATTATAAAAAAACAGAACAATTATATCGGAGGACTGGACTTTTACTTCACAATACAAACTCGCTTGTACAAAGAAAGCCTAGGGACGAAAACCTAGGTGCAGCAATCTAAGAACAATTATTTATTTTAGATTCTGGGGGGTGACGGTAGAGGCTCGAAAAAGCGACGGCAGCTCTGTCTTACTCCTTGGACGATCGGATACAGCCTTGGCTCTGGGAAAGAAATGCTCTCAGGATGCCCTCTGTGTGTGCCTTTGTCCCTCTGTACTCTCTCTTCAAGTCTCTCCAAGTGCTCTAGTGCTCTAGCAAAAAAGTCCTCTTTCGTAAGGGAATGGCACCTTACTATTTATAGGAGTGGGATGCGATCATTAGGGTTTACAATGATTGCCTCTTTGAGAAGTCGGCGGTTAGAGATTAATTAATCTGGGCCATTAATTTTGATTGTAGCGAATCTAGGCAATTAATGTAGATTGCATCAAATCTCCGTGGGCAATTAATGATGATTGTCATAAATCTTCATGATTTGTTATGCCAAGCTCGGATCTCCCGCCACGTGTTCAATTTGCATGATTACAAATGATCTGATTTGATCCCAGTAATTATGAGGCTGGTACTAAACCTGGTTGTTAGGATTTGTTGACGAATCTTGATCGATTTGATGCCACGTATCCTATTATTTTTATGCTGCTAGCTGTAAGGTCGCGAGAAAAACTAAGCTTCTGCCACGTGTCTTAACCGCAAGCCACATGAGGATTGTTCTTTACTGAGCCGCATAAGACTGGCCACGTATGGAAATGATCTGAGCCGCATGAGCGTAGGCGACCGTATGATGGGTTGCTTCTCAGTAAGCCGCATAAAGATAATCTTCGTGAGCCGCATAGGGTAGACTCTGCCTGAGCCGTATGAGGTGGCCTTTCTCTGAGCCGCATGGGGTAGCCTCTGCCTGAGCCGTATGGGGTGGCCTCTGTCTGAGCCGCATGGAGTGGCCTCTGCCTGAGCCGCATGCGACTGTCCACGTGTCAAGGCCGCATAAAGGATTTTGGGGTTTGATGGATCGTGTCAGAGATTTTCTTCATTTTCCTAGGAGTCTACTATTATGACAAAGTCATTATTACAGCTTTATGTCAGAGCCGTCAGTTCTCCTTTACGTCAGAGCATTAAATAGGGCCTTTGCTTAATGGCCATTTGTAGAAGCGAACCGCAGAAGGCCACGTGGTGTTGCTTGATCCGCATGTCCAAGCTGGTGACTTTTGAACCGCATGACTCTCTTGAGCCGCATAAAGCTCGTCTGTTTTTGAACCACATGGGTTTTCCTATTCTGAGCCGCATAAGCAATCATGTTCCTTTTCCATGCTTCTATAATCCCATCCTCGATTGATCCTTCTCCTTCTTGTGGAGCACCCCAGCTTCCTTCATCGTCTCGTGCCCCCCCGTCGTCCTACGCCGCCAAGCTGCGCCCGGACTTAGCTTTATCGAAGGGTCTCCTTTTCCCAGACATCACCCTCCCGGACATTGTGTACTTCCAGGAGTCCCTAGTGCCTTAGGTCCCTTTCTCCAACTTGGAATTATCCTCGCTATCGACCTCCTTTCCCTACACTTTTATCCTCAAATTTTTGACTGGCTGTCCCAAACTCACCAGAGTGCAGGAGACGATAGCCAGTTGGAGACTTTCAGCGGAATACCGAGTGGCTCCCCTTGATCCCAAACATATTCTTCTCCACCTATCATCTGATTTAGACCATAGGACAGTAGGGTCCAAAGGCACTTGCAGGATTGATTCCCACCAGATGAAGATCATCAAGTGGTCAGCAGGCTTTAGCACCAAAGAAGACTTAGCGAAGGTCGCCGCCTGGGTCACTCTGCCTAATCTACCCCTTATCTGTTTTGTCCTAGCGGCTCTCAGGCGTATTGCCAACTCCTTCGGGACTTATGTGGCCTCAGCTCTTGAGACCAGCAACCTCACAAAGGCTTATTATGCCAAAATCTGTGTGGAACTCGACCTCACATCCGAACCACCCAATTTTTTCACTATTGAACTGGGCAACCAGACCCACACCCAACAAATCCTCTACGACAACCACATTTTGTTCTGTAACCACTGCCATTTAAGAGGTCACATCCCAAAGCACTGCCACCGTCTTCATCCTGAGCTAAAGAAGAAACCTGCCCGAAAAGGCAACATTCCAACAGATGGAAGGACACCCATGCCACCCCTTCTACCACGCCCGAACTCGCACACTCGATTCGTCTCCAGTGACGGTAAAACAGATAAGAGCGAGCCCTCCAGTACTGTATTGGTCCCTTTCAACGCTCAAGCTATCACCCTCTTCAACCAATTCGATGCTCTAGATTCCGGGGAAGCAGAACTCCTGTCGGAGACAGCCTCCCCACTAGCCAACCGCATGCCCACCGAGATTCACCCCAACCCGGAAAACACAGAAGTGTTCACCGACTCCAGCAACGCAGATCAACAACACACCATCGAAGACTCTGTTGTAGAAGCTCTAGCAATTCTAGGGCCAGAACAAGTTCGGAGAGGACTACAGGTCCAAGCTGAGGGTTATCCTCCCTAGCAAACTATTCTTCTGATTGGGAGCACCAGTAACTCCATAGTTATTCCCCCAGAGAGTCCTATCCTGGACTCCGCAGGAGAATCGGTCGATCTTCCCTCGGACCCTCCGGAGCAATCATGTAACGATCATCCCACCTCGACTGAGGTAGGACCATCGACCTTGAGTGGAGCCAATGTCAACCAAGGATCCACCGAAACCACAACCATCTATACCAGATCTGCTGCCAAGCGGAACAAACCTCTCCTCCCACAATGTCCTTAATGCTTAACATTCTATCCTGGAAAGTCCGCGGTCTGGCGAACAAGCCTACATTAAGAAGAATAACCAGTCTTCGAAAAATCCACAAGATCGACATCGTCATTATTCTTGAACCCAAAATCCCTCCCAAAAGATTAAAATCTATCCAGCTGCAGCAGGGACTCCCATCGGCCAAAGCTAGCAGACACGACATTTGGATCCTCTGCTCGAAGGACGTCAAATTCGGAGTCATTCAAGACTCCCGGTAGGCCCTCTCCTGTTGGTTTGAACACCCAAGACTTCCAGATCGTGCCATCCTATCAGCGGTCCATGGCAGATGCAATATTGCTGAGAGGAAACACCTCTGGAACGACCTCCTTGACATCCATCTCCACCATACCAACTCTCCTTGGCTTTGTATTGGTGACTTTAATGCGATTACATGCAGTGCAGAGAAAATCGGAGGCCGTCCCCTCCCGTTCCGGCCACGCAAGACTTTAACAACTTCATCTTTAATGCTCATTTAGCCTCTCTCCAGTTCACCGACAATGCCTTCACCTGGTGCAACATGCAGGATGGTGACCGTCGTCAATACTCCTGGCTGGACAGGGCCCTCACAAACGCCTTCTGGCACGGAATAGGGATCACTACTAACCTGTCTCATCTCAACTCCTCAGAATCTGACCACGCACCGCTGCTGGTAGAAATTATAAATAATACTAACTCATCAAAAAAGAACTTCCAATTCCTAGACTTCTGGACCGAGCACCCCTAATTCTTGGGCACCGTTGCGGAAGCGTGGAATCGTGAGGACTCTTCCAATTCCCTCTCTCGGGTGAGCAACAAGCTTAAGGCTACGAGGAAAGCCTTGTCCAATTGAAGCAATCTTGCCTACGGGGACATCTTTCAAGTCGTTCGGGTAGCTGAGGACGACGTCACCGGAGCCGAAGCCATGGTCGTCACGGATCACTCCTTAGCGGCCAGGAGAGCCCTCAACCTCACCAAGGCTATACTTAAATTCAGGCTCAAAGTAGAGACTGATTTCTGAAAGCAGAAAGCGAGGTTGAAATGGGACAGCGTGGGGGATAAAAACTCGAAGTATTTTCATGCCTGCGTTAACGGACGTAGACACAAGCTATCGATTCACCGTACAGCTGATGACAACGGGAACATCATTACCGACCAAAAGAGCATCCAAGAGGCTGCTACGAATTTCTATTCCAAATTATTCTCCAAAGAGACTGTCCACAAAGATAGATCCTTCCTAGACCAAATCCCCCTCCTCATTAACGAAACCGACAACGCCCAGTTGGAACGTCCGCCTTCGGCCCTGAAAGTTAAAGATGTTGTGTGGGCTCTGAACGTGCACAGTACGCCAGGCCCGAACGGCTATTTGGGGGTTTTCTTTCGCACATACTGGAATATTATCAAGCAGGACATCATCGAAGCATCTATCGCTTTCTTCGAAGGGGCTATATACCCCAAAGCCATCTCTAGTGCCAACCTGATCCTTATTTCAAAAAAGTTAACCCGGAGTCCTTTCGCGACTTTCGTCCCATCAGTCTTTGTAACTTCACCAACAAGATCATCTCCAAGATCATCGCAACTAGAATGGTAAAAATTCTCCCCAAGATCATTTCGAAGGAGCAAAGTGGGTTTGTCCGCAGGAGGAACATCCAGGACAATATTATGCTGGCCTAAGAGTTAATCACCTGCATCAAATTTCTAGTTAGAGGGCAACATAGCTGTCAAAATCGACATGGAGAAAGCTTACGACAGACTTGATTGGCAATTCATGATTTGGGTTTTCAGAGCTTTCGGATTCTCGAAAACTTGGACCAATATCGTGTGGAGATCCATCAGCAACTCGTAGTTCTAGCTCCACGGTCATCAACGGCCTCGCTGAGGGGTTCTTTAAATCACATCGTGGGATTAGACAGTGCGACCCTCTATCTTCCACTGTCTTCATCATAGCAGCTGACGCCCTGAGTAGGAACCTTAACAACATGACCAACACCCCGAATTCCAGCCCTATCACATATCCAGCGGTTGCCCTATCATCACACATCTGGCCTTCGCAAACAATTTATTCATCTTCTTCTCCGGGGATGAAGGAGCGGTGGAAGTGGTTCACAACACCCTACAGAGGTACTCTAGATGCTCCGGCCAGAAGATCAATCATTCTAAGAGCGTTATCTACGCGTACCACAACACCGATAGAGAGCACGTAATCAATCTCTCCAACTTAACATCTTTTTTTGTTTCTCATCCTCCGTTCAACTATCTCGGTTTTCCTCTTGTGTACGGGAAATCCAACGTTGGCATCTTTGAGAACTTGACCACTAGAATCAGGAAAAAACATGAGGGGTAGCATAATGCCACCTTATCCCTAGGTGGCAAGATGATCCTCATCAATCACGTGCTCACCTCCATCCCCATCCATACTCTGGCCGCATGCTCGCCGCCCAATAAGGTTCTTTCTTCGATCGAACAGATCTTTTGTAATTTTTTCTGTGGGCATAGCAAAGGCCTAGATAAGCATCACTAGGCTAGCTGGGAATCCATGGCTCACCCTACTGGCGAAGGGGGTCTGGGATTTACCAAACTCGCTCACATCGTTAATGCTTTTTCGATGAAATTGTGGTGGAAACTTCGCACGAGCAACAACTTATGGAGCAGGTTTTTGAAGGCCAAGTACTTCAAACACATCCACCCTTCAATGGCCATATCCAACTGCAGATCCTCAGCGGCTTGGCGTCGCATCCTTACCGGGCGAGACCTTGCTGAGCCTGCGATGAGACTCCTACTGGGGGCGGGCGAGTCGAACCCATTGTTTGCCATTGATTATAAAAGAACAAAACAATTTTATGGGAGGACTAGGCTTTTACTTCACAACACAAACTCGTTCGTACGAAGAAAGCCTAGGGACGAAAACCTAGGTACAACAATCTAAGTACAATTGTTTAGCTTTTTTGGGGTATGACGGTAGAGGCTCGGGAGAGTGATGGCAACTCTGCCATACTTCTTGCACGATCGAACGCAGCTTTGGCTCCGGAGAAGAAATGCTCTTGCAAGATACTCTGTGCTCATATGCTTCTCTCTGTGTCTTCGTCGCTCCCTCTCTCTCTTTTTTATATAAGGGAATGGCACCTTGCTATTTACAGGGCTTTGTGATAAGTAGGGTGTGCAGTAATTAATCCTTTAAAAGTAGGCGATTAGGAATTTGGTGAAGATTTGCCTTGATCTTGTTTGTTTAAAATTAATCTGGGCTGTTAATGTTGATTGTAACAAATCTGGGCAGTTAATGTTGATTACACCAAATCTGCGTGGTTTGTTCGAAATCGATCTGGGCAGTTAATATTGATTGCAACAAATCTGCTTTGTAATGATATGTTGATATCAGCAAATCCAAGTGAATAAATCTTGGTCAATCTCTTACCACGTGTCCCAACTGGTTGTTATGTCGATTGCCATAAATCTGAATTGTTGAGATTTGATCAACTCCTGCCACATGTCGCAACTACTGTGAGACGCATGGAGGACTGTCAGTTGAGCCGCATGAGTGCGGCCACGTGTCAGAGCCGCATAAGGGTACCCTTATCTGAACCGCATAGAAGTTCTTTAATCCGAGCCGCATGAGGGTGGCCCCCATGATCCGAGCCGTAAGGGAGTAGCAGCAACATGAAGGTAGCCCCCAACCGAACTGCATGAGGGTGGCCACGTGTTAGAGCCGTATGGGCGTGGCTTCCAAAAATTAGAGCCGTATTAGGGTAACAGCCGCATGAGGGTGGCAGCCGCATGGAGATGGCAGTCGCATGAAGGTCGCAGCCGTATTAGGGTGGAAGCCGCATGGGAAAGGCAGCCGCATGGAGATGGCAGCCGTATGAAGGTGGCGACCGCATTGAAGTAGATAACCACATAGTGAGCTTTAGAATTGGTGGATCGTTCCAGCTATAAAGATTTTCTTCATTTCCCTTGGAGCGTGCCATTATGTCAGAGTTATCATTGCAACTTTATGTCAGAGCTGTCAATTCACATTTATGTCAGAGCTGTCGTGTTGCGTCAGAGCATTAAATGAGGCCGCTGCTCGATGGCCAGCTGTAGAGGCGAACCGTAGAGGACCACGTGGCTTTTACCCGAGCCGCATGAAGCTATTGGCGATTTCTGAGCCGCATGAGGCTCTGAAGGACTTTTGAGCCGCATGAAGCTCTAAAGGACTCTTGAGCCGCATGAAGCTTTAAGAGATTCTTTTAACCGCATGAGACTCCCTCTGTTTTGAGCCGTATGGACTTTTCTGTTCTTTTCCATGCTTCTACACCCATTCCTGGAGAGATGGGTTAGGGATAGCATGATCCCTAGTCTCACGGAGACCCCGAGAGACAGTAGGATTAGAGACTTATGGAACCCCATTACTGACGACTGGAACTGGGACCAGATTCGTGATTGGTCCGGTAACGAAACGGTGAACATCATTCGAGCGAGAGGTTTACACATCGGTGGTGAGGCCGATGCGCTGAGATGGACACTTAAGGCATCGAGGGCATTTTCGATGAGGTCGGCGAGAATTGCTGTCCAGGGAACCGGGCAGTCGTTCTACCCTATTGCGTACTATTGGCAAACCTGTATCCCCAAGAAGTGGTCTTTCCTTATGTGGAGAGTCATTAGAAAGAAATTGCCTACATACGACATCCTCAACACCATCGAGAGCAGCTTAGCATCAGCATGCACTTGCTGCTCTGAGCGTCAGATGGAGACTGTCGACCACATCTTCTGTCAGGGGAGCCTGCCAGGCAGTATATGGAGAACCCTTAACCAGCAATTGAGTATCGAACCGGGTGGTGGACGCTTCCACGATCTAGCGGCTTCCTGGGGTTGAGCCTCCCACGGCCCCCAGAACGTCGCAACGGCCGCTACGTGGGCAATCTGGAAGAATCGCAACAAGGCGAGATACGATGGTCACTAATACTCAGTCGACCAGCTCATTCGGGAAGTCTTCCGCCAATGCCGTAAGCGGAGCACTATGTGCTCCCACAGTCCGAGAGCATTCTGGTCAGTTCTTAGCCCCTAGCTCTCGGCGGTCGTCTCGTCTCCCCCCCCTCTTCCTTTCCTTTGGTGGTATACTTGTATAGGCTTCGGCATTTTGCGCCTTGTGTACGTGTTTTGGCTTCGACTTTTGAGCCGTCATTAATAAAATGAGGGGGTTCTTCTAAATATATATATATATATATATATATATATATATATATATGGTATGTATATATATATAGAGGTAATGTAGTAGTATTGTATATATACTTGATATCTATGTATGTTATCCCATGGTATCCTAGTATAGGTTGAGATAGCCTATACTTTCGTTAGTTGAACTAGTATTGACCAAATAGGCCTAAAATGACTTGTTAACTAGAGTTTGACCAAACCCTAGACAGTTGACCTAGTTAGCTAGACTGTTGACCTAGTTTGACTAGAATGTTGACCAGAGTTGACCAAGAGTTGACTTTGACCTAGAATGACCTATAATTATGTAGATTGTATTGTAAACTTCATATATTTTTTATTGAACACATTGTAACATGTGTTACTCTAAATATGACTCAGTTACTCTGGTACTGACATATGTTCTCATAGTCACTCAGGATATCAGACGAGTATATATTCTGATCGTTTCATACTTGTTATGACTTATATTCTTGCTCTAGACTACTTTACTTGATGCTGACACATTGTTCACACGGATTATTACTATATGGATCTTTTCTTGAGATGTTATCCCTTATTGGGTGCATCGGATACTTCATGTCATGTGCTTTTCCTGTACATCACGTACTCCTTGCTCTCATACTATTCGTATACACACGTGTGCTCTCATGTACTCTCATGTTCATATGTGCTTCATGTATAACCAAAAATCATGTACGTAACGTAACTAGAATGGATCCTTGTGTATTGATTAGGGCGAGAGAGTAGAAGTGGTTATATGATTATTCCTCTAGTGTACTCGTGTATATGTCTATTGTACCCTCACGTATTATGGAGTTACCATAGATTACTCGTGTGCAAAAACCTAAACCAAATCACATAACCAACTTGTGCTCTAACTCAATGATAGTTTTTACAGTTCATAGATCTCTATCTTATTTTCTGAACCCAGATTTACTTGTTATCTCCAGTTTTTCATGTACATCTTTTACAGCATTTCATATATTTTATTCTATTTCTTGTTCTATATTTTCTGCTATGTTGTGAACTGTATGAGAGTTATCTATTCGTTCTTGTCCTGACTGGACCTGTTGAAAATATTACAGAGAATGAGGAGGATTTCTGCCCCACCTACTATGAAGCTGGTATATATGACACTTGCGACCTGGACCCTCAGAAGGATCCAGTTTGTGCTGACGAGACTACCCTATTGCCTAGGCTAGACTGTTAGGGCTTTATCTAACTTTTTGTGTTGCCTTTTGAGATGTATTATTCTGATGTTTGTTGTAGTATTGTTTAACACTTAGACTTATTTCCTTCTACTTGTATTTCTCTTTTGAGGATTTTATATCTATCTTATCGTGCTTTTATCTATCTTAGATTTTTTATTGAGTTGTACTTGTTGTATTGTCCTTCGATTGGAGAGTATATCCTGTACAGGTACATTTATACTGTGTTAGATGTTTGTGACCTAGGACAGCGTTCTACTGCCGACACAGCATAGGATGGATGTACCCACGTCTCGTGCCCTTACACTGGGTGTGGGTTGTGACATTGGTCTTGACTAATGAGCCTAATGGGCCTAGTCAAATAAGTTGGTCTATTATTCATGTGATGCTAATTTATTAGGCTCTAGTCAAGTGTCTAATCTAATGGGTTCACTAGCACAAGCCTAACCAATAGGCTAGCCACTAACCATATTAGCTAACACATTATAAATAAATAATTATACACAATATTTCATAAATAAATATTCATAATATAATAGAATTATGAAATGACAAAAATTACCCCCTCCCAGATTTAGGTAGTTACAATCCTACCCCCTTAGAAAAATTTCGTCCATAAAATTTAAGTTGATTGTACTCTTCTAAGTCAAGCCCCCAACAATCAAAGTCTAGGAAAATCATGTCTAAAGTTACTCAACAAGCAATTCTATGGGTTGTAAACAAACATGCATGGTTATAGCCTCTACAGTATCAGGTTATTGCAGTCTCTACTAGGGTTCACTACAACTCTAGCATAAAAATTACAGATACAAGCTAAAAGTACAAAGAAATCAATCAGACAATCAATAGATGGAAAGGAACATAAATAAAGAAAGAACAGAACCTAACCTTAGCCCATTGCCTGCAGTATTGTCTCCTCAATCGCCATCACAAAAGCCCAGCCCTGCCCTGCTAGGGTGTCTTCCTATGCTGGTTTGGGGCAATTTGTCGTACCATAGATGGCCTATCTAGACCCTTACTATCTAGGGCTGCACTAAGTGCTAGACGAACTAGGAGGCAATCCCTTATGATGTCCAGCCGTTCCACAGTTTAAGCATACTCCGAACCCCTTCCTGTATTTTTCCCAAGAATATTCGGACTTCCTACAGAAGTCACAAGTGGGAGTCCGCTGAGGCTGCAGCTGAATCGGCTGAACGAAAACTACAGCTGGTGGATGGTACTCCAATTGGGGCTGAAAAAATTCTTTCGAAACATGGGGGTGCTTAGAAGGCCCCGTACTAGCCCCCACAAGGAAGTCATAATTATAGTGCCCTGACCCATAAGATGCCTTATGACGGATGGTTGGTTCGGTGAAGCCTTATTGGACATGGAAATATTCGGAAGAATCGCTTGGAAGGCTATGCGATTAAGGCAAAATCGTCTTATAAATGTGAGTAGTGTTGAACCCTTCGAAGATCCTTTAGCTTCATGCTTAATAAAAAGGATATGTACGCTATGTTGATCGTTGAGTTATTGAATAACACCTTGCATGGAATTCGAAAAGATAATAAAAGATAAATAATCACATGACCATAAACTGTTGTTGCTCGATGAACTATATGCTTGTACGATGTTGTGATAAATTACATGACAGGTGAAGGCAAAGTCCCAAATACTTGGGCGGTTAGTATATCGAGCCTTAGCTCGACGAATAGATGGTTACACAGATATTTTGACCTAAGAACTAGGCAGTGAGTATGTCACGCCCCACTCCCGTAGGAGCGATCGTCCTCGCTAAGGCGTAATGCCGTACGAGCCTAGATTGCGCTCGTGCAAGGCAGGTTCCATAAAGGCCAATTTCAGCGGCTGCGACGGGGTCGTCGCACAGAAGTCCCATGCAGAGACATTGAATAATAGCAGCTGAAATTTTAAAGAAAAACCCAAGTTATTCAAAGAAGCTCTTTATTTGATATTGAAACAAAGGTTACAATAGGGCGCAAGGCCAAGATTACATGTCTCTCAAGCTCACTCAAGCTCACTCATCTCACATTACAAGTCACTCAGCTCTCTCTCATCTCTCAATACATATCATGAGCCAGCGGATGCTTCGGAAGGCGACGTCCATATATTATGTCCCGTGTAAGTCTTGACTCCATGCGGCCGCACACTTCGAATCGCCAAGGAACTCCGTGCCTCGATGCATCCAAGCGAGCTCTACGCTACGAGCTTCTACCTGTGCCTGCACATAAAAACTATATGGGTGTCAGTACTCAGCTGTACTAGTGGAATGAGCTCCTCACCCACCCATACAAAACCAACACATTTGATTTACTTTGTGCAACATAGTCCCTTCGTATCAATTGTCTTTCTACTCATGCCTTAGGATCAGTTTTAGGACAGACGCCTTAGCCTATTTCATGTCTCTAGACCATCCTGTGCTTGCGACAACCGTGTTAACTCATACTTTGCCTTTAGAACCTTCTCGTGCCAACAACGTTAACCTATCAAGTCGTGCTTGCCTTTCGACACATAATCAGAGACGCAACTATGCGATAAGACTCCTTTTTCGTGTGATCGTGCTATAAGTCCTTGTTGAGGCCGTGCCTCGTAACTCAATAAGACTCAATCATATTGCCGCCTCACGGCCCTTACTATTTTTATCACCAACTGACCCAATCAAGACTTCTGAACTTGTGTCGACCGACTTTGCCTTGCGGCGGTTCCTGACTTAAACTCCAGACAACTCAGATCCAATATATGCAACTTATATGCCAAGACTTACGACTCGACGCCACACCCCTGTTCCAAGCATGTTGCCTATGTTGAAGCCACATCTTAGGCCTCAAGCATCATGTTCTAACTAGTATACACCTTCGACTTGACTCAAATCCAAAGACATATGTGCGGATACCCGCCATTTTGCCAACATCTATATGAACACGGGTCACTGGCAGAACAAGCTATCCTGGACTCATAGCTGGCGTATAGGATGGTTCGATCAAAGCAAGTAGTGAGCTCCAATGACCGTCCACCGAATACCTGTTGCCTCTACATGGTACAGCTATACCTGTTTCCTCCTAGGCCAGATCGGTCTTGTATCCCCAGGTTGTCAATCCGAGGAAACCTTTCCTTTTATCTTGTACAAGTTGTCCATGACCATGCAAGACTCGACTCAAACTGACGTCTTATACAGTCATCTTTTTTCAGTGTTACCATCTCTTTTAAAACTAAGTTCAAGACTTCTATCCTTGAGACCCCTCGACGACCCATGGTTGCGAGCATTCTTTCCATGTTACCATATCATTTCATTCAACTCAATGCCTATTCGATAGTCCTTTCTCCAAAACTCATTAATTCAACCGTGTTTCATGCCTTAAATACTAAGTCCGTGCATTGTGCCTTAAGCCAACCGCGTTCTACGAAACACTCTTGCCGAAGTTGAAGGGCCTTGAGATCATGTGCTACTTATCTTTGACAAACCGTGAAAGAGCAGGACGGTACTTGTAATGTCTTAGGTCGACCGGCATAACTTTGCCTAACTTAACTTCGTAACAACTTAACGAGCAAAGGCTGCGTCAAGCTTTGCCTTAATGGATCGTGCCGTGCACGCATTTGACTTGAACGACTAAGTCACTCGGGTGCCTAGACTTAGGTCACAAGCCGCTCAACGCAACTTAACTCATGGGCAAGCCAAGGCTATGCCAATCCTTGGACGATGGGACCGTGCATGCTTTATGAAGCATTCATGAGGGTGACGCCTATGACTTAGGCTACGATTATAACTTCGCCTACTCAACCAACTTTCCTTCTTCCAGACCACAGAACGAAGGACCGAGTGTCATTTTCAAAGCATGCCGTGCACCAACTCTAAGCCGACCGTTGGACCTTTCCATATTCTAACTCAATTCGACCTGTCGGGATTATTCCCTTTAGCTATGTAGATTCATCTCTTTTATTATCAACCCTACTTGTGCAAGTTGAAAATATGCGATTTATTATGTGAAGGCAAAGATGAGGCAAGCTCACCGAAACTACCCCACCCGAGCAAGCGGTCGCCTCGACCGAGCGATGTCTTCGAGCAGCCGTTGCAAGGCTAAGTCCGAATGCCGTCGGCGTTTCGATTCCTCCGATTGACTGAGCGGGACGGGATACTATAGAGTATGCTTGAATTATGTCCGAATGAATGTATGCTAAAATAGATGCTAAGTTCCAACGGTATGGGCGGTGAGTACATTGAATTGGTTGAAAAGATGTATAGAATCAAAGATGTGGCAAAGTGATTGGGGAACAACATTCTATTATCCCATCGTCGATGTAGAATGTTGATTACGCCAAGACCCTGGAAAGATGGCAAGATGGAAAACGAATGAGAATGGTAGCTGAGCACTTAGTTTTCCTTATCATGCATTATATGTTTTCTTCATAGATAAGATGCATATACTTGCATGGTCATGGACAACTTGTATACAAGGTAGTTCCCAGAACGGTAATCCACGGCCACATACCCAGTTCATCATAGGGGGAACAATGATGGTGTCGATATACTTGTTTTCCATGAAATATAAAAGAGCAGAACAATTATCGGAGGACCGGACTTTTACTTCACGTTACAAACTCGCTTGTACGAAGAAAGCCTAGGGACGAAAACCTAGGTACAGCAGTCTAAGTACAATTATTTATTTTAGATTCTGGGGGTGACGATAGAGGCTCGGGAAGGCGACGGCAGCCCTGCCTTACTCCTTGGACAATCGGTATGCAGCCTTGGCTCCTGTGACAAGATGGTTGGCGTTGATGAAGAAGTGCACTTCTTGCTCTCCCTCTGTTACTCTTCTGGCTTTTTTCTCTCTCTGTGTATTCTCTCTCTGATTATTGGGGAAGTCTCTCTGTATGGGCGTATCTCTCTCTAACCGTATATATTTTTTTACAAGGAAATGGCACCTTGCTATTTATAATAGTAGGGGCGTCATTAGGATTTGGATGATTACCCATTCTCAAAATGACGGCGGCCTGATGCTTAAACAATCTGGACCATTAGCTTTAAGCGTGAAGGATCTGGGCCATAAATGGAGATAGTATCGAATCCTGTGAATGATTAATGCTGATTGCTTTAAATCTTTATGATTGGTTGTGTCAAGCTTGGACCTCTCACCACGTGTCCCATTGGCTTGATCATGAATGATATGACCTGATCTTATTAATTATGAGGATAATATTAAATATGGTCATTGGGATCTGGTAAATCTCTAATTTTTTATCCCATAAGCATCCCTGCTACCAGCTGTCAAGTCGTGGGGGCAATTAAATCTTTGCCACGTGTCTTAATGGTGGACTCTGCCAGAGCCGCATGATATCCCTAAACCGCATGAGACAGCATCTCAGTGAGCCGCATAGGTATAGCACCTGCGAGCCGTATGGGATGGCTTCTTAGTGAGCCGTAGGAAGATGATTCTTGCCAGCCGCGTGAAACTGTTCTTCAATTGAACCGCATGGGAGTAGCCACGTGGCAATCTTGGATCGTATCAGAGATTTTCTTCTGTTCCCGAAGAGTCCGTTATTATGACAGGACCATCATGACACTTCATGTCAGAGCCGTCAGCTGTCAAATCAGAGCATTAAATAAGGACATTACTTGATGGCCAGCTGTGTGAAGGGATCCCCCGGGGACACGTGGTGTTGATCGAGCCGCATATCTCTGTTGGTCATATGTGAGCCGCATGCGGCTGGAGGACTCTTTGAACCGCATGGGACTGTCCCTATGTAAGCCGTCTGGACTCTCCTGTCCCGAGCCGCATGAGACTGAGGGTCTTTCTGAACCGCATGGGACCGCTCTTGTATGAGCCGCATGGGGTTCTCTTATTCCGAGCTGCATGAGACTAAGAGTCTCTCTGAACCGCGTGGGACTGCTCCTGTATGAACCGTATGGGATTCTCTTGTTCCGAGCCGCATAGAGCATTATTCTGATATTTTCCATGCTTCTACAGGACCCCCTTCAAAGTTTTCAATTTACAAAATTAAAATACTTTGAATAAGAAGCATAGATTTTGTTGACCGTATGGTTTTATCTGGCCGCATGAGCTGTTAGGCCGTATAGACTTTTTGCCACGTGTCCCAACCTCGTGTGCAAATCTTCTGCATTAAATGCCCTTGATTTGTTTTTTGAATTAATGCCGCCTTTTGGGGGAGGATCCCAAGAGTCGATTTCATTTTGACCGAAACGTTTTGCCTTTTATTCTTTTAGGCGGCGTGTGAATCGAGGCGTTTGTTGATTTTCGGGCCTCCTTCGCCTATAAATAGGAGTAATTTTATTCTTTGAGGGTTTCTTTACCTTCTCACTTTGCTCGAACTCCTTGTTGCTGTCCTCCTCTTCGTCTTCTCCCATCAACGATCGACAATGGCTCCCAAGAAGGCTACCGCTGCTATGGGCAAGAAGGCCGCGTCATCTTCTGCGGCAGCGAAGGGCAAGAAGGCTGCGTCTTCGTCGACTGCAGCGGCGAACGTGGCGGCTCCTCCGACGGCTGACGTGCCTGTTTTTTTTCCCAGACGTTCACCTGCCTATTGCTGGTAGGACCATCACATGAACTGTCACGGCTACGTCGCATATCTTATGCGCGAGCCTATATTTCAAAGTATTCTGCGTGTCCAACTCATGTTCGAGCCGCATGGGATATGACCTAGGCCTGAGCCGCATGAAAGTTGTTGTTTGCAGCCGCATAACTACTTCATCGTCAGGGCCGCATAAGCTCATCTGGACTTTGGACCGCATGAGCTCTTTCAAACTGTGCCGCATAAGCCTATTTCGAACTGGTCGCATAAGATCATTTGAACTAGACCGCATAAGCTCATCCGCACTGAACCGCGTAAGCCTGTTTCGAGTCGAACCACATAAGCTTATTCGAACTGGACCGTATGAGCTCATCCGAACTGATCCGCATATGCTCATTTCAAACCGAACCGCATAAGCTCATTCGAACTGAACCGCATAAGCCTATTTCGAACCGAACCGCATAAGCTTATTCGAACTGAATTCGTATGAACTCTTTCAAACTGAGCCGCATGAGTTTATGCTGAGCTAAGCCGCATAAGCATCACATAGTTTGCGTGTCGGCTATCTTTTTGACCTTGTTTCTTTTGTCTTTCTTCAGTGAATCTGCCAGTAAATCCTGCAGGGGCACTTCTGGTTGGCTTGAATCAGCTTGCCATGGATGTGCGACGGGATGATTTAGTTCGTCAAGTGTCCGAGCAGCTCCTTGTTAATGAACCTTTGGAGCGACTAAATGCTATCAGGGTCCAATCTTTCCAATTCCTTAGTGACATAATGAGTTTCGGAAAGCCTAATGGGAAGCATCTGAGACCGGTCTTCCTCTTTGGGGATGCGTTGATCATAGAAAACTCACGAGTGCTGGATGTTTTCGAGAGTTAGGATTTTGATCTTGACGGGATGCCGATTCACATCCCTCTTATGAAGCGTCATTTCTCTTTTGCGTGGTTCAACATGATCATTTTGGACAGGCAGATGCCAGACCCCCTCATTCCAACCAGACCAGGGATGTTTGTTGGTAACATCCGTTACAACAAAACTACTGGGTCAGTGCGCGCGGTCAAGGATCCGGCCAGTCGATCTGTGACGGGGTTAGCTCCGGGTACCTTTATCAACACACCCGATCCTAACTTCTCATTCTCTCAGGCTGATATCTTTCTGAGTCAGCTTGCTCGCAAAGGATCCTATCCTGTTGGCAAATTGGTGCTGCCGAGCTGGTTACACCCCATTCCTCCGTGGGCTAACCTGACCTCGTGGGTTCTGCGAAACTACGGGGAATTTTTGCGAGAAGTCAATCTTTATAATGCTATCCGGGGTACCAGCCACGGATTGCCCGTTAATAAGCCGTTATTCATGGCCCTTTTGTAGATGTATAATCATCGGACAGGAACTTTCTTCACACCTGTAGGGGAGTTGGGGCTCGCTCTTCATGAGATGTATGCTGTCTCCAAGCTCCCCTGGGGAGACGAACCCTTCGAAGCGTACACTCCGACGAATGGAGAGTTCCAGGATTTGGATCGACGATTCCCAGGCTTTGTCACTGTGTACCAAGAACTGTTGTGTCATCATAGCACCTGTCACCGAACGGCTATCCAAACAAAAATAGCTCGGAAGGGGACGCTCCTCATACAAACTCTTGGGTCTCATATCTCTTCAAATTCAGTACTGCTGGCCGAGTTACTTCCCGAGATCGTCAAACCCCTAGGGAAGTAGAAGACTTGGTGTCGACTGCTAGGAGGTCGAAGTCTAAGGGTGACAAATTTGGGAGTTAGATTGACTCCTTCAGCTATTTTTATTATGGTACTCGGCGGCTGTCAGAGAAGGCACTCTTGGCAGGGTTTTTAATGGTATGGTTGCACAATTATGTGGTCTCAGGAGGGGCAGGTGCTATTGAGAGGATCGGCCATCACTTCATTCTTCCCGCTGTGAAGTTAGCCTTTGGGGTCAGGCTGGCTCTTCTTTCCGCTATGGTGTGCAGCATTCAGCATGGTCTCTGTGCCTTCTCGTCTAAGGTCATCGCTCGTGACGTAGCGATGGACTTTGAACGTATAGAGCTGCCTTATCATTACTTATTAGGATGGCTGTTATTGCATTATCGATCTTTGATGAGACCTGGGATGGAAGATGGCGTTACGGACGATGACGCTTTTCTTTTCCGACACCGTCATCAGCCTTGGGAATATAGTACCATGTCGGTGTATCGGAGGATGCTGGCGAGGGCGGACGGATATGATTTCTTCGTGTCCGTTCCCCGTTTCACCGACCAGGAAGTGAGGAATGTCCATGTTGATGGCGTTGGACCTCCTCATTTCTTACCTGAGAAGATGCATTTCTGGTTGCGCAACATTCGCCCGGCGTATTTAGTTTATCGCAATCGCAATACCGTGTACTTGGAGCCCTACTTGCCTAGTAGGTTTGCCCGCCAGTTTGGGTACAGCCAACTATTCCTTGGGCATCCCAGTTCCTGCCTGGGATTCGAAGGTAGCATTCTCGATGGTATTAGAGCATGGAGCTACTATGACACTTGTCATACTCGAACTAGCTTCTCAGTTTCTGCAGCAAATGTGATAGGAGAAATTTTGCATATGGCGGCCCTATATCATGTTACGGCAAATCAGCCACCTCTTGATTTTGACCCGAGGACTAGCTTTATCGTGGGCACTCGTCTGGCGGAGAAGGCTACGGTATCGAGGGCAAAGAAGAAAGGGGTGAATAGAGTTCCTATGCCCGATTCCGAGTCCTTTGACACAATTGAGGAAGACAACGAGCTGGATGACGAGGACTCTCTCTCTTCTGGTGGCGAAGCAGAGGCGGGTCAACCGCCCATTATGGCAGATGAGATGATGACGGATCAACCGCCAGTCATATTAGATGAGGCGGTAGATCAGTTGCCACCTGTATCGGCGGTGGTGCGGGTAGAACTACCGCCTGTCGTGCCTGGTTCCTCGCGTAAGCGAGGCAGGCGTGAGTCTACTGGCGGAGGAGTAGCCTTTTCTGTGAAGAGAGCGGCGGTCGGACCTCATAGGCTACTTATTACGGAGAGGGGTGAGGAGGATGACGATGTTCCGGAGGTAAGACCAAGTCGGAGCCATTTCTTTGTTGTGATTTTCTTTTCTCTTGGAGATATGACCTGACCATTTTTTCTTTGTAGGCGTCTGACGAACCAGGCTCTCCTGAACCGTCTGCCGCCCCTGGAGTTGATCCGGCCCTTGCTGCTCTGATTAGCGACATGTGTGTCGCGGTCCTTTCTGTAGGGGCTCTCTCAGCAGCTGCCGGGGATTCTCAAGTTGCTGAGGCCCCAGTCCGGAATGATGAAGGTTTCCTCAAGCCTGTCTCCGAGGTTGCTAAATTTCCGCAAGGCGACACCGATCTCGTCGCATCCCCTCCCGAGGGTGCAGGGGCGGAGGAATCTATTATACCTGACTCGGGGACTGCTGGTGAAGAGGTTGCGGTGGCTATAGGCGAACCTCAGCCTCCACACTCTTCCACTGGTAAGATATGCCAAATATTGACTAGTGAGGGGGCTTATTTGCTTTATCAACATATCCTTCTGGTCAAATCGATTCATGGTTGCCTTGGCCCTACAGGTCCTGACCCTTTACTTCCCACCGCGGATGTTCTTAGGGAAGGCTCGGCCTGCCGTGATCTGGGAGAAAGGAGCGTTTCCTCTTCTTTGCCGTCTCATATCGAAGGGCCTCCCGCCAGCCCCGGGCAGATAGGAATGGAGCTGGCGATGGTCTCCACCACATCCTCCGCTGATCATATGGCTCCGGAGATTGACCTCTCGACCCTGCCGAGCATTCAAGTTCTGCGGGCCGCTGAAGAGGAGTTGGCCGTTGTTCATGCGTCCTTCCGTGCGAAGTTTGTTTCTCTTGTGGCAGGAGCGGCAGATTCTGTTGCATCTTCTACAGCGTTGCCGGCTACACTCCCATTGGCACCGGCTTCCTCGGAGGCTCTGGACAAGGTGACGCAGGATGTGGTCGACAGCTTCTATCTCCATTTAAAGAGGGGCGTAGATGCTGCTGTAGAATGGGGGACCCCTTTTACTCTGTCTCTGCGGTGCGCTCGGGGTCAGATTACAACTTTGAAGTCTCTTCCTGGCGGTGTGGGGTTGGCTGCACTCCTGGAGCCTAAGTTGGCAGAGGCTGATCAGCTTGTGACCCAATTGCTGGTGATACGGCAGGCGGGCTTGCCTACTGCGATTGAACGGGAGCGGGGCTTCCTCATTGCTGCTCGGGATAGGATCAAGCTCACTCGAGATACTGCCGGGCCAGTTGTGCAGGGGGACCTTGACAAGTTCTCCGCTTCGTATGACAGGCTGGGTCGTCGAAGTCGGGCTTGTCGGGCTCGAAAAGAGTCTGCTTCTCGTGGAATCGCTGATACGAAGGAGCGGATTCTTGCACTCCAGAGGGAGTTGACCTTCTTAGAGTCAGAGCTGGAGGCTGCTCGTGCGGAACAGGAGTCGATTGCTCGGGAGGCCGAGAGGGTTTTCCGATCTTCTGTCAACCTGGAGCGGGCCTTTAAGAGATTCGAGGATAACTGGCAAGCCCATGCTCAACTGGAGGACGAGGCGGTGCTGACCCGAGAGGCAGAGCGTCGAGCTACCCAGAGGTTTGAGCGGTCGGTTGCCTTGGAGACGGACCGTCTCATGGCGTTATGTACCCCGGAGCAGTGATCAGCTCTCTGTTTTTCTTTTGCTATTTTTTTTTCTTTTTCATCTTTTAGTTTTGATTCTGTAAAGGATGTAATCCTAAATGATGTAGCACTTTGAGTTTTGAATGAATGAGCATGTTTCAACTCATCTTCTTTTTCTTGTACTTGCGGAGTTTGTAGAACTGGACTTGCTGGGGGATTATTTGTGGACCTGTTACCCTAGGCGTACCTTGGTTTAAGGTACGGATAACAAGTTTGGTCAGGATATCCGGAACAGCCATGGCAAAGTGGTCATGGGTGCTCTCGGTATTGGGAAAAAGAATGCCGTAGAGCTGGGCTCCCGGGGCATGGTGAGATGGTGGATTTATGCTAAGAAGCTTAGCAAGGGATATTTGTGGACCTATTATCCTTGGCGTACCCTGGTCCAGGATACGGATAATAGGATGAAAGGAAACCAACATATTTGCTCAGAGGTTATGAGGACATGGCAAGCATGAGGGTTTTACCGTAGAATCTTCCTGCTCAGAGGTAATGAGGACATGGCAGGGGAGACTTTACGGAAGATATTCGTGGTCAACAGCGGACATTCGTGGTCAACAGAGGACATTTATGGTCAACAGAGGACATTTGTGGTCAACAGAGGACATTTGTGGTCAACAGAGGACATTTGTGGACCTATTATCCTTGTCGTACTCCGGTTGTGGGTACAGATAATAGGTTGAAAGGGAACCAACATACTTGCTCAGAGGTAATAAGGACATGGCAAGCATGAAGGTTTCTTCGACGGAGCCTTCCCACTCAGAGGTAATGAGGACATGGCAGGAGTGGGCTCAATGAAGAAGGGGTACATAGAACGACTCAGAGGTAGGAGAACGTGGAAGTTCTATGCGAGGGGGCAGTTTGTTTTTGGTGGAAGTGAAAACGACTTAGAGGTAATGAGGACATGGCCGTTTCAAAAATTTGTAGATCGATTACCCTTTTTGTGCGCTAGGAGTGCGGGTAGTGGATCATGAGGGAGGATCTCTTCCAGGAAGAAAGTTCAGAGGTATAATCATACGTGACTTACTATCTGAAAGAGTGACCGGAATGTGAGTTCAAAGGCACCAGCGGGTACATAACTCGGTAATTTAAAATATTGAGAAAGTGTGAGTTCAGCGGCACCAGCGGGTACATGACTCGATAATCTGAAGGGAATATGGAGGTGAGTTCAGTGGCACCAACCGGTACATGACTCAATAATCTAAAATGTTGTGGATGTGAGTTCAGCGGTACCAGCGGGTACATAACTCGATGATCTGGAGAGAATGTCGTTTAGACATAATATTTCTTCAGAAACTTGTCGTTGACGGGCAACATGAGCAAGTCTCCGTTTTGTTTTGCGAGGCGGTAAGCACCGTTGGAGAATACTGTCTCAATGATAAATGGGCCTTCCCACTTTGGCTGGAATTTGTCGGCGGTCTTGTGAGTCATGACCATCGGCCTCCGGACTGCCAGAACGAGATCGCCCATCTAGAATATTCTGATTTTGACCTTCTTATTGAAGGCTCCAGAGATGCGTGCTTGGTATAGCTCAATTCGTTGCTGAGCCAAGAGGCGCTTTTCATCTAGTGCCTCCAATTCCTGTAGACGGCGATGGTGGTTTTCGTCTGTCGTCAATTGATGTTTGAGGGCGACACATAGCGAGGGGATCTGAGTCTCCAATGGGAGGACTGCCTCACTCTCGTACACCAGGGAGAATGGTGTATTCTCGGAGGCCGTTCAAACTGTGGTACGATAAGCCCATAAGCATTCGCCGAGCTTCTCGTTCCAGTCGCATTTGTTGGAGGAGACAAACTTCTTGAGGAGTTTGATGATTGTTTTGTTGAATGCCTCTGCCAACCCGTTCGCTGTCGGATTGTACAGTGTCGAAGTGACATTCTGAATACGGTGCTTATCGTAAAACCGATAGAATACGTGGCTTGCAAACTGAGGACCATTATCATGGATGATCCTTCGGGGCAGTCCAAAGCGGTAGATGACGTGATGCTTAAGGAAGCTGATCACGTTTGAAGTCTTAACTTCTGCGAGTGGGACAGCTTTCGCCCATTTGGAGAAGTAATCAGTGATCGCAAGTATGAAGCGATGTCCTCGGGAGGAAGGTGGGGTGATTGGACCAATGATATCCATTCTCCATGCTTCGAATGGCCAGGACGCCACTGTCGGAAGTAGAAACTCGGATGGTTGGTGAATGAAGTCCGCGTGGACTTGGCAGGCTTTGCATTTTCTAGCATAATCTATCACATCTGCCACCATCGTGGGCTAATAGTAGCCCATTCGTCGAAGACGGTCTTGTAATTTAGGACCGGGCTGGTGGGCCCCGCAAACACCGTCATGAGCTTCTCGTACGGCTTCTTTGGCCTCTGCATTTGACAGACACCGAAGCAGTAATCCGTCGTAGGAGCAGCGATACAGCATTTTCGTCTCTGTATCATAGAAGAATCTGAGAGAACGCCGCCTGATGGAAGTGGCTTCCTTTGGGTTCTTGGGCAGGATGTCGTAGACGACGAAGTCGATGAATGGTTGTCTCCAATCTGGGGCATCATCGATCGTCTGGGCGGAATAACTCGCCACGAATTGCACATTATTCTTGGGATAGACCAGTTCGTGGCCTATCACATCCACTGATTGGCGATCATAGTTTGGAACTGCTAGGGAAGCGACAAGACCGGCTAAGGCATCAGCTTCGATATTTCGGAGTCTGGGGACATGTTCGATGAAGAAGCCCTCAAACGACGAGATGATGTCAATCGCTATTTGATGATAAGGGATCATGTCTTCGTGGCGGACCTCGTATGAGCCCCGGATCTGATTGACGATTAATTGGGAATCGTCGTATGCTTCAAGGTATTCTACCCCCATCTCTCTTGCGAGTTGGAGGCCAATGACCAGAGCGTTGTACTCGATCACATTGTTAGAGCAGGGTTCTGTGAGGAAATAAGCGCGGTTGATCACCAATCCGGTAGGGGAGACTAGCACTACCCCGACTCCGACGACTATATTGCTTTAAGGTCCGGTCTTCAAAGCACGGTCGAAGAACATTCGCCATATATTATCGTGAGAGGTTGCCTACGAGTCGGCGACCTCATCTGGGATCTCTTCATATATTCTGGAGGACTCCGAGCCTGGGTGGGCTGCTAAGAAGTCTGCCAAGGCTTGACCTTTGACTGCCTTTTGTGGGACGAAGATCATATGATAAGGGGATAGCAATATTGCCCATGTAGCGAGGCGAGAGCTGAGTGCCCCTGGTTTAGTCATGAGGACCCTGAGAGGGTTGACTCGTGAGATCACATGTATCGTTTGTCCGGTGACATAGTGTCATATTTTCTGAATGGCGAACACCAGGGCGAGGCATTCCTTCTCCACAGCAGTGTATCGGTGCTCTGGCCCAATCATCATTCGGTTGAGGTAATATATGGCTTGCTCATGGCCTGTGTCGTAGTTTTGAGCCAGCAGAGCCCCGAGGGAGTGTTTTATTGCTCGTACATAGAGCAGGAATGGTTTTCCAGGAACCGGGGCCACCAAGACTGGAGGGTTTGACAAATATTCTTTGATGCTGTCGAAGGCGCGCTGGCATTCTTCATCCCATACGAATGAGACGCCTTTCTTCATGAGATGGGTGAATGGTGGACATCGCCCGGAGAGGTTGGAAATAAACCTCCTGATGTAAGCTAGCCTCCCTTAAAGTCCTCTGAGTTTGCGAAGATTTTTCGGAGGACCCATCTCCATGATTGCTTTCGTCTTCTCAGGGTCTACATGGATACCTTGTGCAGTGATGATGAAGCCCAAGAACTTCCCGCTGGATACGCCCAGAAAGGACTTCGTAGGATTCATTTTCAAATTGTGCGCTCGTATTAGGTCGAATACCGTCCTCAGGTCCTACAGATGATCTCTCTTACAGCGACTCTTGACGGCGTTGTCATCAATATAGCATTCCACCGTCTTGCGCAGGTGTTCTCCGAAGATGATACTCATGGCTCGTTGATACGTGGCGCCAGCATTCTTTAAACTGAAAGGCATGACTGTATAGCAGTACGTGCCAATTGGTGTTCGGAATGACGTATGCTTTTCGTTGTCAGGAGACATTTTGATTTGGTTGTACCCCGAGAAGCCATCCATGAACGATATACGTTTAAAGTCGCAGGTATTGTCGATCATGATGTCTGTGATGGGAAGGGGAATTCATCTTTGGGGTACGCCTCGTTCAAATTGCGGAAGTCGATGCAGATTCGAATTTTTCTATTCTTCTTGAGGACGGGCACTATATTGGCGACCCAATCGGGATGTTGCTCCTCACGAATGAAGCCGCGGGCTATCACTTTGTTGACTTCGGCTTCGATCGCGTCCATGATGCCTGGGCGGAAGCGTCGCTGTTATTGCTTGACTGGTTTTGCGTCCGGCCGAATGTTGAGTTTGTGAAGAGCAATATCGGGATTTAACCCTGGCATGTCTTCATAGCTCCAGGCGAACACATCAATGTATTCTCTTACAAGTTCTAGCAGCGACTCTCGCTCTTCGTCTGTTAAGCTTTTACTGACGAAGATTGGTTTTGGAGAAGATTCGCTACTGAGGTCGACCTGTATAATCTCATCTTCAGTAGGAGGTTCTCTCAGTTCGAAACATTTTTTCCATTGTGCATCCAATTGCTGGGCCTACGGCTCTAGCTCGAGGATCTCGGGGATGTCTTCGTCTTCCTCGTAAGCGTCGGTGAATGCCATATTGACTGACAAGACTTGTCTGAACACGTCTTCGATGCTGGTATCCGAGTTCGAAGTTGGTGACCTGGTTGAATGTGACTGCCAGTCGCATTCTTCATCTGAACTCTCAGGGGTCGTAGTAGGCGTTACATACCCCAACCGCATCGAGTTTTGCTATAGTAGTCTCGTGGTTTGCCCGTCGGGACTGGCGGCTTCAAAGGTAATCGTCGCCCAGTGCCGTAGTTCAAACCTGGCATCGTCTCCAGATCATACCCCTGTTTCTGCATGAAATATTTGGATTGGGGGCTATAAAGATACAGAGGCAGTCTTCCAGCATCTGACCCGAGGTCGGCTTTCTCTGTAGTGAAGGGATACGGGTTGTTCGTCCGACCGAAGATGATCGGATGATCCCCTCCTTCGATTATTCGGTAAGCATCTTCTACTGGATCGTGGTGTACATCTTTATCACTTGTGTGTGTAGGTGAGTGCCTATACCGTGTTCCATGGCATACATTGTACATAGCTTATTGAGCTCGGTGTAGTTCAAAGATAATCCTTTATTGATGAAGTAAGGTATCTTTTATAGGGGGATTACATCATCAGCAGAGGGAACATCAGTGTGGGCAGCCACATACTTGGCTAACTCTGGTTCCTCTTTGGCTACCCCCTGTGTGAATGAAGACTGAGAGGACATCCTGGAAAGCTTGATTGTCAGTGGTTCAGTTGATGGAGTAGAGCGTGGAGTTGTTGGCAGACTAACAACCCCCAGTTTGGCACTAGACGTGGAGCGAGGAGTGGCTGGTTCGCTAGAAGTGTCAGACCTTGCATCGGGGTGACGACCCTTCTTGGGAAGGCGTATCGTCAGTGGCCGATCAGAGGGATTGAGCTTCTCCGTTTGGGGTTGACCGACTCTCGGCAGTCTGATTGTCAGTGGCCCCGTTGTGGGTCTCGGCACTTGGCCGGACCTTGGCAGCCGAATTATCATCTGCTCTTCCTGCGCCGAGAGGCTGATCGCGTCCTTTCGCAGAGTGGCAGTAAGGGGTGCGGACCTTCCTGGTTTGCGAGCTTAGAGGTAGATCGTCAGAGGCTCTTCTGATCCTATGGTCGTTCAGGTACTAGCTTGTTCATTTCCTTCATCAAGGTGCTTCTTTGACTTTTCGTATAGGCAGGAGTCCGAGTAGTAAGATTCGACCCCTTTGAAGGGATCGATGTCAGCAAATTCCATCTTCACGAAGCCGTGTTTGTCGACATATTTGAAGCACTGGTGTAGCGTGGAAGGCACGATCATATAATCATGTATCCATGGGCGCCCTAAGAGGATGTTGTAAGAAGTGTCTGCATCTATGATGTAGCAGGTGATTTCGGATTGGAGGTCACCAATTTGACACTTCAGACGAATCTTTCCAATAGGGTAGCTCCTGTCCGAATTGAAACCGCTAATGGCGGTGCTTGTAGGCGTCAGGTGATGCATTGGGATACGGAGATGATGTAGCAGACCCTTCGGGATAATGCTTATTGAAGAGCCAGGATCTATGTGCATCCGATCCACCTTCACGTCGCCGATGTATCCCGTGTAGTATAGCGGGCGATCGTGTAAGTTGGTTTTGATGAGCATATCCTACGAAGTGAAGACGATGTTGGGTATTGCTCTCGTGCAGGCACTGTCTTGGAGATCCACGGGTGAGTCCTCCCCGATGAGGTTGGATTGAGCCAGATAGACATCGGCATTTTGGAGTGCTTCGCTTAATGCCATACGAACGTCCTTGGAGAGTCTTAGGAGTTCGTACAGTGACAACTTGGCCGGTGTGTTAGCCAATTGTGCTATGATTTCAAAGTTGTAGGGCTTCTCTAGCCCTTGGGCTGCCTCTTTTCGGAGGGATTTGTCGAAGCGAGTCTCCCTCGGCCTAGGCTTGTCGGTCGTCGAAGGCTGAGCCGGTCCCGGAGCATCAGTTGTAGTGGGTTGATGATTTTCAGCTGGATTGTCAACCACAGGTTGGGATTGCGCTCCGGACCGCGTGACGACAGCTGTAGCTTCCCCGTTGTCTGTCGAGATTGTGTGGCAGGTTCTGACTTTTCCACTTTTCTTCCTGTCGGTGGAAGATGGTGTGGGCCGAGTCACTTCTGACACCAAGTCTGGATGGATCCACATGACCTCCCCTCGTGATGTGGTGAGGGGTACTAGACCGGCAGCCTGATCTCGGGGAGATGGAAGATTGGTAATCTCCAATATCGCTAGAGGGACGGGGACCACCCCGTCTTGAGTCTCCGTCGGAGGGAAGCTGCCGAATTATACGGACACCATATTGGCTGCCACGGTTACCTCTTCGAAATCGATGGCCAGAGCGTTTGAATCGATGAGGTTTTGGATGTACCGTTTTAGCTGGTAACAATCGTGTGTAGCATGATGGACATAGCGATGATAATGGCAGTACTTTGGATTCTCTATCTCTGTCGGCCGCGGTTTCCGTCTTGGTGGAGGAAGCTGGATTCTGTCCCCTTGTGTGAGCATGTCCAAGATGGGCTTGACGTGACCGTCTTCGAAGGAGTAAGTGATTTGCGGCCATTGTTTGTCTGCTGGCTTCGGCTCAGGTTTTTGTGCTGTATCGGCCACCATAGCCTGCTTTCTCTTGCTGTCCCGATTGTTGGAGGGGCTACCCCCATTATCGTTGTTTAGACGCTTGCCCTTGTTTTCTTCTTCCGAGATGTGCAATCCCAGTTGGCGGGCCTTCTTCAATCGTTCTTCGGCGCTCGTGGCGCTGATGATGAACGTCTTCCAATCTTTGAATTGACTTTCGCCCATCCAGAGACTGATCATTGAAAGCAGTCTCTTTTGGTAAATTTCAATTAAAGAGGAATCTGGATTTCCGGAGGGCAGCTTCATGGCGGTTTGGCGGAACCGCTCAATATAGTTCCTTGTCAGCTCATTTTCCCCTTGGACGACATCCATGAGGGTGGACATGGTGACGTCCTGCCCTACTTCGTAGAATCTCTCCAAGAACAGGCGCTTGAAGCCGGCGAAGGAGTGGATGCAGTTGTCCGGCAGATTGCGATACCAGTCGAAGGCGACTCCTTTCAATGCCCCAATGAATAATCGTATGAGGATAGCATCATCATGGGGCAGATGGTCGGTGGTGACCTCGAAGTAAGTGATGTACCGACTTGCTGAGGTCTTGCCATCATACGGGTTGATATTGAACGACTTATATCTTGGTGGGAATGGAACATCCCTCCTTTCAGCAGGGTATGGTTGCCGAATTCTGAGGTCTTGAGCGTTTTCTCGGGCATGGAACATGGCTCGGAGCTCCTGAACCTCTTTTCTTACTTCTCGGGCCTCATCGGTCGCGGTAGGGGCTGTTATTTCGGGAGGATTGTTGTCCGGGTTCGGTGTCGCCGAATTTGAGTCCGCATTGACTACGGGACCAGCGCTTGTTTGGCCAGGCGTCCCTCCTTGCACAGTTGGAAGGGCTGCTTTAATCTCGTCTACAGACTTGACCAAAACAAGTAATATGGCTTCGAGATTGTCGATGCGCTGGCGATCACTGGAACCACTTTGATTGCTGTCTGTCATGAACACCATCCTTGTATGATGAGAAACGGAAGGGACGGTGGAGGATGTATCCTCCGAGTCATACCCGTGTAGTGAGAAGTCATCGGGGTATGTGGGTATGTTCCCTTCTGATTCAGACTCGGAAGGAACAGTACCCCCAGCTTTCGAGTTTGCCTCGTCTTGGGAGTTGTGTATGTCGTCGGGGACGTCGAGGTTTGCTGTATCCGATAGGAGAGCTGCCTCCTCTGGCTCATCTTCTTAAAATATCGGATTGTTGTGGAGGCGCGGAGGGATGCTACCTCCAGCCCCAGTAATCCCCTGTGTTATGGACGACGAACCTCTCACTGTAGCAGATTTCGTCTTAGAGCGAGTTCCTTGGAAAACTCCGGTGGTGGGCACTCGCTTAGACGACAGTCTTTTTGTCGCAGTGGTTGAGGTCTTCGGGCTGGAAATATTCGTCTTCTTCCTCCTTCCATCAGCGGGGACTTTCCGAGCAGAGTTGCAGGAGACCACAGGAGGTGCCTCGTCGTCTGAGCTCGGATGCTGTAGTCTTTGGAAGACTGACGGCCGGTCTTCCGTTACTGCCGCATTGTTACAACAGCAGTTGACGATGATTTGGGTGCAGTGACGTCCAAGCGAGGACTCTTTGCACACCGAAGCCCCTTCTCTTTCCTTGCGCTTGTGGAGGATCGCCTCACGCAGGTCAGAGGAACCACTTTGTCCTTTTGCCGCCGGGGGCTGGACTCGAGCGGTTCTGTATAACTTCCCATCAGAGGCCCGCGTGATAGTCAACGGGACGCCCCGATAGTCAGAGGTTGGGGCAGCTGACTGGGCTTGATGAGCCCGCGCTGCCCTAAACTTCTTCTTCTTAGCACTTGCGGGTGCGTAATAGGAAGAGTCTAAGTTGAATACCACATAGTCTGGCTTATCATCCAGAGAACCATCATGGTCAGGACCGTATGAGAGACGGTCGAAGACTGATCGAGAAGAGCGTGGAACGGACGCAATGCGGCTAGGATTGGAAACCGTGCAGGCTGTCTGCATGCGGTTATCTTCTGCTGTCGGATGAGTTGTTCTTGTGCGATTAGTAGGAGTCGCGATCGTGCAGGCTGGCCGCATGCGGTTGGCAATTGTGGCCGCATGGGTTTTCTGCAAGCAATTGACTTCAGTAACCGCATAAGCTTCATCCGTGTGGTTGGCAACTGCAGCCGCATAAGCTATGTGGCTGACAGATGTGATCGCATGAGTTTTCTTCACGCGGCTAGCGGATGTGGCCGCATGAGCTTTTTCCATGTGGCTAGCACCCTTATGCGGCTCGGATCGCGTAGAGTTCCTCTTTGCCCCTGCAAGTCCAGCATCATAGTGTTTTCTTCTACCAGACTTGGGGACAGCAGAGTTGTCTACGGTCTGAAGTGGGGCCGCAGAAGAGTCCTTCTCGCCGTCTTGAGCAACAGAGGGTATCCCGTCGAGGGCTTGGATAGGAGCAAATGATTTTGGCCTCCACTCTTTGCGTGCCTTCGTCGTGCGGGTGCGCTTCTGGACCGGGCCAGTGCTTCCTTCGGAGAGCATCTCTTCAAACGCCTGTTGGTCGGAGCGGACGACCATCTTTTGTTGCGTGGAGCCAAGTTTGGCTACATCCGACTGCGTCACCAACTCCTCAGCCGTAGAGAAGTTTGTCCCCAGCAGAGTCGCCATCGTGTTTGCCATTGATTGTAAAAGTACAGAACAGTTTTATGGGAGGACTGAACTTAGACTCACAACACAAACTCGCTTGTACAAAGAAAGCCTAGGGACGAAAGCCTAGGTACAGCAGACTAAGTATAATTGTTTATTTTAGATTCTAGGGGGTGACGATAGAGGCTCGGGAAGGCGACGGCAGCCCTGCCTTACTCCTTGGACGATCGGTGTGCAGCCTTGGCTCCTGTAACGAGATGGTTGGCGTTGATGAAGAAATGCTCTTCTTGCTCTCCTCGTATTGCTCTTCTGGCTTCTCTCTCTGGATTGATCTCTGTGGATTTTTCTCTCTGATTATTGGGGTAGCGTCTCTCTGTATGTACCTCTCTCTCTATATAAGTATCCCCTTTTTGCAAGGGAATGGCACCCTGCTATTTATAATAGTGGGGAGGCATCATTAGGGTTTGCAATGATTGCCCATTCTCAAACTGGCGACAGCCTGTGGATTGGTCAATCTTGGCCATTAATCTTGAGCGTGAAGGATCTGGGCCATTAATGAGATTATGCCAAATCATGTCAGTCATTAATGTTGATTGCAATAAATCCCCATCATGATGATTTGCTGATATACGTAAATCTAAATGAATCAATTTAATTCATTCTCTTGCCACGTGTCCCAAATCATTGGGATCTGACCCAAACTTTGATTATCTTTAGGACACGTGTCCTGTCATCATTGTTGAGCCGCATGAGGAGCGTTCATATTTGGGCCGCATAAAGGTCGTCATGACCGAGCCGCATGAAAGATTTTATGACCGAGCCGCATGAATAGTCTCTATACTCGAACCGCATAAAGGTTGTCATGACCGAGCCGCATGAATATGTTCATGACCGAGCCGCATGGCGGTCTTCATGGCTGAGCTGTATGAGAGTCTTCATGGCCGGGCCGCATGGATTTCTTTCATGGCCGAGCCATATGGGGGACCTTCATGATTGAACCGCATATGTTTATCTGCACTGGCCGCATAAACTCGTCTAGTCTGGCCGCATAGACTTGCCTCAAAACTTGGTGAATAGTGCCACGTCTGCGAAGATATTCTCCAGTTCCCTAGGAAGATAGTGTTTTTGTGTCAGTCATCATGATTACTTTATGTCAGGGCTGTCATCTGTCAGCTCTGTCATCCGTCAGAGCATTAAATGCGTCCAGACATTGGACACAGCTGTTTTGAAGGCCACGTGGCCTCTCTCTGTGGGCCGTATGGAGTTTACTCGAGTTGCCTATGTGTTTGAGCCGCATGTCAATGTTGGTGACTTTTGAGCCGTATGATACTCTTGAGCCGCATGAAGCTCGTCTGATTTTGAGCCGCATGAAGCTTCCTGGGTTCTGTGCCGCATGAAAAATGTCTCATGACCGAGCCGCAAGAAGGACGTCTCATGACCGAGCCGCATGAGAAATGTCTCATGACCGAGCCGCATGAAGGACGTCTTATGACCGAGCCGCATGAGGAATGTCTCATGACCTAGCCGCATGAAGGACGTCTCATGACTCGCATGAGGAATGTCTCGATCAGCCCGTGCACTCGCTTTGTGGGCCCGGGTATCCCGAACACACGAGTGCGTAGGTATCGTGTTTGCTCCCTGATGTGGGGCTAATAGAAACACTTGTCCTCGATCTTTGTTGGGAGACTCTGGAGAACCACTCTGTCCGTTTGCCGCCGGGGGCTCGACACGGGCGGCTCTGTACAACTTTCCATCAGAGGCCCGCTTAGCGGGATGCTCTTGATGGTCAGAGGTTGGGACAGCTGACTGAGCCCGATGAGCCCGCGCTGCCCTAGACTTCTTCTACTTAGCACCCGAAGGTGCGTAATAGAAAGAGTCCAAGTTTGGAAGGAGGGAAGAGAAGTTGGTGCCCTTTTCAAAGGAGATAAGGGGGCTCTATTTATATAATGGAGTGAGCCCTTTCTTCTTCTCCTTTCCGATGTGGGACTAAAAGCAATATTTTTCATGCTTCTACAATACTGATATCTGGATTTCAGGACTTGCAGTGGGGGCTTGCTACTGCCCACTGAAAGAACGCCAAAATACCCATGGTGCTGAAGTAGTAGCATGGTGTTTCAGAAACCTCCCATAGATTTGTACCCCATTCGGAGTTAGCCATTCGCCTGTAAGATGGTCCAAGATGGCATGTCCCCAGTGACCTTCATATAGATAGGTCCAATGCTAATGATGTCTTATGCAGACAGAGTAAGTTATTACTCAATTACAGGGAAGGATGTTGGTTGTTGGTAAGAATCACCTGAACGGTGACAATTATATTGAATTATGATATTGTTCTAGCAATGTCTTGTGCAGCCTGAGTAAGTATTATAAATATACAGGGATGGCTACCGTGGGTAAGAATCACCAAAGGGTGATATTTATATGCTTTAAACTATGTTGGCTACGAGAATTGCATGCTTTACTTCTTGTCGGCTATAAACATGAAATTGACCCTAAGGCAACGAGAAAGACCACTTTTAATTATGTTCTATGACATGATTACTTAGTGTTGTCTTCTTAGATGAGTAGGGCCAGCACCGTTCGCCAGTACATTGATGATGTACTGACCAACGTTGTGGGCAATATTACAGGTGCTTGCATATAGTGGAAATCGTTTCAGTGCTTGGCATCGATGATTCGGATGGGTGTGCATAAGCTCTTCTTTCAAGTCGATGTTTGTAAAATCCCTAAATTTCTACTATATTTTTTTAAATAAATAAATTTGGTAATAATTTTTTTATTTGGTTTTGTACGTCGCATAGTTATTTTGTACGTCACGCGCGGGGATTCATTTTCCGAATTTGCTCGACGAGTGCGAGCGTACATATTTTTAGAAAAATATTTCTTTATAATAATTATTTTGCTATCGTTTCTAAGTTTGTTATTTTTACTTCATTTCGAAAAGTTATTAATAATAAATAATATTTTTGTAGACTAGAAAAGCATAATTATGTAAAAAAATAATTGTGCATATTTCGTAATTATTTAATAGATATTTATAAATAAATAATGTATTTTTGAAATTATTATTATTAGTATTTTTGGAAAATATAATTTTGAAATTATTGTGACAATTTAAATTTTGATTTGATTTTAGGGATTGATTTAAATAGTTTAATTAACTTCTATATTTGAAATTTGATATATCTTATTTAATTTTAAACTAAAGGATGGAATTTAATTAGATTTAAATTGGATTTGGGTTTGGATTTGATTGGTTTTAAATTTATTGAATTAGTAGCAATTATCTATTAGAGATTTAAATCTTTTCCTAATCCTATCCAAATGGGAATTCCCACATCCTATAAATAGGCAGGTACTCCTCCATAAATTCCTCACATCCATAAATTACTCCATAAATTTCTCCACCGAGGTGCGTGCATCGTGTCTGTGTCTAATTCCTTCCGTGTCAGCCGTGACAGCCTCGGGTCCGACCTCGGTGACTCTCTTATTCCACACTTCTTACATTTATATTTATTATTTTCCGTGTCGACAATTCCGACACGATATTCAATGCTGACCTAACCCAGCCCCGTTCCGCTGTCATCACCATATCAACCTCCACCACCATCATGATCTTCCTCGCCATCGCGTCAGTCACCACCAGTACGACCCCCGCTTCTCGCCCTGTCCACCACCTCCACACGTACCCAACACCCGTAACTTCTGTCAGCGAGCCCGGCCCCATCGTGTTCCCAAAACACCCACGTTGCTGCCGCCTACAAACCCCCCGTCCACAAAATTTCATCACCATGACCGCCGTCACGGGCATCCCCTATCTTCACCACCGCACTCCTCCGCCAGCACCACCATGCCATCGTCGTCGTTTTGACAGCCCCTGCCAAACGACTACCATCACCAACAACAACAAAATTAAAATTTTGAAACCCCTTACCTGTCCGCTGTCGTCGTCCCCGTGCCTGCGTCGCCGACCTCCGGCGAGCCGCGTGGCCAGACCCAGACCTCTCCGTCCTCCTCAGACCGCCCAACTGTCGTGGCGACTCGAAACCCACCGCCGTCGTCTCCTCCAACTAGCCAATCCAGACCGCCGACCCCTCTCCGCCGTGCCGTGCAACCCGCACCTTTTCCTTGAGCCATCCCAGTGACCCCTGCGCCTTTCCCTTTCCTCGCCCACCACTGCGACAACCGCGACAGCCAAACCTCGACCCTCAGCTCCGCGGCGCCTCTCCAGCTGCCCTAGCTGCACCCGCCGAGAGACCTCCACCGTCGAGCGATGACTGCTCGCGCGCGCGACCCCTCTCCGCCGGAGCGCCGCGTCGCACCGCGTAGCCGCTCCCCCACGCCGGAAAACCCCTTTCTCCGTCGGCGAGCTCCGCACGCTCGCACACCCTGGCCGCTGCGTCGGCGCCAGCGTCGTCCGCCCTAACTCCACTCCTTCTGATCTCGTCTCCGCCGCCTCCACCCCATGCCGGCGTGCCACCGCCCCGAGCTCGTCCGTCTCCCCTCCGCTCTCCTCAATTTCCTCTCCTCTCCCTTCTCTATTCTCTCATCTGTTTCTTTTTCCTCTCTCTCACTGTGTGGATGAGGTTTTTGTTTTGTTTTTTTATTTTATTTTCATTATTATTATTATTATTATTATTATTATTATTATTATTTTACATCTTTTTCTATATTGCTTACTTTTATTTTCTTTATTATAACTATTATTATTTATATAAAAGAGAAATTTTGTATACTATATTGTAATTAGTATTATTGTGTATTATAAGCATTTTTAACATTGAGTATGTATATATGTATTATATATTATTATTATTTTGTAGAGTATTATGGTATTATTATTACTAAATATTATTATTACTGAATAGAGTAAACATCTGCCCCATATCAGTAGGCACTGAACACGTAGGAGAAAGATCTCCTTAAATAGATGGAGCCATCTACTACACAGGAGGAGGAAGAACACCTGCAACAACCTCAAGAACGGTCCTCTGTACTTGATAAGGAGCGCCCCCAAATCTAGCTGAAACTCCTACTTGGATGGGAGAAGTTGTCGATGCAACTCCTACAGTCGGATCTTGAGGTGAAGAGGTAGCAGTCCTCTCAGAATCTGCCATAGGCCCAGGACGATGGGATCTAGTCATGGGTGTCATCCTGAAGACAGATCAAACAAGGAAGTCAATATGGCACAATATAAGTTATTATCAAGGAAGGACAATCAATTGAGAAATATAGAAATCAACGAAATGGGATAGAACATAGCAATTTCAATCTCTAGGAGTCTAGCAGGTTCTACGCTAAATATAAAACAATCAAACATTTAATAAGATTAGAGGTGATAAGCTAATAACCAATCTAGAATAAAATCAGATAATCATACTATTGTGCCCGAAAATCGTGTTATCCAGAAACTTCACCTCGCAGTCAGCATAGCTACGATAACCCTCTGTCCTATATTCATGGTATATAGATCTAAAATTATGTTGTTCAAAATAACCGCCTTGCCAGCTAGCATGGCTGCGAGAAATCCTAAATTCTATAACAAAGATACGTATATCCATAAACATGTGATCAAGAATTTTGCCTCGCCAGCTAATATGATCGCGGTAAACTCTAAACTCCACAACCAAGACGGATGACTGTAATCCTTACTACCTCGCCTAGTATGTACTACCAGAATGTACCCTTGATAAAGTCCATAAGCTTGTCCTTAACACAACTTCAAAGTCATTTATATTCATCAAGAATAACTTTCAACAACGGACAAGAAAGAGCAAACGAAAACAAGTGAAAACAAATTTCGGGACATAGCCTATAATGAGATTCTTAGGGGTCGTCCCAGGAATCTCTCAAGAGGTCCTAATTGTGAATAAGTACTCTCTTATCCTAATGTCCTATTTCCTATATCCTATTGCAGGCTCCCAGTAGTACAACTAAGCTGCTCCACTACCACGATATCGTATTTACTGCGAAGCTTGACCTTCATGGGACACCACAAAAATGAGTCATAATTAAATATTCATAATATAATAGAATTATGCAATGACAAAAATTATCCCCTCCCAGATTTAGGTAGTTACATTTAGAATATGTTGTCACTTTATATCTATATATATGGAGAAACCCCGAATTTTATTGATGTATCAGACGCAAAATGCCGAAGCCTATACAAGTAAGCGTGTCATGCACGAAAAACAACAAAAGAGGCCAGACACGAAGAAAAAAGCTAGTCTCTGGCCCGAACCCGGGGTTAGGACAGCGCCGTCCGAAAGAAGTCCGTGGCGTGAGAATAACGCCTGCTGATTTTGAAAGTTGGTCTGATGGTTTCCCTGATCAGTTGGTTGTGGTTGTATTGGTGTCCTTCGTACCAGAATTTGTTTCAATTTTTCCAAAGGACCCAAATGTCGGTGCTGCGACGATCTGATGCCCGTGTGAGTCGCCCAGCATACGAGGAGATCATTTTAGCCCCCGACTGGAAGCACAGACCGGCAGCGATGTAGCATTTCGACGCCAGGCTGAAACTGATGGATGTGAGGGATTCGTCAGTTGGGAGCTCCTTGCGGTATGCTCGCCAGATTAGAATTGACCATTTGATGGGGATGCAAGACTGCCAGAAAGGGGCAAGAGTAGGGGACGGCACTCCGTTGCCTCTGGCCACCTTCCTGGCCGAGGCCAGCGAGAAAGCGCCGTCTGACTTGGGGGACCACCTCCAGGCATAGTGGAGGTCAACGATTTGTACATCCGTGATGGCAAGACGGTTAACGGCCACCTGACCAAACCAAACAGTAACCCTGTCCCACCACCATCCGAAATCAGTATTCCGTAAGTCACGAATCGAGCAATTCGCTGGGGTATTCGATATTGGCTGGAGGAGAGCCTCTCCTAGCCACCGCTCGTAGCATGGCGACGAGCAGCCATTCCCGAGCTGCAAGCAGATAAGAGGTTCAACGAGTTGACGACCGATAAAGATGCATGACCAGGATGCTGAAGATCTGTTATTTGCGACCGCTGTCGTAGGGTGTAAATATCGAAAGTATCTAGGGCCTTCATGAATCGGGTCCAAATCGAGTTATCCGTTCGGAGTTTACACCACAGCTTCATAGAGCAGGCGTCTACTATTGTCACTAGCGTACCGAAGCCCAACCCCACCTCATTCGTTGGTCTGGCCATGATGTCCCAGCTGGCCCAGTGGTGCTTGTCCTTCCCCTCGTTGTGACCCCAAAACAAGTTAAAGAAGAGGGATTCTAAAGAGGATAACACCTTCTTTGGTGGGGAGCACACCGCCAGCTGGCCCAGGGTGTTTGTCACTTATATATATATATATATATATATATATATATATATATATATATATATTTTTATATAATATATATATATATATATATATATATATATATATATATATGTTTTTCAAAAGTATATTTATTTATTTCAGAAATAAAATTTATTATTTTTGTATTGTAAAATATTATTTTTATGCTGGCATAATACTTCATATAGAGGGTATATTATATGTAGTCGTAAACTAGTTAACTAGTATATGTGGTAGAGTCTATAAATAGTATGTATATTTATAGTACATGAGTTGTCCTAGAATTAGAATTGATTTTTGTTACTTATATTTTAGATGTTCGTGATTGTTCGACTGCAGTTGGAGCCGGAACGTTGACTTACTCTGTTTCCTTTGAAATATTATTTTTTTTGTTAGGAACTCAATCCACAACTGCTATTGAAACTTCTTTGGTCTTCACCATCGTTGTTGAACCATGTATTTGTATTCAATCATACCCTTCTTGAACTCTTTATCATTGTTTCCTCGTCCCTTCCTTTTTCGAGGAGACGAACTCTCGTGAACGGCATTTTCCTCCAAAAGAAGAGCCTCATCAAGATAAAGAAGACATACTTGACGGAATAATTGTAAGAGGATGGTTACCTAAGTAGGGAAGTTAATTCTAGATGTTTTCTAAATATTTGAGCTAGAATATATTGAAGGTAAAAGGCTTAGTGTAAAATTTAAACCTAGCAGTAGGAACTTGGAACGAAATGGACCCTGCTAATAGCCTAAGTTAGGAGTGATTTGAAAATATTGGAGGCTAGAAAGATTGCTTGATGGTAACAATTCCAAATTTTACGGAATTATTATAAGAAATACAAAACTAGATGTTAGGGCTAGTTATAATCTATAGTTGGATGAGTCACTATGAAATGGACCCAAAAAAGGGAGGTTCTCACTTTGGAGAAGGTTATCGCATGTCATGATTAGATAAGTTTTTACACTTATAATATGATGACTTAGAAGGAAAAGAAGCAAATCAATGAATACAACCTTAGCAAATGCATTGATCTGATATATGACATAAGTTAAGTCAAGGATTACTAAAAGGATTAACTGGGATAAAACAGTTGGTGACCTTGTACCTAGGACAAATCCTGAAGGTGATAATGGGTATGAACTTTTACAAGATAGTATTGGATCACAACTAGATTCAATTAGAGATATACACTTGTGGGCATAAAAGGATGAATATATAATGAAATTATGCTTATGGTTAGAAGAAAGAAACACATATCGATAGTACCATTTAGGAAACACATATAGATAGTACTATTTAGGGACGTTTGGTCAAAGGAACTAAGTGAATTAGATTTAGAATTATGAAATGATACTAATAAAAGCTGATGGATAAAATTGAACTATAAAGAGAGAAAAACTCAACAAAAATTTATGAGGAGATTACTTATACGATAAAGGGAGAGGAAAGATGAAAAGAGAATTATAATAGAGAAGAATATTGGTATAGTAGTGCAAGGAAACTATTTTTAGGATGGAACCTAGACTATGTGATAAAGGTTATAAGGGAATGGATTTACAAAGATCAAGTAAGGGGTAGAATTTAACCGTCAGGCTTAAGCAAATGCTGGAAGAAACCTGTGGAAGAATTAGACAATAAGTTGGGAACCATTAGTCATTAAAGAGGGCAGTATTTTGGGAAATCAGAGATATCCAAAACCCAAGTAGAAGCATAGGTTTATAGGAACTGAAGGTCCAGATAGAAGAGCTAGAGAACTAGGATTTATTTTGGCCAAGTGTTTCACCTTAGGGATCGCCAATTTTTTTGTGCTAAAGGAGGATGGATCGGTACGCGTGTGCATCGACTACAGGGAGCTGGATGCAGTAACAGTGAGGAACGAGTACCCATTGCCTCTTATAGATGATTTATTTGACCAATTTAGCGGTGCTTGTGTATTTTTGAAGATTGATCTCAGGTCAGGTTTACACCAGATCAAAGTTCAGAAGGGGGACATCCCAAAGATGACTTTTCGGACGAAGGACACTATGAGTTTCTTATGATGTCGTTTGGTCTAACCGATGCACCAGTAGTGTTCATGAGCCTGATGAACAAGGGGTTCCACCAGTACTTGGATAAGTTCATGGTGGTATTTATTGATGACATTTTGGCCTACTCCAAGAGCCACGAGGAGCATAAGGAGCATCTCAGGATCGTGCTAAAGACATTAAAAAAGAAAAGACTCTATGCCAAGCTCAGTAAGTATGAGGTTTTTTAGCAAGGTATCCTTTCTTGGGCATATCATTACTAGAGATGGATTAGCAGTGGACCCAGAGAAGATTACAGCAGTAAAGACTTGGCCTATGCCGACATCCGTTACGAAGATTAGAAGTTTTTTCGGACTTGACGAATATCATCGGAGGGTCGTAGAAAACTTTTCGAGGATTTATGAGCCTATGATGCGTTTGACGCATAAGGATCAGGAGTTCATCGGGACAGAGGAGTGCTAGAAGGCTTTTGATGAGTTGAAGAAGCGTCTGACTTCAGCACTTATCTTGACTCTACCTTCGAGATCTAGATGTTTTGTAGTGTACAGTGATGCGTCCGGGAGCAGGCTAGGATGCATTCTGATGCAACATGGCAAAGTTGTGGCCTATGTATCGAGACAGTTGAGGGTACATGAGAAGAACTACCCAACACACGACTTGGAGCTAGCTGTAGTGATTTTTGTACAAAAGCTATGACGCACTATCTTTATGGAGAGCGGGTAGAGATATTGACTGATCACAAGAGTCTGAAGTATGTCTTTATGCAGAATGAGATGAACATGAGGCAAAGACGTTGGCCAGAATTGATTAAGCACTTTGAGATCAAGTTGTAGTACCATCCGGGCAAGGCAAATATCGATGACAGATTCTTTGAGCAGGAAGTCCACGGCAAACTTCTTGACGGCTTAGCCTCATCTATTTGAGGATCTGCAGGAGTTGGAGATAGAGGTCGTATTGCCAGGTATGGATAGGCAATTATCTACCTTTGGGGTAAAATCATCTTTGGTTGAGAGAATCAAGGCCGCCCTCCTACAAATGTAAGATTCAGGAGACATTGGGAGAGGACCGAGGCCGGCATGCAGACATGACTATGGATTCACGAGGACAGGACGTTATGGTTTTGAGATCGCATATGCGTTCCGAGTGGAGAGCTATGCCAGGAGTTGTTGGCAGAGGTACATAGCTTGATATATTTTATTCATTCCAGAGGTACAAAGTTGTACAGGGATGTACGACAGCATTACTGGTGGCAAAAAAAGAAGAGGAAGATCTCTCGATTTGTAGCGAGATGCTTGGTCTGCCAACAGGTCAAGGCCGAGCACAGAGGACCTGTAGGACTTTTGTAGCCACTTCCTATTCTTGAGTGGAATTGGGAACCCATCACGAGGACTTCACTACTAGATTCCCGAGGAGCCCCGGTGGAAAGGACGCAGTGTAGGTCATCGTAGATCGACTCACCAAGTCAACTTATTTCTTGCCCTTCTTAGTTGGGCAATCTATGAAGATTTTGGTTGATCTATATATGAGGCAGATAATGTGTCTGCATGGAGTACCAATCAGCATTGTGTTGGATCGAGATTCCAGATTCACTTCATATTTCTGGAAGAGTATGCAAAAGAGTTTGAGGACCCGCCTCAAATTTAGCACAGCTTATCACCCACAGACCGTCGGGCAGTTAGAGCGCACGATCCAGACACTTAAGGATATGTTGAGAGCTTGCATGTTGGATTTTGGAGGATCTTGGGAAGATCATCTGTATTTGGTGGAATTCTCCTACAACAACAGCTACCAGACGAGCATACAGATGCCACCCTTCGAGGCACTGTATGACAGAAAGTGTAGGTCTCCAATTTGTTGGAGTGACAGCGGAGAGCGTTAGATACTTGGTCCAAAGCTGGTAACACAAACAGTGGAGAAGGTAAAGCAGATTCAAAGCCATCTCAGAGCGGCACAGGATAGACAGAAGCATTGGGCTGATACTCATGGATGACCCTTGGAGTTAAAGGAAGGCAATCACGTATTTTTGAAGATATCACCGACACGGAGGACTATTAGATTTGGCAGCAGAGGCAAGTTGAGTCAAAGGTATATCGGGCCCTTCGATATTTTGGAGTAAGTCGGTAAGGTGGCTTATCGTCTTGCATTACACCCATCAGTTGAAGATGCGCATGATGTTTTTCATGTATCAAAGTTGAGGAGGTACGTGGCCGACCCCAGTCACGTGCTAGACCATTACGAGATTACAGTTGGACCGAGCATATCATATATAGAGCAGCCTGTTGCGATTCTCGATCGTAGCGAGAAGGTTTTGAGAGGGCAGACCATTCGACTAGTCTGGGTTGTATGGAAGCATTATTCTCCGGGCAAGTACACTAAAGAATGAGGACTCTATTCAGGGGTGTTTTCTTCATTTGTTCGAGGATCAAGGTACGAATTTACATACAGCTTTTTTAATATCATAATATTCCTTTAAATCTCGTTTTCTAAATTGTGCCATCATTTCAACTTCGAGCGCAAAATTTTCTAAGGAGGAGAGAATGTGAGTCCCTTATATTGTATTTTTATTTAATATATTATTTGTAGGTTATAGGCATGCATATACTAATTTTATTTTTACTTGTCTGGCTAAATTATGATTGCAGAATTTTTTTACATAAATATATACAAATTTTGCGTAAAATATATTTCTAATACCAAAACAAATCTCATTGTAAAAATTATTTAATTATTAATATTATTTTTTTTACTGGTCGTGATAATCAGGAGCATAGAAAAATTTTAACATTTAAATTAGGTGAGAATTTTTTTCCTTTTAAAGAGAAACAGAAATTTTATTTTTCCATCTATTCCATGAGGCTTGGTTATATATGAATAAAATATTTTTGGAAATTATAGGTGATTTTTTTAGGAAAAATTTATACATATATTTTCCTAACAAATTTTGGCTTAGCAAATTCCTTAAAATTATCTCCTTAAACCAATTTCCTGAAAACAAAATAAATTCCCTAAAATCAACTCTCCTTAAAGCCAGCAACCCTTACAGTTGGATTCCTAACTGCTAGTTTTTTTGAATTTCTGGGTGGCGGGCAAGACCATAAACCCGCTAGCCCAAGACCAAACACGTTAGACTAGTAGCATAAGAGCACCTCCGCGACGCGGTGAACCTGAACTCGACGAGACTCTATATAGGCGACCACCTATCACTGTAAGTTTATGGCGATACTCTCTGTTTTTAATACCTTCTGCAATGTCGACTATCGATTCCTTGTCGTTGTTTGAGATCCATGAAGGTTATGAGTTGGGTTGTACAAATGCTTGGGGTAAAAAATAGATAGGGGTGTGCAATAGTAAGTATAAATACGGGGGGGGTGCTACGCTTGTAACTGTTATTCTCGGGGCACAATTTTTGATAGAAATTTGAGAAAATAAAATAATTGTAAAAACAACGTTTCAACTCAATCAGCAAAGAAGGTGCACAACAGAAATCCTAGGAGGATTCTGGATTACGATAATCTAAAAAGATTTCATAACAGTAGCAAATGACAGTAGCACTTCTAAACAGAAGGTACGAATCAAAATGCTAACAACAGCAGCGATGACAGGCGAAAGATAAAAGATGGCCTGCAGGGGTGAATGATAACCATTGCTTGTAGAGCCTAAAAATCAAGTTGTGCCATATTTTTATAACACATCAATCAAGTTGCGCCCCAAAAATCAAACTGTGCCACTGTTATGAAGCTCAGGGATCAAACTACGCCACTGGTCAGGTTGTACCATATGTCAGACTGCGCCCAATCGCATTGCGCCAAAGTCTACGTAACGCTTGACAATAATTGCCATCATTACCTGACAGTACTGATAACTGACAACGCGATAAACGAAGCAAATCTCTTTGAATCCCGTAAAGCATGGCGCTCGAGACGATTTGATTGACAGCTTTTCCGCGCACTCTGTAAGTTGCGCCTAGACGCAACCTGAATAAACTCTTCTCATATTTTCAAATGTTGCCACGTGCCTATACACTGAGTTGCGCCTAGGCGCAACCCAATCAAGCGCAGTTTGACTCGTTGACTGAAGCTCGCGCAACCTGATGAAGTTGAGCCAACTTACATTCTAAAACAGGATGACGTGGCGCACATGCCACTAATCTCTCAAAACGTGTCCACTACTGTGTACACGACCATACGTATCTCAATCATACGATGCCACGCGTCTAAATATAGTTAGTACACGATTGTATAACTGAATGGAAGTTGGTACAACTTAAGTGTAGCGCAACCCAAAGTGGCGCAGTTCAACCTTGCGTACATTAGAATAACTGTTAACACAGTTATTTCCAGAACTCTATAAAAGGAGTTTCCAATCATTATCAAGGTATCACAGAGATCAATAACTCTTGAAAAAATTGCTATAGCATTCTCTAGAGGCTCTAGTCCTCAAATTCACATAGTCCAAGGGATAAAGTGATCGTCTTCTGATCAGATTCCTAAAGTTGTACTTTTCAGAATTTATTATACTTTATACGATTCTTTTAAAGTTTGTTATAAACCTTTTGTTTTTGCAAACAAAATGGCGACTCTGCTGGGGACGACTTTCTCCTTCGACGAGAATGTGACAACTCAATGTGATGCTGCATCGATCGGCAAGACGCAGAAGACTCTGGTTGTTCAAGTCAACCAGACAGCCTACGAGGATATGATCAATAACAAGAGCAACAAGCGCACTATGGCTATCACCAAAAATAGAACTGTGTGGACTCCTATGTCCTCCACAGTTGTTGTTGTCCAAGCGCAACCTGAACGCTCTGTTGCCCAGGCATAATTTGTATATGTATCTCAGGCACAGCCTGCTTCGGTTGCCCGTGCACAACCCACTGCTTTTGCTGCCATGGCGTATCCTTCTTCTGTTGCCCGTGCGCAATCCACTGCTTTTGATGCCAAGGCACAGCCTACTTCTGTTGCCTGCGTGCAATCTACCTGTTCTGCTGCCAAGGCGCAGTCTATTCACTCTGCTTCTGTTGTCCGCACGCAACCTACTCCCTTTGCCACCAAGGTGCAGTCCACTCCCTCTGCTGCCAAGGCGGAGTCAACTTATCTTGCTGCCAAGGCACAACCCATTGCTAAGGCACAACCAGTAGCCTATTTAGCTATGGCGAAACCTAAGCACCCTACTGTCCAGGCACAATTTGCACACCATGTTGCTTCGGCACAATCCAAGGGAACTAATCTTTTGGTTATTCCCTCTTCTTCTCCAGTTCTGAACTTGGAGAAACAATATTCTAGTACCAAAACTAGACAGAACAAAGGGAAGGGTCCTTTGACACTTCCTCAACTGGCGCAACCTGCGCCTAAGGTGGTTCCACAACAAAACAGAGGGAAACGCTTTTTAATTAACCCTTCACAAAATAAAGAAAAGTACCCTTTGGTCTTTTCTCAACATGAAGATATGTCAGATTGTATTCCTTTAAACAGAGGTCTTCAAATCTATGCCAGGGGAAAGAATACTGATCAAAGAGGCATCTTGCCTACTCCTATGGTAACTACTCAAGATCTTTCAACCTTCCATATCTCAAGATCCAAGCAAGGAAAATTGATAGTATCTCAAACAGAGACACCAGGAACAGAATTCTCTGATTTACATATTTATCTCAACAGGCGTCAATCAGTGTCAACCTCGATAAAATGCAAGAATCCTATGTCAAAGGCCAATTTGTACCAAAAACAAAAGTTTAAAAAGAAGGACCCAATCACTTATGCCAATGAGTTAAGTACTTCTTTGTACACTCACGGAACTAAACATCTTAAGAACCAGATTCATGTTCCTAACATCATTAAGGAATATGTTCCTCCGACTTCTTCTCGTCCTGTAGTGGTGACTGATCTCCGAGAATGTATTACACAAAGACAAGAGATCACAGAGATGTCTCACTCACCTCTAAATCACTTATCTGAATGCTACTGCCGTCATGAAGTGGTCATCAAGTGTTATTTCCAATCAGCTAAATGATCTATTTTCAATCGGCTGAACTATGCTTCAACTCCTGAATCTAGGATAGGAGATGAAGAGGAACTATTATATGCTTCTGTCAATATGACTTTTCGAGACATTGGGGATAGAAAATCCTCGAAACGAGACACGTCTCGCAACCCGAGCCAACAATACTTGGGACAACTTCATGAATCTAGTGAAGGGGTCTTTCAACATACCAGATCAAAAAATTATAATTTAAACCAAGATGTCTTCAATAAGGAAGATCTTCCAATTACTCATCTGGAAGAAGATTCTTTATGTGACTTTGACGCAGATAGTGAATGTTCTAAACAAACTATATCATCAATAGTGGCAAGAGAGGTGATAACATATGCCATTACAGAAGACCAAGATGCTTCTAGCTCGGCCAGTCAAGAGCAACGAATTGCAGTACTGGAAGACAAATTGAAGACCATGGCTGAAATGGTCGCAAGTATGCATACTATAATCGTGGCTCAACATGCAGTGCCACCGGTTGTGAATCCTATTTCAAATCCTGAGCTCATAGCATCTTCTGTACCAGTTAATGTTGGTCTGGGGGTACCACCTCCCCAGGTTGCTTCTGTACCGATTCAAGCTGCACCCAGTCAGTCTGGTATTGGGGGTGGTAATTATCATGTTGTTTCTCCTCTTAACAATTCAAATCAGCCCACCAATTCACAGACATCAGAGGATGTTAATGAGGCTGTAAAACTCTTACGCACTCAGTTTGAGGCCTTTTAAGCAAAATGATGGTCTACAAAGACTTAGGATAAAACAACCTTATCCTGCTGAATGGAAAGAGGTACAATTTTCTCTTAAGTACAAGCTTCCTACTATTATGCTGTTTGATGGCAGCACTTCTCCAAGTCAGTACATTAATCACTTTGAAGTGATGACTGACCAATTACAGCCAAATAATGCTCTCCTTACCAGGGTGTTCGTCGGTTGTTTAGCCGATACGGCATATGACTGGTACCGTAGCTTGCCTGATGGCTGCATAACTTTTTTTGCTGGTTTCAAGCAAATATTCTTGGAACAGTTCTATAAGGGGGTTAATGATATGATTATGTCTGCCCTTATTAAAATTAAACAAAGACACAATGAATCCACAGAGAGTTTTATTGAAAGATTCTGCCGAGAGGCACTTAAAATGCCTCTAGGAACTCCATCTGCTGTAACAATAGACACTTACAAATCAAACTTGCTGCCTATCATCTGTATGTGGACGGGATCAACACAATTCCAAGATTGGCCTTCTTTTATTGTGAATGCCAAGGCGGCGGAGGTTAGCGCTGAGAAGTTCAAGCATTTAGGAGTTCAAATGACTCATCCTAACCAAGATGAACATTCCACACCCGGTGGTAATAATTGGTAGAACAATCGCAAGGGTAAAGAAACATTGGCCATCAATCTTAAGGGCAAGGAGTCGTTGGCTGTTAATATTGCTCAGACGGTACCCACTCCATCAGCACCACCTCAAAAAGCACCACGTCCAAAAGAAGAGTATTCTTTTGATGAAGATAATATTATGAGCATCTTCGATTGCTTAATCAAAAGTAATAAACTTCAATTGCCAGAAGTAAAACGACCAAAGAAAGTAGGTAAGACTGACCACCCTAAATATTGTGTTTATCACATATTTATAGGGCATCCAACCCGAGCATGCTACGTGCTCCAAGGCAAAATCCAAGAAATGGCCAATTCTGGAGCAGTTACTCTTCAACGGGATGAGAAGACTGTGACGGCCAATGTCGTCTCTGTGCAGTTTAGTGATTTTCCACCACAACTAGTGCAAGATGGTGTTGTCCACATTCCGAGGGCTACTCTCGAGATTGTGAATCCCCCACCTCCCCAATATGAAGGTCTTGTTCCATTATCTACTGATAAAGGAGAAATTATGTAGATTCATCCAGATCTGGTAGCAGACTTTGAAGTGCCTTCTTCTTCCAATCAAAAAAAGTGCTCCAAAACTAAATCTAAAAGTTACAACATGGTATCCTTTGAACCGGTAGCAGAAGAAAAAATATTAATCGACACCAGATCTGGTAAACCTTATCTTCGAGAGTATCTCAAAAATCAAGAGAATCCTGCCCCATCTCCTGATGTTCCTCCTGCATCAGCTTCCCCTTCTGAGAATATACCATCAACTTCCTCACCAGTGGTGGAACCTATTCCTCCCAAACCGACATCAGCGGACAAGGAAAAACTACCTGTCCGCTTTGACAAAGCATTAAAGAAGTCCTCATCTCTTGGACTTGAGAAGACATATAATTTTGATATACTGGCTCAATTGGCTAACACTCCAGCAAGATTGTCAATCTTCAAACTCTTATGTCTCTCAAAAGAAACTCGAAAAACATTAAGTGAAGCTTTGATGCAGGCCGATACTTGTCTCACTCTCCTCAAGAAGCCTAAAAAGGAGCCTGTCAGCTGTACACATTTTCATAGTATATTTGGAATAATACCCAACATCACTTTTACACAGGATGACATATTGTTAGAAGATAATCGTCATGATCGTCCTCTCTACTTCACAGGATATGTGGACACCATGAAAGTCGATCGCATTCTGATTGACCCAGGGTTTGCTTTTAGTATCATGCCGAAGCCTTTGCTAGAAGCCTTCAAGATCCCAGTGCACAACCTTTCTACAACTATCACTACCATCTTGGGATTCAATCAAGAAAGAAGTGAACCTTTGGAGAAGATACGCCTAAAACTCCAAATCGGCAATCTTCGTACAAAGGTGACTTTCGAGGCGATTGATAATCATGGCTCATACAATACTTTGCTGGAAAGGCCATTTCTCTACGAACACAACATTATACCTGCTACTCTTCATCAATGTTTCAAATATGTGGATGATAATGGAGAAGTACAGAAAGAAGTTGCAGACCTAAATCCATTCAAGGGGGTTGAAGCGTACTGCAACGACTCTTGCATGTACAAAGAGGAATTCATGAAAGTAGTATTGGCAATGGATACTGATGAAGAACAGAAAGGCATGTCGAATGATACTCTGGTGATCCATGTCAAAGGACATACTTCCTGTCCTCAGTCTTCCAAACCATTGACTATCTACCTTCCTTCTCACAAGAAGCAGCCTCCTAGTGTTAGTCAGAAACAAAGGGAGCTCACCTATTTCGAGCCACTTGTAATCGACCTTCGTCGTAGAAAGCCCCCTCCTCCTTCTCGTTCTTCTTCTCCTTCTCTGGTTATCAATCTGACTAAGCCTGTTAAGGGTAAAGTCCTGTTATAAATGATAATGTAAAGATCAATAAAGCATCTTCTTTGCAGTATAGTGATGTTTTTTATTATACTCAATGTTATTTGGATACGCTAGATAGCTTTAAGCCACTTACAATAGGAGTCGTATCATCTCTCCAAAATGTGGTATCACTGGATTCAATACAGAATCGTTCTTCCTAGTACCGTCTCGAAAGAAAGGCAAAATTCCTATATTTTTTAATAAAAGAGAAGAACAAAAATTTATGCCTGACTGTGATAATAAGAATGATACATAAAGGTTACAATTATGTCGCTATAGTCCACAATCCAAGACAATCATCCGTAAAATGGGCTATGATTTCAGAACTGGTCTCAATAGCGGTAAAGGAAGATGAACTCCTATTCATATTTCTGTTCCAAAAGAAAAATCACAACAATACTACAGTAAAATGAAGCGGGGATTAGGTTATACTTCACCACTTTCGACTCCAGAAGCTTTCGAATCCGATGAAGAAGAACGATCTAACTCTTCTGATTCTATCTCATGGTATTCTGACACCAGTGTTGGTCATTTTAATCGGGTGACAGTATCTTCTAATATGGTGTCTGCCGAGTTCTCAGAAAATGACGAGGATGATATAAAAGAAGCTCCTGAGGCAGATCCTTGGGCTCAAAGGATGGACACTCTGTGTGAACTCCGTTTTGAACAACGAGAACCACCTACTGAGGATCAACTAATTCAGATCAATGTTAGAGAAAAAAATGTACCACGACCGATCTTCATTAGCAAAAATTTCCCAGAAGATGATAAACAAGAACTAATTCACCTTATTCGTGAATATATCAATGTCTTCGCCTGGTGTTATGAAGATATGCTGGGTTTAGATCCTCAGGTCGCAACTCATAAACTTAACATTTTACTTAATGCTAAACTAGTCAAACAACAGCAACGGCGATTCAAGCCTGAGATGATGGATGCGATTGATGATAAAGTCAAAAAGCTTATTGCTTGTGGTTTTATCAGAGAAGAACAACATCCTGACTGGGTAGCCAACGTTATACCAGTTTTGAAAAAGATCGGGAAGGTTCGGGTATGCATAGATTTTTGGGATCTCAACGATACTTGCCCTAAAGATAAATTTGCCCTCCCAATTACTGATGTCATGATCGACAATACTTGTGGATTCGAACGAATCTCTTTCATGGATGGGTTTTCTGGATACAATCAAATCCGGATGAATCCTGAAAGTAAAAAAACACACTTCATTCCATACTCCTTGCGGGGTATACTACTATACAGTTATGCCTTTCGGTCTTAAGAATGCGGGTGCAACTTACCAGCGGGCAATGAGTACTATCTTTCGAGAACATATGTGAAAGACTGTCGAATGCTATGTTGACGATATTGCTGTCAAAAATCGTCTAAAGGAAGTTCACATCCAAGATTTAAGAACTATCTTCAATCTAATGCGCCAGCATCAACTCAAAATGAACCCCACCAAGTCTTTCTTGGGAGTCTCTAGTGGCAAGTTTCTCGGATTCGTCATTACCTCTAAAGGTATACACATTGATCCCGAGAAGATCAAAGCCATTCAAGAGATGCATCCTCCATGCAACCTAAAAGTGCTACGAGGATTCCAAGGTCGACTTGCTTACACTACACCAAAATGGCTATTTTGGTATACTAGACATTTTTCAATCTGGAACGCTTATAGTCTGTACCTAGATGTTGTAACAGAATAAAAGCGTCCCAGATTTAAAAAGCATTCCTAATATATTGTATTTTAATTTTTAGAAAAATTATATTTTTAGGAATGTCTTAATAATGTTCTAAAGGCGTTCCAAATTAATGATGTCATACATATGCATCTCATGTGCTTTATTGGAAAGTGTTCCAGCAATAAACCATCCTCTCACTACACGAAAATTTTTAGGAGGGAAACATTCATCCCCCGAAAATTTTTCCATAAACTCTTCTCCCCCATGAAATAAAAAGGGTCAGTAGGAAAACACTCATTTCCCTGAAAAAAAAAATTCCTGAGGACTCTTATCCTACGAAAGAAGAACCGAGTTTCTCTCTCACTCCAAGGACCTCTCGCTCGTAGGATCTCTCCCTCTAGCGGTAAATATCTCTATCCTCCTCCTCCTCCTCATTTCCTCACCGACGTAGAGTTAGGGATTAACACAATACTCGGTGAAATTCTTCTCCCACACTTACTTTTTTTCTCGGTGATTTGTTTTGGTTGTTTATGTTATTTGATATATAACATCAGATCTTTGAATTATTTTGTCGAATTTAAAATTTTCTTGTTTAGTTCTGAATTTGACTCGATCCTTCTTCTTCTGATTGTTGTGTTTGTGATTGTAGGTCTAAGAAAGAATTCGATTTGGTAATCGTTGAGCCATGGTATGGCTTCTTGATGATAATTTATGGAGTGTAATTTTTTTGACATCAACATTCAAATTAGCAAAAAAAAGTACTCCGGGATTGTCATTTCCAAGTGCTTTTTTTTCTTTGTTATTTTGCATACTAGACGGTTGTAAATCGTGTCAAAAATGTTTAACATTTTTTTACAGAATGTTTGTGATCTAACAACTACTAGGTTATGATTTATATTTTGTCAGACACGTATCAGACACAATCTGAACGCTCCAGATTTGGGGTTGACGGTGGAGAGGACTTTTGGAAAAAAATCTCTCGATCGGGGATTGTTGTGGTATCATATTGTTGTAAAACTTGTGTAGACAACCATCTAATATAGTAGTCAAGATGGATTGTGCGGTTATTTTTTGCGGCTGCGGTAGGATATAACTAGGAAGGAACTAAGAATTGAAAATTTTATACCGAAGATTATAGTCTTTATTTGTTCAAAAGAGAAAGTTCCATTTATGGGTATGCTTATAATTTTAATACTTGGGGTGTGCTTTCAGTTTTACCCTAAATGAAGTGTTTTCAGATTTTTGCGTTTTGCATGCATGTTTGGTCAAAACAAAGAATTTTCCATTTTTAATGAAGTTTTTGTATCAAATGGAAGTTCAAGAAAATAATCCCAATTAAGTTGAACTACTAGAAGTTTGAGAATAGCGATTCCCAAGCCCTAACTTATAAATTGGAGAACAAATATGTTAATTCTCTTGAAAGAAGAAGATTCTGGAATATCTTATTTTACTGTTGTATATGTATGCATATTGTTGTTTCCATCAACTAGATCATAACGTGGATGAACTGGTTTTTAGTACAAGACGTTTCCAAACATAGACTTTAGACTCTTAATCTTGTTGATGTCAACATAGATTTCAGACTCTTAATTTGCAATAGATTTTTTTCCTCTTTATTTGTTAGGTACAAAAATTGATCAGCGAACACTATTTGGTCATGCTCCAGTAGTTCGTCCACGACACCTTTATACAGGCTATATTTCAATTACAGCAACTATTGCTCGACCTGAGTCTTTAAGGGATCCTAGAATTCCTAAATTTTATCCAGTTACTACTGATGGACACTTCTCCTACTAGTCCAGGTACATTATAAATTGACTTTAGTATCCAACCTCTTATATTTACTGTTTTTACATATTTCTTGTTTGTAGTATTTCTCAAACATATTTTGTACCTATGTCAAAGTATGTTTGTGTTTCATATTTTTTCATAAGTAAATAATATTGTTATTAAACGACCAGTGAGTTTTCAGATCAAAATAATTTATGCAACAATCAGTAGCTTGCTCTATTGTCTTGGTTGTAAAGTTTTTCCTTGTGATGGATAATGAATTAATGAGTTCTTTGGTGCCACATATTATCATACTTTATTACTTTCAGATTAAGGATACAAGTTGTGGAATCAGCCCTGGAGATATGCCACACCTCTTCACCAAATTTGTGCATACTCAAAATGCAGACAACAAGGGTTACAGTGGCAGCGGGCTCGGGCTTTTTATTTGTAAGAGGTATGGTCAAAATAAAGTCAAAAATTAGCTTGACTTAGCTTTTCATGTGTTGAATCTGATTTTTTTTTTCCCTTCCTGAAGCTTATGAATATTTCTTGCATGCATAATTAGTAGCTTATACATTGAAAAAAGCATTAATTTCGTGATGTAGTAATTTATTGTTACATGGCATAACAACTCTCCTATTGTTTATCCAAATGTGTAGTCAGGTTCATAAGTCTCATGGATGGACAAATCTAGCTTGAAAGTGAAGGTGTAGGCAAAGGATGCTTGGCTACATTTGTTGTGAAACTTGGAATTTGTGAAAGCCAAAATGTGTATCAATAACAGTTAGTGCATATGAATAGACTGAATCATGGGGATGCATGCATTCCTAGACCAAGGGAGCTCCTGAAAGAAGAAAACAAGCTAATTCCCTCGAAGATAATTCCTTCAACATATGTAAAGTGTGGCTTATCAAGACCATGAATGATAACTCTTATTCCTACCACTCAATATCTAGTACAAAATAGGCATAACCATTTTGCTAATCACGGTAAAGGATTATTGCTTGCTTCCTAAAGTATTTGTATTGTCAGGCTTGCTCACTTTTTGCAGTCCAAAAAGTAACCCTTGTTTTCTTTTACTAACATTAGATGTATTCAAAGTACTCTTCTCTGCCAGCTTCCAGGCATCTTTGTGGCGATGCTTGTTAGAGACTGTAGATACTCGCACATAAGTTAGAGCTTGACCTGCACCTTCTCCAGTTTCTTTTTCACATGAACTATTACCTTTAGTTATAGTCATCTACCTTTGTCGCCTTCTTAATCATTCATCATCACTTATTCGAATTAGGGATGGTATTTATTGCTTCCCGAACCCTAGCATGAATTGATGTTTTCAGGATTATAAGTTATTTTACATTTGCTTCTCACAAAAAAGAAGTTATTTTACATTTCCAATTATAAACTGGAGATGTTTTCTTTTATTGACATTAGATGTATTCAAAGTACTGCTCTTTGCCTGCTTCTAGGCATCTTTGTGGCACTGTTTGTTAGAGACCTTAGATAGTCCCACATAAGTTAGAGCTTACCTTTGTTACCTTCTGAATCATCATCATCAGTTACTCGTATTACGGATAGTATTTATTTCTTAACCCTAGCATGAATTGATGTTTTTCAGGATTATTATAAGTTATTTTACATTTGCAATTATAAATTGATTTTTTAGCTTATGTTAGTTTACTATTAAAGTTCTTTTGTTCGCTTTCAATTTTTGAGAGAAGAAAAAACTTGATACTTAGTCATTTGAGATGGCACTTTCTCCATATCTGGAGTGCAGTTCTCCTAATTATGCAATCTTTTAGTTTACTGGATGTATTCAATTGATATCGTCATCCATAGTGCATAATCCTTACTCTGTATGAGTAATGCATGTGTTATATTCTTTTAATATTTTATTTTGTATGGTTTTTATTTTCATCTATCTAATCATTTCAGGGTTGAAAGAAGGATGGTATGATGGTGGAAGCATTATGTTTGTTGTCATTCTTGTTGTTGCAGTCACAGGTATGATGTATATACATTTATTTCTGTAGACAAGAGTTGACTTTTCCTTCAGCATATGACATTGTCATCACAAAAGCTTTTAAAACCAATTTCTCTTGTAGACCTTGTTTTACTGTTGTGTTTCAAGAAATATGACAAGATTATGGGTAATCACATATCATAACCATTTTTCTGATGGTAGAATACTTTCAAGTTTCAATAGGTACTAGCATACAAGGGCTTCTGTCACAAAACTTATTTTAGTTTCTTGGGCTACTGTGTCATTGATCTCTCTGATGGTATTGTATAGGACAGATTTGTTGAACAAACAAGAAAGTGACAATTGATCTAAAATTATCACTCAAGTTAAATACCATAGGTTCATGTCAGGGTATGTGTCTGGAAAATGAGAAACAAAGAGGCACAGGTCCAGTATATCTGATGCAACATGAAGGGTATATCCCAAAACTATATTCGACAGTTAGAGTGTCATCCAAAACTTATTCCATCAGAACATGATCAACTATGGTGTATATAACCCAAGAATGCTCCAAAAAAGAGTTGACAAAGTATCCACTTATTCCATCAATTAAGCCCCACTTTGTCCCCTAGGAACTAGGCCCCCTCCGAGCCTCCTATTATCTACTTCTTTCACAGTACCATTTACCACGGATATGTTACACATTTCTATCTAACAAACCAGACAATTCTGGCTAAATTGCTAGATGTTTCTTCCTAATAAAATATATGGTATTATATTAGGCTTCCGTGGCTAATAAATTAGGCATTTGTTAGACAGAATGTCCGATAAATCGAGCATTTCTTGCTAAACTAATAGGTATTGAAAAATTTCATTTGATCCAAAACTGCTAAAGCTACCAGAACCATGGATATTGATACTTACAGATATAGAGTACGATATCAATATGGATAGTGAGTTCTGAACCTTTTTTCTTATAAAGTCTCTCTAACTATAGTCATACCTATTGAATAAGTACCTCAGTGTAAAATGTACATGAGGTTAGGGCCAAGCAAATTGATATAACATAGATGAGGTCATCTTGAGCTCACTTGACACTCTAGTCTAACCAAGACTTGGCTGCATGTAGAATATGGACATGGTTACGTGAGTATCAAGAATATTGCCTCTTTCTTATAGCCTATGGTGATGGGAAATTACTTCTCTCCTCCAATTGATCCAAAGCCTTGTACATTGAAGATGTTGGGGTCACTTGTAATAAATGTCTGAAACTACCAAGAATCTTGGTTTATGAGAGAGAAAGAGAGATGCATCTGGTCAAAATATTTCATGTTTGAGCTCTCTTTCCAGTCCTAGCATGTTCACTAAAATAAAATACGTTATTGTAAACCATGACCAGTACTTGTAAATACACAAGTATTTTATATTGTCGAAACAAGAATATTAGGGTAAATGAGATGAATGTGGCCATTAATTATGTTCTCGTGGTTTTTCGAAACAAAGAAATAGATTTGCCATGTAAAATAGCTTGGTTTATTTAGTATAATCAAATCTTGATATACTTGGTTAGCTCAAAAGTATTTTTTATCTCTTGAATTTTTTCATTCAATACATTCAGTTAATATAATAGTCGAGAAGGGTAAGTTTTGTGGTGATTGGTTTGTACTGATCCTGTGAAAATGGTTCAATTATTTAAGGTCGTTTCTTTTGCTTTTCATCAGGAATCCATAATATGACATTGTTAATTTTGAGAAGGGAGATCATTGTTATGTTTGACGTTTCTCTTTACGTATAAAACACTTGAACACATAGTATACTTGATTGTTTTGTTACACATGCTTCAACAACTTCCATTCATTGATTCTGGTTCTTAGTTGTTTCCCCATTAGCTTTCAGTGATTATAAGCAATCACTTCAATTCCAAAACCAGAACAAGGAGAAGCACAATATAAAATTGGAGGTGTATATTACTTATGAGTTTTTTCTTCTTATGCTTTGCATTACTTATAGATATGAAGATGAGTTGTTGACAAAACTATGGTTCAATATTTCAGGCATTCAAAGGCGGTAGAAGAATCGAGGTTTCAATATTTAAAGAATATAAAAAGATATCTATAAGACTGATACATATATATATATGACAGATACACATATACTTGTAGTTAGTATCGCATCACAATTTAAAAAACTAATAGACTGATACCTATACACTAAAATATGATACTAAATACTATTTAACATGCATTCCTTGAAGGTTACTGTTAATTCTGTACCCCCCTTGTTAAGGTTGATGGGATTTCATCTGAAAGCCATGCTCTTGTTATTCATGTCTCTAAGCTTAAAAAGCGACGGAATGCACCAACTTAATTGTGCTAAAAATCATTTGAGGTAGCCAATTTTAGAAATGTTCTTATAACTTATATCCTTGCATTTAACTGTTGCTTTCTTCGTTATTACTTGTGATCTTCGAATTTTCTAATAACAACTTGCTAATACTTTTTGTCATTAGGACTGATGAAGGCAGGCAGCCACTGTCAAGGAAGCTACCCATTTCTTATAATAAAATAAATGCGTACAGGATAATAGTTCTACTTTAGCTCGTGATTCTAGGCATCTTATTCCATTACAGACTTCTGCATCCAGTTCTTGATGCTTATGGATTGTGGCTGACTTTAGTTGTATGTGAAATATGGTTTGCTATATCCTGGATCAGTTTCCATAATGGAGTCCAATTGTGCGGGAAACATACTTGGATCGTCTATCATTGAGGTATCACTCTACAATTTAGTGACTCCATGTTGTCCGTTTATAATGTTTACTTGTGACACACATCATTTTTGCCTGATATAATTAAGGTATAACTCTATTTAATTTCGTGTGACCCCATGCAGTCCGTGTATCATGTTTTGTTGTGGCACACAACATCTTTGCCAAATAAATCTTTTAACTAATCATGCTGCTTCAAACACATTTTTAACATGTATATAAATTTTTTTCCCAGATATAAGAAAGAAGGGAAACCATCAGAGTTAGCAGACATTGATGTCTTTGTTAGCACATTCGATCCTATGAAAGAACCACCACTTATCACTACAAGTACTGTTCTATCCATTCTTGTTGTGGATTACCCAAATGATAAAGTTTCATGCTACATTTCGTATGATGGTGTTGCCTGCTCAACTTTGAAGCACTCTATGGAACCTCCGTCTTTGCCAAGAAATGGGTACCATTCTGCAAAAAGTTTAGCATTGAGCCCAGCGCTCCTGACTGGTATTTTGACCAAAAGATTGACTATCGGAAGGACAAAGTTCATTGAGATTTTGTAAGGGAACGCCTGGGCAATGAAGGTCAGCTTCTCTCATAAATATCTAGTCAATATATTGAATATTTTGCATGAAACCCTAGTTGTGGTCTGAAACACAATTGTGTTTAAAATATATACCTATGTCTGGTACATATGTCTGAAATCTGATACCTATAAGACTGATACCAATATATTTATATATACCTCAAGGAATCTGAAACGATATCTATAAGACTATATATATATATATATATATATATATATATATATATATATATATATATATATATATATTTTAAAAAAAATATATATATATATATATATATTTTTTTTTTAAAAATATATATATATATATATATATATATATATATATATATACCTCAAGGAATCTGAAATGATATCTATAAGACTGATACATATATATGATTGATACCTATATACATGTAGTTAGTCACGTCACAGTTTACAAAACTTTGAAACTAATACCTATATATAAGCCTGATACTTATATACATGTAGACAGATACATATATCTCAAATCTGATGCTAAATATATATTCAGTTTAAGAACTTTATAAAAAAAATGGAGAATAAGAGACTTCGAACTTCCATTAAGCACAGTTTAAAAAACTTGTTAACAATAGAAATGGGATACAATATACATGTAGTTAGCATCGCATCACTGTTTAAGGAATATTGATATGATTCAGTTTTAGAAAACTGTCTCCTTGCTTGGATCCGGATGAGGGTGACACTATAACATAACTGTTTTTTGGTTCATTATTTTGAGTTGTTTGTTGGCACCAAGACTCGGACTGAATTATTTACTCTCTTATTAAGAAATTTCTTGAACATAGTAGATTTTGGTTCATTCTAGTCTCTTATTCTTCAATTTCCTGATTTTGACTTAAACTTGTTTCATAATGTTGCATGCAGGTGCTGCTAGTTGTCGTTGTTCAAGTCTCTGTCATTTGGTTGGAGAGTAACTTTTGGGATCATCTATCAGCAGATTATTTTTGTGGTCGAGCTACGTTTTATATAATGTTTGTAACTTTTACTTTTTGTATACATTTGCTGACATTTTATAATGATTAACTTTTGGGAAATGATTAGTTGTTTTGTATTTAGTTGACAACTTTGGTTAATTTAGTGGACATCTTTGGATGTTGATTCTGAGAATGTGTAGAAAATCTTGTACCATTTATTATGTTTTAATGGTAATTTTATGAATCATCATATTTGTGTTTCAAACGAAAAATTGGCTGTGAAATTGAATTTTTAAAAAATACATATAAACGTTAATAAAGCTTCTCAAAACTAGACACATGAACTTTGCAAAAAGTGTTGCAAATTACATTTACGAACGAACATAAAATGTTTCAAACAGACAGTTAGAAATGATCCAAGGACGTTCAAAAAAAATACTTTTGAAATGCATTATATGTGTATCCAAATCTAATTTTAGGAACATTTGAAAGTTGTTCCAAAATTATTTTAGGAACACCTTATACATGTTTCAAAATCTAGTTTAGGAACATCTAATAATCGTTCCAAATATATTTAGGAATGCTTTATAATCGTTCCAATAATTACAACGCCACTTTTAGGAACGGTTTTCAAGTGTTCCTAAAAATATTAGGTACATATAAAAAGTGTTCCTAAATGTCCATTTTGGTGTAGTGTTACATCAGGAGGTTCATTTCAAATTTATCTGGACGTTGCAGACCATTTACTCAGTTAATGAAGAAAGGTGTATCTTTCATTTGGACGGAAGAATATCAACAAGCATTTGATGACATAAAGCAGTATTTAATGAATCCGCCAGTCCTTGTGCCACCGATCTCAGGAATACCCTTTTTGATGTATATCCGGGCGATAGATCATTCACTGGGAGCTTTACTGGCTCAAAATAACGAAGAAGGTCATAAACAAGCCATCTACTACCTTAGTCAGACAATGATTGGAGCTAAACATCGTTATAGTTCGATAGAGAAAGAATGCTTAGCCTTAATGTTTGCTGTTCAAAAGACAAGATATTACATCATCGGGCAAACTTTTTATGTTATTTCCCGAGTCAATCCTCTTCGGGTCTTAATGAAGAAGCCCATTACACTCAATTCTAGGCTTGCTACAAGGGCCATATTATTAGCACAATATGGTATGGTGTATATTCTACAAAAGTTTGTGAAAGGCAAAGCATTAGCTGATTTCTTAGCAGCTCATCCTGTCCCTGAAACATCTAAGCTCTATGACGAAATTCCAGACGAGACGTTGGAATCAAATAAGGTTTCAGAAAAATTTTCTACTTGGCGTTTATTCTTCGACGGAGCGTCTAGAATTGGACCTGGAGGCACCCTTATCGCTGGAGTAGGAATTATTCTCGTTTCACCAGATGGATTAGCTATCCAAAGAGCCTATTCTTTAGATGAATCATGCTCCAATAATGTAGCAGAATACAATGCTTTGCTTATTGGACTCCAATTAGCCAAACAACTGGATATTGAATATCTCAAAGTATATGGTGATTCTAAGATGATTGTTAATCAAGTTAGAGGCACATACGAAGTTCGACATCAAGATCTGGTACCGTACCACGAAGCAGCAATTAGAATAGCTTCTTCGTTCAAAGGGTTCTTCATCGAACATGTACGTCGAGCATACAATACAGAAGCTGATTCCTTAGCTAACCTGGCTGCGGTCTTGGCAATTCCAGTCAAAAGACAGCAAATGGTTGTTATCTCTAATAGAGAACTATTTTGTATTGAAAACAACCATAACATTGAATTCAGTAATTCAACCGAAGTCAATGTTATTAACGAAGACTGGAGAGCACCTTTCATCGACTTTGTAGTACATGACATACTACCTGAAGATCCTAAAGAAGCTACAAGTATTCGTCGACGATTGCTTCGATTCTATTATAATTATATCACCAAAACTCTCTTTCGATGAACTTTTGATGGTTTACCCGTAAGATGTCTTGCTGGTGATGAAGCAAAGCAGATATTATATGAAGCTCATAATGGCGTTTATGGAGCACATCAGCCCGGTCCTAAATTACAGGATCGTATCCGGCGTATGGGCTACTACGGGCCCTCTATGGTATCAGATGCCATTGACTATACAAGGAAATGCCGAGCATGTCAGATTCATGCAGATTTCATTCACCAACCGTCGAAATTTTTTCATCCGACTGCTGCCTCATGGCCTTTCGAAGCTTGGGACATGGATGTAATTGGTCCAATCAATCCCCCTTCGTCTAAAGGACATCAGTTTATCTTGGCTATAACCGATTATGTTTCTAAATGGGCTGAAGTCACACCTTTAGCTGAAGTGAAGACTAGCAGTGTCATTAACTTCATCAAACATCATATGATATACAGATTTGGTGTACCTCGTCGAATCATCCATAATAATGGGATATAATTTGTCTGCCAGAAGTTTACTAGGTTCTGTGATGACAACAAAATCAATAATGTTGCTTCTACGGCCTATAATCCTACAGCTAATGGGTTAGCTGAAGCATTCAACAAGACTATCATCAAATTCCTTAAAATGTTTATTTCTGTTAACAAATGTAATTGGAGCGAAAAGCTTGGATAATGTGTATGGGCTTATCGTACTACAGTTTGCAATCCCACAGGTTGTACACCTTTTTCTCTGGTATATGGATGTGAAGCGGTCTTACCGCTAGAAATTTAAATTCTATCCTTGAGAATAGCCATCGCTAATAAACATAACACAGAAAATAATGATCGTCTTCGACTTCAAGAATTGGAGGCGTTCGATGAGAAAAGGCTACTAGCTCAACAACATATCGAACTTTATGAAGCCCGTATTTCAAAAGCTTTCAATCGCAAAGTCAAAGTGCAAACATTTCAAGAAGTGGAACTAGTTCTTACAGTCAGACGTCCTATGACTATGACTCACATGAGCAAAGGCAAGTTCGAGGCAAAATGGAAAGGTCTGTATGTTACAAATAGGGTTTTATCAAATGGAGCCTACCAATTAACATATATGGATGACAGAGTTGCTATGATACCTATCAATGGCAAATTTCTCATAAAATATTATGTATAAAAGTAAAATGTTCTTCATTCAAAGAAATGATGTAAATAAAATTTATTTTATTCAAAAGCAGAAAAGAGTTACATAATATCAAGGACGGGGACGAGGACCCGATCCTTCATTATTAAATACAGGATTTGCCCGCAACTCAAACATCTCGTTGTTTGAACACACTAGCAACTCACAGGCGACCATCCTTACAGCTTCTTCTTCAATAGTCTTTCCGGACTCCACCAACATGGCAATCAAGTCCTGCTTTAGTGCAGGAACGATCGAGCTTTCACCCACTTCTTTCTGCGAAGGCACCGGAGGCTCAGCAGGAGGTGTCTCAGTCATATCTTCGATCTTCGGAGTAAGCAAATCTTTGGAAGACATTTTGTACAGAAAAAAAGAAGTTGACGATATCTACAGATGTTTTGTTCTATTTATAGACAGAATGACTAAAGATGATCAGCTTCGATAACCGATGTGACTTTTTCCACTTCAAAAGAAGTCCAACTGTTCATTCATTCATTCTCTTTCTTGAGAATCAAGATGAATGTTCATTCATTTAGTGTCTCCTCCTCGAAAATCGAAGTGACTGTTCATTCTCCCTAAAAAAAGTCTGACTGTTCATCCATACATTCGTTAGTCTTGGCATTTATTGTCTTTTATTTACTTTCTCATAAATAAAAAGAATTCACGTCCTTCACACCTCTGAATTCCGACCAACAACTTGTTACATCCTATTACCTCTGATAAAGTTATCTATTGAAATAACAGTATTTCTAAACATTATATTCTGCCACGTCCATATTACCTCTGAGCAGATATAAGAAAATCATTATTTTGTAAATCAAGAAATGTATCATATCCAGTACCTCTGAATATATTTTCTATTCTATTACTTATATCTATAACAAGATATGCAACATGTAATGGAACCACATAAAAAGTTTTTCAGTTTATTTCTCTTTTAAAAAAATGGGATACATCATAATGAAAAAGATAACAAGTTTTGCTTATTCTATTCTGAAGGATAAGTAATAAGTTCTACAATACGCTTCTTCAAAACTTGAGCTCTTTTATTACAAGATTCTAGCACCCGCTGCCTGGCTTCAACCTTTCCTGACTCAGGATCGAATGGGTGCAGAGCAGCAGTTTGACGTGCTAGTTCTTCATTCTGTAGACAATTAATTCCTCCTTCTGATGCTTCAAAGCATCTATTTGATTAGTAGCAGCTTGATGTAACTAATTTTTTGTTCTAAGTTCTGCTTGAAGCCAGGCAATTTTAACCTCCAGATCAGCAGCCTTCTTCTCTTCATCTGCAGCCTTAGTCTTATCACTCTCAGTAATAACAGTTGCATCCGAGATTTGAATGTCTAGTTCAGAGGATTGCCTAGTGAAAGCCAGCAAAAATGCTTCAAAATTAGTTTTACTAGTCTTTGCTTCTAGAGCCATAGCCTCGTATTCTATGTTTACTAGCTGCTCGATATCCCCTCTTTTTAGCTCTTTGTAAGCTTTAATAGAGCCCTCCAGCTCATCCAAAATATGTTCCAAGAAGGTAGCCTGAGCCTCGTCTTCTTGGCTACGGATGCCTCCGATCAAGAATGAAGAGGGAGTTCATATTGTAATAAAAGGAACATCCTCCCTCTCCATCACTCGATGAACTAAAGGCTCCAGAGACGTGAAGAAAATTTCGTGAAGGAGGTCACCATGAATTTGTTAGTTGCTACAGCTCTTGGGGTGGCTACCATTTTAGCTGGAGTCTTTACAGTTTCAATATGTGGAGGCATTTCATCTTGAGCGCTGATATGGGAAGAGCTTTCCTCCCCTGCTATAGTCCCACCGGGTTCTTCTGTAATTTACATATATCATTTGTATTAGCAGTATACAATGCTGAAGGAACTATGACAAATAGATCAAGTTTAAAAATTTACCTGAGCTGGGTATAGCATAAGGAGTCTCAAGAGGTTTGACTGTCTCTGGCTGAAGCTTTGACAGGGTCTCTGTAGACATAGTAGCCTGACTACTTCCTGCTTCGAATTCAGTCTGAAGTGGCAGAGTCATTGGAGTTTGATCTGCTAATTCTGCTGCCACTCCAGACATCTTAGGTTTCTCAGAGATTATGGGTTCATCGATCTTGGGATTGGTATGTTCTTCATCGATAACTATATTTTCCTCATCTTCAGCAGTTGAGTGATCTTCATCAAGCGGAAGTTCCTGAGGTGATGGTGCATCCACTAAAGTTTGTTTTCCTTTAGTGATGTTATTCCAATCATCATCATATGATTCATCACCAAACTCGCAATCAGCTAAGGCTTCAATCATTTCTTCTTCAGAATGAGTAAGCTCTTGAGCTTTCGGAGAATCTTGTGGAAGCAAATCCTTCTCTGGAGAGGTGGCTTCCGAAGTAATAGGAGTTGGGGATGGAACCGTTATTTTTGTCGCAGCAAGTACATTGGTAGGAATACGTACCATCACAACTTCTGATCTCGAAGGTTGTACGGTGGTAGTAGGCGGCCGAGCCTCCGCTGAAGTAGCCACTGCAAAGAAAGAAATCAATTTAATATACATCTTTGAGAGAAAAATATATATTAGGATATGTCATAATCTTGATATTACCTTCCTGAGATGGTATCTCTTCAGCAATTACCAACTTTCTCCTGACCTCTCTGTGTGGTGATGCAACCGGCCCTTCAGTAGCTTCGGTGCGATCATCCTCTAGATCGATCAAAGTGGTAGACGTTCCTCCTTCTGTGACTCTTCCCTGCTTCTGAATAGTAGAAGGAGTGATTTCCTTCTCTCCGGAGGAAGAACTGAGGAGCATCTGTTTTGACTGAGAACGAGTCATTCTTGTAGTCGTTGGTTCATTTATAACCAATGATGTCCTTCTTTTCTTCTCTGGAGCCCTTGGAGAGGCAGGTCTACAATCCAGCTGAGGAGGGGCCGTCGCCTCCTTTGTCTTTCTTTTCTTCAACCCCTTGGCAGGAGATTTCTCTTTTCGCACCTTTAAGAATACATCTAGAGGGTCTTGAACTTCATCGGGACAGTTCTTTTGAATTGAAGCTTCTAGTGGAGGATCTGCAGGATCTCTGTCCTCTGTATCCTAAAAAGTGTGAGTAGTGTGTTTTCCCAATTTGGATCTCTTCTCACTTGCAAAGTTGTGTGCAGGATGGAAGCTTTTAGTGAATGTGTTCGCTGAAGTGTAGAAGTTTGCGTATGTATATAATATACACGGGCCTTGTGGAAGATTGTAGGGCATAGAAAATATAGCTTTTGTACCCCGGGCGTTATAATAGCTCCAAGCCCTAGCCCCATCGATCAGATAACCCTTGGCCTGTAGGCAAGTGGTGGCGTTACCCACATGAAGCTGATCGTATCCGAACTACCGTGCAAATCGACTTGGCAAATACGGTTCTAAATAGCACTCTTCCTCGAATCTATAGACCAAGTGAGAGGGACAGATTGTCTGCAGCCACGAAAAGATAGGTGGACTTAAGCGAAGTAATTCTGTAGTCAAATCCATCAGATGTTGAGGCATATTCTCATATCCGTAAGGGCCTGAACATACTGAAAGTTCTATCCCGATCCATGATTCAAGACAAATCTGCACTCTGAAAGAGCAGTATATTGCCAATGAGCGCTAGAGTAGCGACTGATGAAATCTTCGCCGATACTTCCTATATTAGGGTTCATCAGACAGGGATGGTGAACCAATAGCCATCCAAATAAATACGTGTACGGCATCTCGGTACGAGGAAAGTCTTGCCTCGCCGTCTTGTCATTTAGCATGGTCTGTACAAAAGAACTCAATCCTACGTTCAAGCGGCAGGTCATGGCCGATAAGAGATCCATCTTGTATCCAAAGACAAGACATGTTGTAGCAAATAGGATGCCCCGATGGAATCTGTCGATTGTACTGGCTCCTGGAACTATGATGCACCACAGCCATAAAGATAGAAAGCCCGCTAGTTGGGCCTCTGTTTATACATTTCATATTTATACATATATCTTGCTGCTTGTAGAAATGCTCATCACACGAAAATTAGTATCATGGATCTCTACTTACTATATTTCGTGATTATCATGTTTTTGTGTTTCGTGATTTGTTCGAGTCCATGAGTACTAGTCGGGAGTTGAAATATCTTAGTCGACATGTGGATTACCCAGAACTATCCTCCGTGTCTTTCCTAGAGAATAGCTGCTGCACTCGACACGTGTAGGGTGCCTAATTTACCCCCTAGCCGTTCACATGTCAAAACTGATATTTTAAAACACATAGATAGTTGTCTTTTATTTGTTTTCTTTTATTCTTCACCACTTTCCATGACATCAGTTACTTTCTAGTTTTTATCTCATATATGTTATTTTCATGTCATGTGAATTCTATTGTGTTGTCGCATTGCCGTCAGTTTGTGTGCTTGTTCCATTCCTGAGTGGAAACCAACATTTTTTAGGTTTAGCTATGACGTCACTTAGCATGGAGAGATACGGGTGTACTTGTATTTTCTTTAATTATAAATGTTGTAAATATTGTAATCAATTTAGAAATATGAATGAGCAATAAATGTTATTTATGTGATTATGAGCATCATAGCCGTGACAACGTTCTACCGTCGACTCTGAGGCATAGGCTGGCTTGGACACGTCTCATATCCGAAAAGCGGGTACGGGTCATGAGACTCGTCCAACTCTTTCATTATAGCCCCGATTTCAGATGTAGCCCCCAAAGAGATGTCGTAGGAGGGACTAGCTTTCTGGTCGCCACCATAATCCGGTCATTTACCCTGATCATCCTTTGATTCAGCCTCCTTGACTGGGGAAGGTTGAACGTCGTCTGCTGGTCAAGGACGAGGAGGGGAAACTATTGTCAGGTCCACTTCCTCAGACGAGGAGGCACCTGCCTCAACCGCAACTTCGGGGTCCTGTGCAAAGGACAAACGCAATGGCGAGAAAGCTCCTAACGGTTTGACCAAAATGGCTATGGAGTCTAGGAAGGGATCTACCTTCTGAATGGTAATGGCCCGCAATGTCGTTCCACCTCTCTCGATCTCTCGGAATGATCTTCTGGGAGGAATTGAGCCAACACCTACTTTCTTGGCTCGCATTGGGGCGACGGTCTTCTTCTTCCCCTTAAAAGTTGGCGCCTGGGCCGGTTCTGTTGAAGCTTTCCTCTTTTGAGGAGGATCGGGGAGAGCAGAATCGTCTTCGGTACCTTTCCTTGGAGGCATTGTCGGCTTCCTAAAAGCAGCTCCCTGTCGTGGCACTGCGGCCGACTTAACGGCTGGAGCGGCGTTCTCCTTTTCGCTACCCTTAGGTGTCTTTCGGGCTCGCTTCATAGGAGTCGGGCCAAACCTGGTCCCCAATATTAAACTTTGCTCACAATCATACCGGGGATGAAAGGTATTGATCCGAGTATAGAATTTGGCAGCAGCATAAAGTTGGTGGGTCTCGGGATTATCTTCGAGCAGGGTGAATGTTGCTCCCGTGCACCCGATATTATAATAAACCCATGCACGTGCCCCATCTATTAAGCTCCCTATCGACTCCAGATGTGGGCTGGGATTGCCCAAAAGAAGCTGACTATACCCAAATTATCGTACAAAATAGCTTGGTAAATAAGGCTCCAGATAGGTGTGATTCCTATTTCGGAGAACTAGATGTGAAGGCCTAATAGACTGAAGCCAATGGAACGCCCCAGCAGTCAGGTAGTCGTATGGGCTCCCTCGTCTACTAAAGTATCCCACGTATTACCACTGCCGTAGGGAGGGGATACACTGAAGAACTCATAATTCTGAAGAAAACCTAAGCCCATATACAAGCGGGTACACCAGTGACGGCCCAATCTGTGTCACAGAACCTGCGAAGAAAGGCGTCTCCCGCAAACAAGTCCGCCACCGGCCCAGCATTCATCAACTTGGGACCGTACAGTAGCAGCTATCCCATTAAGAAATGATAGGTTAGTTCTGTCCGGGCGAAGTCTACTCTACCATCAGTGGTCACCGCGTTCCCAACAAAATCCCGCAGGCCCCGTTGAATGGCACAAACCATTGCAGATAGCTGGGCGAGCCGGTATCCAAAAGCCAGATTTACAGCCGGAAGTATCATGCTTCGGCTCATCCTTTTAATAGACCCTGAACCACTAGGGACTACACAATTGCGGATCCAGATCACCAAAAAAGCCGCCAGCATGGCTTTCTCCGACAGCTTAAACTCAGCTTGCCGGAAGTAGTGGCCTATCGGGAACTTCCCCTCAGGATCATCACTGTCCTCAACATCCGCTGTGTCATAATCTGTCATCACTCTATCTTGGACTTTGTTAGGGGCTTACAAATCGTAAATGAGGACGGATCCTCTCCTTCTCCTTGAACGAAGATATAGCTTGTCCAGGCTCTCGTATGAGGATTGGCCCCCTCAGTCCTTCCCTTCTTATTGATCCTGTGACATATGAGGAAGTGGCAGAATAACTCCTTGTATATGTCCATCATCTCGGAGTTTTCATTCTCCAGATCTAGGTGTTCCTCGTCACAAGGCACATATTCTTCATACGGCTCTGTGCCCCAAGGAAGCTTCGATATTTCCTGCATCTCATGAAGAGCCAGGTCCATCTCCCCGCCCGGAGTGAAGAAAGTACCAGTTTGATGGTTGTACAACTCCGCCAAAGAAACGAACATGGGCTAATTCGTCTTTAAGCCATATTGAGTGGCTCTGGCGGCATGAAAAAGACTGGCAGCCTTTAGAGTGGCTCCATAAGTTGAAAGCACCCATTCAGTAAGGTTACCCAAAATGAAACAGGGTACCTCCAACCTTCCATCCGCATCTTCCCTTCGGAATATGACACACTCTTCGACATCATCAGATTACAAAGTATGTCGGCAGCATAAGGATGAAGGTTAGTCGGGATGTCATTTATTATGGCACCGGGCTACAGCCCCCTCGTGGAGTAGGACGTAGGGCCTTGACACACTTAAAAGTGTGCCCCTTTCGATCATTAGAGCTGAACTGTATCTTTCCAGAGACAACCCCAGGAAGTTCAGGGGTTAGGTCCCATTTCATCTGTCGCCGTACGACTAGATTAGTGAAGGCCGACAAAGGATATTGGCGATCCATCGACGGCAACCATATCCTTTGATTATTAAGCCTGACTACCAAAGGGTTTTTCATGTGTATCGTCTCGCCGTCTTCAAATCCCAAGCTGTCACCAAACAAAAAGGTATTCTTAAGGCTCCGTGCCCCTCCAAGCAAGATCTTCTCATAGTTTATCATCTACTTCAGGAAAGTCTTATTATGTTCGAGTATAGCGATCGTTCGTACCGAAGGCTGGTCATGGCTGATCTTGGCATAAACATTTATAATCATGTTAGTTATGAGGCTTGTGCCGAGAACTTGGTAAGCAGAGCCAAAAGGGATTCCACCAAGCTCCGGAACGACCATGTCAACTGCAAAGACAAAAGAAAAAGTCAGACTTAGAATCTGCAGAGAAAGAAACTAAGTGCTGATGAAATCTATGCGCCCAAAGGGTTATGCGCTCAAACTTTCTATGGGCGCATAAAGTCCTCAAACACATGTGCTATAAGTGGGTGCATGACATTTAACAAGCATGTAGGCGCATAACAGTTTAGGCTCATAACAGCGCTCAGGTATGGAAGCGTTCTGCGTGGGCGGATAACACACGACAGTGTGTGGGCACATGCTTCTATGGGTGCATTTGAATGCTCACAGATGCGTGTTGCTTTGGGCACATATCAAATGGTTATGCTCCCGAGCAGAGAAGAGTCTGAGCGTCATAAATTAACGCTCGAGACTTTGTTTTTGAAGCATAGCCTCACCCAGAATCGGGTCTTGGACTAGCGGGGACGCTGTCGAAGGAGGAGAACCACTCGGTGCAGTCTCTTTGCCCTTCGCAGATCTCTTGGCAGCCTTGGGAGACATGATTCATGCAGAGAGGACATGAAGGGTCTCTTGAAATTTTTTGAAAAAAAAAGAATGAATTTTCTCTCTCCTCAAGGCCTATTTATAGGCATAGAGGCAAGGCTTTGTGCCCACATAGACTATGCGCCCACTATAGCCTATGCGCCACACGGACACTTAGTCTTTTAAACATTATGCGTCTACTACTTGCTAATGTGGACAATGCACGAAGGATGGACATGTTCAAATTCCGATTCGATGAATCTGTTAGTACAGATTTTTAAGGAAGATCTCAACAGCAATCTTCATGACAGCATGGAAAACTATGTGCCTAAAGAAGGAGCTTTTGCTATGTGCCTAGACAGTCTCCCATGCTTATTTTAAAGTATTTCAAACTCGTTCAAGTATCAACAACTTTAAAGGGGGTCCTGTAATAGCATAAAAATTTTAGCATCCCAAGTCAGGAAGTATCCATGCGCCTAATTCAAGAAGCATCTATGCACCTAAGCTAGAGAGTGGCTGACACTCACAGAGCAAAGCCTATACACCCATATGGATCCTCTAAAGGTGGGCGCATATCTCTATTCCATCCTATGTACCCAAGTTAGGATAGCTCCACGACTCGGTCAACATCCACGACCAGTCGTGCACCGAAGAATGCGGCCACGTCAGCCTCCACGAGCAATCGTGCACCGAAGCATGCGGCCACGTCAACCCCACGATCAACCCACGATCATGCAGCCTTCATGTGCCCACACCTTATGCGCCCAAAGGAAGTCCATGTGCCCACATGGAAAATCAGCGTATTTTTCCCTGTGGGCGCATAATAGCCGTTTCAGTGCAAAATGACTATAAATAGGGGTCTCATACCTCTTCAAAAGGACAGAACATAGAGCATTTGAAGAGCCAGATTGCTGTCCTTCTTGCCAGTGAGTCGAGAGTTAGCAATTTTCTTAGGTTTTCTTCCACTTTTGTAAATTGGAGTATCAACGGAGTAAAGAAGCAACTGCCGCTCGATCTCTATCGTCCCATTTTCCAGAATTCTTCTTGTACTCGGGGATCCTCAGTGCAGGATCTCTCAGGCGTACTCGATTTGTGGTATCTTGTGCCAATAAGAAAAGATAGCATATTTTCTTCTTTTTTGTGTGTGTCCACAGATACACCAATCGAAAGCATTACCGGAGTAAGGGAAGGGATACATGTGGGCTTTGAAGATGAAGGTGTTGAAGTCATTCATGCCCGGCTTTGGGGGAGGGTGTCCCCTAAATTTTTCCTTTCTGTACCTTATCTTGTTGAAGTCTTCGAGGCAGAGCCAAGGCAGATTGCTGAGGTGGAGGTGGCTGTTCAATAGGGTGTCCCAGAGCATCTTCCAATCAGAGAAGTCACAGCTGCCGTGGACAGCGGAGAGGAGGGATCTGGACGGAAGAGTAGAGTGCTCCACCCAGCAGGAGAGAGCCTGTTTTGAGTCCTGAATGATACCGAATTTGCATTCGGAGGAGAAGAGGATCCAGATGTCATGGCACCCGACGATGGCTTCGTGGAAGCCAAGTTGAAAATGGAAGGATTTGAGTTTTTTCTGGGCAATTTTGGGTTCTACAATCACTATAATGTCGACCCGGTGGGTTTTCTTGAGGCTCAGTATTCTCCTCAAGGTCGGTTTATTGGCCAGCCCTCTAACATTCTACGAGAGATGTTAAGCATTGGGGTGGTTGCGGGGGGGTTGTTGAGCTTGGTGGCTGACCGAATGGTCATGGCCGTGGGCTCTTGGGAGTATTTTTTTCTTCTTATTGTGGGAGTTTTTGGGAGTTTTCGAGATCGTAGCAGAGCTCGACGCCTCGAAAGGGTCGATGGCTGGGAGTCCAGGATCATTCAGAGGGGGGAGGTAGCATCTATTTCGATTTCTGCCAGCACAAAGAGGGTTTTTGGGGTCTAGAAAGTCGGCCTTCGTGGCTTGCCAGAGTCTGTCTTCGGGAACGATGGTTGAGGGGGCTAGGTCATTCACAAAATCCCTTCGGGAGGGAGAGAAGAGGGTACGGTATCGGCTAGGGTGGGGAGGAGGGTCAACGCCAACTGATTGTCTGCCTTGAGATAACGGGAGTCGGTTGTTCGTCGGCGACCTAATTTCCATCGGTGGGAGGGAGCTTGCCAGGATGAGCGCCTGCTTGAATGATGTCTGTAGGGGAGGAGGTGAGAATATCAAAATTGTTGTAGAGGATGATGGCCGAGGATACGCTCAGAGCGATGGTTTTAGCCGACGGGGGAAGTGAGCGGGGGCTGGGGGAGCCATCGCTGTCCTCGAAGTGGGAGTGGGAGTTGGAGAGGGGGAGAATATGGGCTGAAGGAGTGGGGTGGGTCACCTTAGTGGTTCGTGACTTAGGTGAGGCTTTCTTCTTAAGCTCTGGGTGAGCCTTGAAGCAGTACTTTGTGAGGTGGCCTCAGATCTAGTAGTGCTTGTAAAAAATAATGCTGTTGTCGAACACTAGCATCTGGAAATAAGTCTGATCTCCAAGATCGATCTGGATGTGAGTGGGCGATTCATATGTGAGGTTGAGCTCGACGCAAATCTTTACGTAGTTTCCTTTGGAGAGGTTGCGGGTCTCTTCGACAACGGCTACGAGAGTCCTAAAGGAGCTGGCGATCCTTGGGAGCGGAGAGGGCAAAGCAGACTAGGGGAAGGTTTAGGCGGGTGATCCACGTAGTGATGATTGTCGAGTCGACCTTGGGGTTAAATCCTGGAGACTATTTGGCAATTATGATGCTTTGGGAGCCAATGCTGGTGGTGCCTTTAGCCCATACTAAGGAGCAGTCGGAGTCAGAGAAGAGGTGGAGGAGTAAGTATTTGGGGTCTAGCATGGCGGCTTTGTAGGCAAAAGTGAGACCCCAGTAGAAAAACGGAACGCGAATGGTTCGACCGTCGGAGGGCCTTGGGAGGTCGATGATCGGCAGCGCGATGTCCTCTGTCTGGATAGTAAGCTGCATCTTGCGGTCCGATCGTAAAATCTCTACAAAAGAGGGTACGATGGGCGGGGTAGTAGCACTACCAAGAGGAGGGATGGGATGCTACCCAGGTAGCATGGGGGAGGGGAAAGGAGAAGGAGTAACTGTAGTGCCAGACGGCGGGGGCAATTCAACGATGATCAGCTGGCCGGTGACGACCCTAGCAGGGCCGGAGGGGCGCATGCCCAACGGTCGCGGATGCGAGGGTGCCTGGGGTAGACCCACGAGAAGGTGGGCGCCTACGCCATGGGGGGCAAGTGGGAGCATAGTCCCTAGGGAGCGAGAAGAATGTCAGGCCACCTACTGCGGAGGGGGCGCATAGCCCACTCTCGACGGGGTTGGGTGCATAGCCCCTAGGAGAGCATACGCCTGGGGAGAAGCATGGGTGCATATGGCCCTTAGGGAGCGGGATGGATGATGATGGGCCCCCAGCTGTAGGGGGGCACAGAGCCTGAGTTCGACATGGTAGTGCGCATAGCCCCTTGGTGACGGAGGAGGCCGATCGCCTGTCGCGGATGGAGCATATAGACTGAACTTGACCGTGAGGGAGGGCGCATGGGTTGCGCTAGGAGGAGCTGGCGGGGCAGAATTGGGCACTAAGCAGAGCTGCATCGACAGGAGGGCGCATGGTCGGCTGCACTATGAGGGGGCACAAGGCCGCCTGCGCTAAGGAAGGGCACATAACCATCCCGGACTAAGCAAAGGTCGGCGCATACCTGCCCCACCGAAGGGTAGGCGTATGGTTACTCCGTGGCGGAGAGGAGGGCGCATAGCAGCCGGCTCCGTTCCCGCCCACAGAGGACAGCAGGAGGAGGTTCGAATTTGAATTCGAAAGTAACGGGCGGGAAACATCATAGCCCAATGCGGCTCGTACGACAGCCACTCGGCCCAACAGAGCACCTGGGAGGGGTTCTCCGCGGGGTCCACCGCCGGAGGAGGCCACCGGAGAGGGGGCGTGGTGCCTGGCGGTGACGAGGCAAGCGCTCGGCCACCGAACACTACTGGCCATCGACCGAGGGACGAAGAGTCGACAGGGACGGGGGCGATCTCCGGGGGCGGCCACCGGAGCTTGGGAGCCACCCCGGTGGAGACTAATCCCACCAGAGCTAGTTGGTCGGCCCACCAAGCGAGGGAAGAAGGCGAAGCTACGGACGCGCATTTGGGCTGACCCGCCGGAGGAGGGCGTCTGCGCGAGTGGCGCCGGGGGATGTGGGGGAGCAGTGGCCTGCGGGACGCCGGTGTTGCTCGACCCCGGCGCCAGAGGCTGGGAGGGTGGAGTCATCTGGCCATGCTGGCTGCTTAGGGAGGGAGCATGCATATATATATATATATATATATATATATATATATATATATATATATATTTATTTATTTATACACACTACTACTGTATATTTTGTGAGGTATAACTACTAAGTATTATAATTGTTATATAGTTTTACAATATGTTATATTAACTATTTTTTATTAAATATTAGTATAGCTATTTAATAATATTAATATATAGTATTCGTATTTTCAAATGTGGCTTTCTAACCTACAAATATTATCGTAGTATTTTATCTAATTTAAATTTTAGTTGCATAAAACAGTTTCCTAATATTTTTTCAAACGTTTTATCTAAATATTTTCATTAATGAGATATAGTTTTCTATCTAAAATTTATTTTGACAAACTTAGGGTATTTTGCCTAAAAACGATTTCTATATTTTTTTATGTATTATCTAAAAACTACTTTTAACTAACAAAATATATTTTTCAAGTATTATAAATATTTTCTAAAAATAGTATAAGTATTTTTCACAAAATTCTAATTCTTGGTACGGCTGGTCATGGCTAATTGTATTCCCTATTCTCTTGCGAAACTGGACTTTCTTATATCAACCCTAGCAATTTGACTATTCTGGACTCGATGGAATAGACGGTCTCATCATTGGAGGCTATCTTGCATAGTTGTAACACCAAAGTCCATTTCTGTGTCATTGTGATCATCGCACCATACCAGGCATCACCACCAGGCAAGATATCTTGCCATTTACTGTATATTTACTTTAGCTCACATATTGCATGCATTTGTTTATTATTTATTTCCTGTAAAATAAATTATGCTATATTGATATTTTAAGATACAATTCTACTGTTTAGTTCTATTTCATGTTGCTTAATTATTCCTGTGCACATTAAACCTAGATTTAAGAGACCACCCTTGTTTTGCCGCATTCATTGGCCTTGACATGTTGTGCCACGAAGTCGTGAGTCGCATATATAAATCGAACATGCGTAGCCGAATGGCTATCGGAACGTGTAAGTCGTGCGATAGGATTAACTGCTAATATTATTGCATATTAGTTTAACTTAGCAGTTAATAGGAGTTATATATCATAAATACGACATAGATAGGCATTGGGGAGGACACTTCTTAGCGTATAGGCTGCCATACACATTACTTTGTGACCATACGCTCTGTCGGAGATGCGAGTTGACGATCCTTTACTGTTACTGACGGCCACTGACATTCTGCGAAGCGTTATGCTTTTATTGTTACTAATGGCCACTTTCTCTTCGTTGAATATTATGCTCTTATACTAATCTCGTTTTAGCCAGAGCGCCTGTGTGTTGGTGGTTTGTTCTTAAATTGCGTACAAGTATAATGGTTAGATGACCTTATCTGCTAGGTATGTGTACTTTTGGGTTGTGTACATATATGTGATCGCAGCTGGTTGTGTACATATATGTGATCTCAGTTTGGAATAGCATCTTATCGTGGACTACACCTTGTTCTTGTTTGGTTGTAGGTGTGGTTCGCTGCTTCGATAATAAGATACTTAACCTTGTTGTGGTTCGGATTCTGTATCGGATTTATGGCATAGAAAGATAATTCATCATGGATTAGGGTGCCATCTCATGTCCTTGTTTGGTTTGGGGAGAGGGTACGCTAATTCAAGTATGGAGTATTGGACCATGTTATAATCTGATTGACCTACTTTTGAGTAATTTATATTCAATTATATAGCATATTTTTCTGTATCTTATTACGTCCCTTTGAGGACCTGGTGATCTCTCCAGGTGTGTGTGTGTGTGTGTATTTTTTTGTCTTTTTGCAAGAAATTCTAGCCAAGATTGTAGTCTTTTCCTTCCTATCGAAGAGGACTTGCTCTTGGATCGTTCTTTAATGCCTACTTCTGACGAATTCTCTCATTTGTTATGTATTACTTCTCATTTAAAATTGTTGGTAGTGGATTTGTCTCCACCTAACGACTTGTACAAATGACAAATTCATATTTAATTCTATAATATCTTTATTCCTTTATTTTATGGATGAGGTTTAGTGAGCCATGATTATACTGTATTTATAGCTTACGTATATTTATTATACGACTGACATATCTATATACCTAGTTCTACGTATTTTGGGACTGGGGTGTTACACCACCAAAATCAACCTTGTCAATGAGGATACCAGATGCACAGGAGAGAGTCATAGAGAGAACTTCAAGAATCTATTAAGTATCGGATCGTCAACAGAGTAAAGGGGTCAATTACAGTACCCGATCTCCATCGACACACTTTTCCATAAACTTTATTTGTATGAGCAAATCCTTTTTGATATGGCTTTTTGTTGTACTATTCAAAATTATATTATATAAAGGAAAGGAAAGGAGTCTTGTTTCATACTGTCTCTTCCTCATTAAAAGATACTTGTAATCTCAAGCATTCTTTCAAACCTCAAATAATCATGATGACGAACAAGTTGGCGACTCTGTTGGGAACGGCTTTCTCCTCTAATGAGAAAGTAGTGACGTAATCCTATAATTCTAAGTTGGGTTCATCCTAACAGACGTTGGTCATCCGGTTCGACCAACAGGTTTATGAAGACATGCTCTCTGATGGGTCAATTCCTTCTACTAGGTTGACGAAACCTAGGAAGACTCGCAAGGTCTGGGTGGTCAAAGCTGTTGTACCACCACCAACGACTTCTGAGGATGCTCTTCCAACTTCTACCAATGAGCCCCACATCTATCTCCCGTGCATCCTTCCTATATTCTTAAAGTTTGGAAGAATAGAGCCTAACGCTTGGTTCCAAACTGGAGAAGGCGACACAACGTTAAAGACTCGGGAACGCGTACGCTCAATAGGCTATATCGACCACTCCCCCGCTCAAGAAGACGAAGCTGCACTTCAACCAGCTCGCCAGCAGGAAGTGCAGGAGAAGGCCTCGTCTAAATCAAAACGAGTGCATGTAAACGCACATCGGCCACCCAAAATGGTGCTGGGTGACAGCACCCACAAGGATGGCAAAGGAGATCTTTCTTCCACGGAATATTCTAAAATCCTGCCCACGAAGAAGGCCTTGACGTACTATACTATTCTAATGTCGGTATAAAGAGGTCTAGAGCAATGCGAGTTCAACATACGCGGACTGTTGCCATGGCGGATACTCATCGGGAAGTGCCCCGGATGATCAAACGGGACCGTGGAAGAAGGCTCTATCGTACGCACATATGTGCCCGACCAAATCATGCATATGAGGTTAAACGACCTCGTAGACCATTTTCGAAGAATCTCTATGGTGGGGTGGAAACCTAATCTGATCGACCATGTGACCCATGAGGCACCGGTAAACAGCTTTTACAAGACTTGCATAAAATAATAGATCGTAAGCGCGGGTCAAAGAAAGATGGTGACACATGTAGTAAACCCTCTACCGGATACTACACTCAAATAACCATCAACTGTTATTGTTCTCAAACAACATCATCTACAAATAAAGTCGTTTGTCTTCCAGCGGCTACAACCGACAACGAAAGATGTATTATTTCATGCTTCCTGCTACTCTGCCCGAAGGGATACTCCCGTCCTGAAGGGCTCAAAGGTGCCTTCTTCCTCAGACAACATGATGAAGCTCCAAGCACAAAGATTAGCCATCTGGACCATCCCGACCTGTTACTGCTGTTGATTCTTTTATTTATTTTCTTATATTTCTCTACCTGCCTACACAACCCAGCCCATATTCGGGCCCAAGATCGCACTCTTAAACTATATTCTGAATTCTTTCTCACAATTCACTCCCTCTTTCTTCCTTACATTCTTATTTACACAACAACAGCAAGAAAGCAAGAACAAGAAGAAGAGGTGGAAGAAGATAAGTAAGAAGAAGAAAAAGGCGAGAAAGAAGAAAGAGATCGAGACATGGGCTCACCCAGCGTTCGTCAGTGGATGGCGATGATCCAGATCCAGTCAGTGGTGGTGAACCTCTTCATCGACGGTTGACGTGGTCGATCTGGTGCCATGATGACGGGGGTGCTCGAAGAACGAGCCGACGAGATCGAGGGACGCGACGGTGGTAAGGTGCGACTAGGGTACGGAGGTTTCTGCCTATAACCCCAGTTCCCAAATTTTTTTAAAATTTTATTTATTTTATTTTAAATATTTTGTGTTTGAAAATTTTTATTTGAATTTCTATAAAAGGTAACTATAAATATTTTTGAATAACAAAATATTTGCCAAATTATTTTAAGATTTGAGTTTATAAAATATATTTTAAATATTATATAATTATTGTAATCAAAAATTATATTTAGATTTGATTAATTTAGTTTGAAATTAATGATTATTATCTGTGACCAATAAAAAGAGTGGCTAAATTATTTTTATAAGATTTATATTTATACAAATAGACTTTAAATTTTATTTGATAATATTGGATACTATTTTAAATTATTATTATAACCAATTAATAGATTGAGATTTGATCAATCTATGATTGATTTGATTTAAACTTATGGAAAGATTTATCCGTAGGATTTCTAATCCTTCCCTATTTAGGATACCTCCCACAAATATAGGAAAGGCTTTTTCTTATTTTCTTCCAACACCAAAATTCTTCCAACATAATTCTCTAATCCTGATTATGTGATTTCTACCCATTATATATAACTTATGAACATCTTTCATCTTTTTCCTTTCCCAAAATTCTCTTTTCGTCCAAAATAGCCCAAAATTCGTCATAAATTCAGTCTCATTTTTTTGAAGCTATAACAACTTCGCGAGGCCGTTGCAATCTACTCCAGACTCCATTTTGCCTCTATTTTTTTGTTAGAACTATATTGAGGTTAGCTTTCCAAATCTATAATTTATTTTCTTAAATTATTAATGTAAATTTTTGGAATATTATTTGAGTGCCAATTGTCCAAAAAATTTACATGTCGTACTATTTTATAGATTCTGGGAGATCCTGAACTCCATTTAAACACATAGATTTAAAACATAATAATTGTTATAAAATAGTTTAATATTTTGTTTAATTTGTAGAACCCATATATGGTCGATGATTCACCGAATTAGTAGCGGTTAGCCACAGTTATAACAACATTCAACCAAAACGAGATTGTTTCGCTAAACGCCTCTTCGGCCTCCATCCTCGCTTCTCTCTCAGCCTGTTCCTTTTCAACCCATGATAACTATCACGAAATATTGATTCCTCATTCTAATCTAGGTATTCATCAACTTTGATTCGAATAGTAAGTCAATCCATACCCCAGACTATGGTATGTGCATATGAACTCCCGTAGCTCCCTATTAAAGACAGGATCGTTTGGTCTCTCAACCCGGATGGAAATTGAAACTCTAAAACTGCCTGGAACCTCATTAGGAAGACCTATCCTAAGGTCGACTATGCAGGCATCGTTTGGAACAAATTTCATATCCCCAAGCACAGTATTATCGCCTGGATGGCCCTCAACTCTAGGCTTCAGCAGGAGTGAGGGATTGCCCTCCGGGACAAGAAGGATAGCGGCTATTATCAAGAGCTGGAAGAAGGTGACCATAGGGAGGCGCTGTCTTACCCTTTTCCCCTGCAGGGGCTTCCAACAGTGATAGCTAAACTAACCAGTCGCCCAAAACTTGGACATTTCAATCGAAAATCAATTCACAGGTCAACTAAAACTTAACCTGAGGCAAGTACACTATTGTTTTATGTGCTTATTATATTATAATGATTGTGTTTCATTGAGTATCATGTTGAGACACGATTGTGACACGATAGGCTTGTTATATCATTGCTTGTTTATTGATTGTTTAGTGAGTCGGAAGAAAAAATGCTCAGTAGGTATGTGAACAAAACACAATGATTGTTATTGTGGATAGATAAGTCATACACCTCACGTATGGGTTAGCCGTACCTTTTTACGGTGGATAGCCATCTATGATGTGTCGTATTAGCCCAAGCCGTTTACATTACAAAAAGTATTTCAAATGCACACGGTCTGTTAATCTTCAATGTTCATGATTCAGTTGTCTTGTTCATACATATTCTTGCTAATCGTTTCTTGTACATGTTTATCGGTTCCAGTTCATACATTTTTTCTTATTCTCTATTTATCTCTATTGTCTAGCTTGTTTTTTATTAAGTTATATTATTGAAATAAAGTTGTACTTTGCTCCTTTCCTGACTTGATCATTGTAGATGACTTGGCATGCTTTCTACTTTTGCTCCTAAAGGGGGAGATAGATATCTTGGAGGCCAACCGTAGATTCTAGATAGAATTTGAATTTACATATGTAGCGGGTTCGTTCTGAATATTATTACCGTATATTATTGGATTTGTATTTGAACAATTATTGCGATGAGCAATTAGATATGATTTGTTATATATGAGTTGACATTGAGATCGAGAGAGCGTACTACCGCTGATGGCTGTGGTGTAGGCTAGACTTGGCTACGTACTCGTATCCCGAAAAGCGAGTGCGAGTCGTAACAAGTTTTTTGATGGCCTATACAGGTCTATTTTTGCAAACTGTGCAACTTCGTGATACTACTTAAGTTAATCGTACTATTACGAGCCTCTAACTAGAAAATGCTCATTCACAAGTAGGATTGATTTAATTTTAGGAGAACGGCTAAGTCTAGGTATACCATAAGAAAGTCCTTATTCAATTTGACGGTGGATAGTTAAGGTTGCTACATAGTCCATATAATTTAGGTAGGAATTTATTGAATTCTAAACCCTATTAGATATTTGAAGAATTTCGATAGAAGGATATGATATTGTACTTTGATACAATGGTAGATCAAAGGTGGGTAGACTGCTTGGTAAATTAGGACTTCCTAGGATTCAAGCCCTAATCTTGATAATCCGTTCAAATTTTATTTGTTGTCCTCTCTAAACATTATCATATCGTAAGTCCGTATTCCTTATTTATTTTTTATTGGCCATAAATAATTATTTTTCCAAGAGTCAATTATATTTCCATCTATTGAGTTTGAGCCTAACATGATCTAATTATCCATTAATCTATTCCTAGTCAGTTTTTGTTAAAATTTAAGATATATTTTCCCCTCGATCTTTGAATATTAGAGAAAGAGAAATTAAAATTTATATTTCTCTTGTCTTCATCATTTTCTTCCTAATAAATCGTCTGATTTTCAAAATTGATACTCTTATTCAAGGACAGTACTTATAATTTTCTATCATGATAACTTGTTGAATTTCTAGAAGCTCCTTTGCAAATTCTTATGGACAAATTCTGAAAGAATATTCGGTAACCTATAATGGCAAGACAAATGTGCACTGTAACCATTTATTTGAATTATGGAGACTGGGGATTCACTACAGCAAGCAATGCACTAGTAAGGCGTGACCCCTAAGTTGAAGTAATTTCAAGTAAGTGTAGGTTATCGAATATTATTAAAACTATGTCATAGTTGTCTTATTTTGATCCTTGAGTTGTTACTTCAATATTGGATAGATTTTAGGGTATTTGATACCATATCCTTATTTGAATCATGTAACCAAGGGTTTACTGTAGCCAGATGTACAATAACGAGGCATTGATTCTCGGTAAAATGACTTCAGATATACATACGATTTTCGGATAATAAAGAGACTACATCCGTTTTGGCATATGACTATTGATTTTCATAGTTTTTTAATTTTATGCACCCTCACTTAAAAAAATTATTTAGTTATCATTTCATTTCTTGAACCTTTCTTTCTTATTTTTTTTATTTTCGTATCATTATTAGGTTTCCTAGAAATCATTCAAACCTATTTTGATTCCATTCCATTGGATTCATAATCGTACCTAGATTATGATTCTATGATCGTGCCAATCACATCATATCTTATATTTCAATTCTATCTACGATTATGCTTATCTAATTTTGATCATTAATCGTATCATTTTTTTGATTATATTCTTAGTCGTGCCTAGTTGTATCATGTACGATTTTGAGGTCCCAGGACCCCTTGCTTATGAATACCTGCTTCTTTCACTCTTAAAGACTGTCGGATGGTACTTGGTTGTTCCCTAAAGCATTTCCCGTTCGCCCCTTGGCTTTGTTCAATCAAAAAATAGATCGCGGGATCGAGCCGGTTTAAATTTTCGAGGACAAAATTTTTTAAGGTGGGTAGATTTAGGGGTGGGTACGGGTAGGGTCGGACCCAAATTTTATGGACCCGGACCGGACCTGTTAATTAGCAGGGTGGGACAGAATGGGTCCAAAAAAAATGGAACCGGAAGGGGCTCAACCCGTTCGAAATGTGTCCGAATCGGGCCAACCCGCAGGTCCAAACAGTTCCAAAAAAGTTAAAAAAATTTCTAGAATAGTAAGCATTTACATATGTTCTATTATCTACAAGAACAAAACAAGTCTTAAGTCTTCCCAAATTTCTAGAATTTGTTTACTAAGCATTAACTTGTTCTATTATCTATAAACTATAATAGCAAAAAATGCCAAAATTGATATAAAAAAAATACATACCCCTAGAAACAGGTCGGTTCGGAGCCCCATTTATTTTGAAAATAGGACTCGTCCGCCCCGATAGTGTCACACGACCCGCCCTGCCCTGTCCCGTTTAAATTCTAAATTTTAGGAACCGGCTTGTTTGGACATTTTACGGTTCAGGCCGAATTGGAACCACGGGTCTTGGAACCGTATGCCAACCCCTAAGTAGATTTGTAACCCATGTTCCCAAATTTTTTCAAAATTTTATTTATTTTATTTTAAATATTTTGCGTTTGAAAAATTTTATTTGAATTTCTATAAAAGGTAACTATAAATATTTTTGAATGACAAATGATCTGCCAAATTATTTTAAGATTAGAGTTTATAAAATATATTTTAAATATTATTTGATAATATTAAATATTATTTGAATTATTATTGTCATCAAATATTATATTTAGATTTGATTAATTTAGTTTTTAAATTAATGATTATTATCTTTGACCAATAAAAAGATTTGCTAAATTATTTTTATAAGATTTAGATTTATGCAAATTGACTTTAAATTTTATTTGATAACATTAGATATTATTTTAAATTATTATTATGACCAATTAATAGATTGAGATTTGATCAATATATGATTTATTTGATTTGAACTTATGGAAAGATTATCCATAGGATTTATAATCCTTCCCTATTTAGGATACCTCCCACCTATATATATGAAAGATTTTTTTTAATTTTTCTTCCAACACCAAAATCCTTCCAACTAGCTAATTCTCTAATCCTAATTAAGTGATTGCTATCCATTATATATACCCTTATAAACATCTTTCATCTTTTCCATTCTCAAATTTCTCTCTTTTCCCTCCAAAATAACTCAAAATTCGTCATAAATTCAGTCCCTCTTTTTTTAAGCAATAACAACTTCGCGAGACCATTACGACCAACTCCGGACTCCGTTTCACCTTCAATTTTTTTGTTAGAATCGTAATGAGGTTAGATTTCGAAATCTATAATTTATTTTATGTAATTATGAATGTAAATTTCTAAAAAAATTAATTGAGTGCCAGTTGTCCAAAAAATTAACATATTGTACTATTTTTGAGATTTCGGGAGATCCTGAACTCCTTTTTGCGAACCATTTTATATTTTGGAAAGCTGACAAATAGATCTGAATTATAGTAATTTTTTGCAATTAATAAAATATTTTAATGTTTTGTTTAATTTGTAGAACCCATAGATGGTCGATGATTCACCGAATTAGTAGCGATTAGCCATAATTACACCAAATTTCAACCAAATCGTGATTGTGTCACACAAATGAACTGCAACTTAACTTGTGGCAAGTATACTATTATTTTATGCATTTATTATATTATAATGCTATCTTTTATTGTGTTTCATTGAGTATCATGTTGAGACACGATTGTGACACGATAGGCTTGTTGTATTATTGCTCGTTTATTGATTGTTTAGTGAGTCGGAAGAAAAAATACTCAGTAGGTATGTGAACAAAGTCCAATGATTGTTATTGTGAATAGCTAAACACCTCACGTATGGGTTAGCCGAAGCTTTTTATTGTGGATAGCCATCTATGATGTGTCGTATTAGCCCAAGCCGTTTACATGTTAAAAAGTATTTCAAATTCACTCTATCTGTTAATCTTTAATTTTCATGATTCACTTGTCTTGTTCATACATCTTCTTGCTAGTATTTTCTTGTCCATGTTTATTATTTTCAGTTCATACACGTTTCCTTATTCTCTATTTATCTACATTGTCTAGCTTGTTTTGTATTAAGTTACATTATTGCAATAACGTTGCACTTTGCTCCTTTTCTAATTGGGTCGTTGCAGGTGACTTGGCATGCTTCCTAATTTTGTGTTATGGACCATACGGGAGAGATAGATATCTTGGAGGCCAACCGTAGATTCTAGATAGAATGTGAATTTACATATTTAGCGGGTTCTGAATATTATTACCATGTATTATTGGATTTGTATTTGAACAATTATTGTGAATGAGTAAGTAGATATGATTTATCGTATTTGAGTTGACATTGAGATCGAGATAGCGTACTATCGCTGATGCTGCGGTATAGACTGCACTTGGCTACATACTCGTATCCCGAAAAGCGGGTGTGAGTCGTGACATGGCCAGTGGTGAACTCAAGATCTCGTCGAGTAGCGGCCAGACACGATAAATCTGAGGCAGTTGCCTCATCCATATGACGGTGATGCAATCGACTCGAGTGACGACATCTCGTGGCAAACTCCGACGATCGGCGGTGTTAGAGACGCGATCAAGAATGGGCACGAAGGAGAAGATTCGGTCAGCTAGGGTTCAGATCCGACAGAGCAGAGCGGACAGTGGCCACACGGTGGTCAAGATGGCAACGACGCGGCGAGATCTTCGACTAATCCGTGTCCTGTTTGTTCCAAGACATAGTGACGCAGACTCTCCGACGAGATGGCTAGACACAGTAGGGCGGCAATAGCGACTCCCATAGAATTAGGCTAGGAATTAGGGTTAGCTAGGATTCTTGATGGCAGGGCAAGTTTGTACAGTATCCATGTCGGGGTGACATGAGACATAGGGGAAGCTTTGGGTGTAATCCTGTCTCGGGGGACACAGGGTACGATGGGGGTTGAGTGATATGAGAGTGTCCATATTGGAATAGATGTAGGAATGTAAATGTAAATGTAAAATGAGTTAATAAAATAGACACGGATATAATTGGGACACTATCATTAGGACCACTAATCTAGGAATAAATGATCAACAATTAATGGGCTATTTATAGCATCATTAGGAAAGTCCTATAATCTCTAGGCACATAGGCTGAAAGAATATATTTGGAATATTCCAGACTAATCCTGATTAGTCTAATGATTCCAGAATATTCCTACTAACTCATGTGACTAGGCACTCCACAATGGATTCCTAGATAACCAATCCAGTTAGAGGAAATTACAAATCTGCCATTAGCATATAAGGAAAGATATAATTAATTAAATTTAAAATAATCTTCTAGCTAATAATAATCAAATAATCCATGGATAGTATTTTAATTAATCAAAAGTAATAAATCTTAACCAGTACAATTATAATTAGCTATCGAACAAATTATATTCAGATAAACTCAATTAGAAAAAAATAATTATAGTTTAGTTAAAACCATTTAATAAATTAGAAAAAAATATTCTAAAAATTATTAGTTCCTACAATGTTAATAGTTTGCCATAGATCATGATTTTGAATCTTATAGTTTTTAAGAATTCTCCCGTCCAGTCGATGGTGGTGGGACCGTAACACCGATGGTAGCCCGGGTGATCAAAAGTTGATTTATAAACCCCTACATCTAGTGGATTGTTATCTATACTTCTTTTATGTGTCAATCCTGTAGAAGCATGGAAAATACTAGAGAAAGACCCATGCGGCTCAGAAAATGCATGCGGCTTAGGGAGTCATGCGGCATAAGGAGCTATGCGGCCGGAGGCATTCCATGCGGCTCAGAAGACATGTGGCGTGACAGTGCTCCCCTCCAATCCATGCTGCATTAATTGCTGTGACGGTTGACCCCTCTGAAAAGTTGACAGACCTGACACCAAAGCAGGTAATTATGACTCTGTCATGATGATGAATCTCTAGGGAAGAGAAAGAAATCTCTGACACGATCCCCCGAGAGCAACAAAATGCCACGTGGCCCTGCCACGTGGGTGTGCTTATGCGGCTCGAAGTGAAGACTTCCCATGCGGTTCAGAATGAAGCTGTCCCATGCGGCTCGAGTGGAATCATCCCTATGCGGCTCAAGAAGATCATGCCCATGCGGCTCAAGCAGACACACCATTATGCGGTCCATGCAGCTCATCATATGGTTCAGAAGTCTGAAGGAGGGGGCCACTGCCCAGACAGACCTGACACGTGTCCCAAGTCTTATGCTGCCCAAAATTCATGCGGCCCAAATCTCATGCGGCCCAATCTGCATGCGGTTCCAGTCTCACCATTGGCTCTCAGGACACGTGTCCTCGGCCGATCAATCTCCCAGATTTATGGCAATCCAAGATCGGGTCGAATCCCAATGATCTGGGGCACGTGGCAGGAGAATAAATTTGATTTATTCGCAGATATTAGAGAATCATTATAAGGAAGATTTATGCCAATCAGCATTAATTGCTAATGGGGATTTGGTGTAATCTACCCTTAATAGTTCTGATTCATCACAATCAGAAACGAACGGCCTGGATTGATCAATCCCCAGGCCGCCGCCATCTCCAAGAGCTAATCATTGGCAACCCTAGTGATCACATCCCACTATTATAAATAGCAAGGTGCCATTCCCTTGTGAGAGATAGAGAGAGATACAAAAAAAAGAAAAAAACCAGAGAAGAATACGTATACACAGAGAGACTTCCCCCATAGTCAGAGAGAGAATATACACAGAGAGAGAAGCCAGGAGAGCAATCAGAGAGAGAGCAAGAAGGCATTTCTTCGTCAACGACCAAGCAGATCTTCCCCGAGTCAAGGCTGCGTACCGATCGTCCAAGGAGTAAGGCAAAGCGGCCGTCGCTTTCCCGAGCCTCTATCATCACCCCAAGAATCTAAAATAAACAATCGTACTTAGACTGCTGTACCTAGGTTTTCGTCCCTAGGCTTTCTTTGTACGAGCGAGTTTGTATTGTGAGTCTAAGTTCAGTCCTCCGATAATTGTTCTGTACTTTTACAATCAATGGAAAACACGATGGCGACTCTGCTGGGGACTAACTTCTCCACGGCTGAGGAGTTAGTGACGCAATCGGACGCAGCCAAACTTGGCTCTATATAACAGAAGATGGTCGTACGCTTCGACCAACAGGCGTTCGAAGAGATGCTCTCTGAAGGTAGCACTGGCCCGGTCCAGAAGCGCACCCGCACCATAAAGGCTCGCAAAGAGTGGAGGCCAAAATCATTTGCTCCTCCGCAAGCCCTTGATGGGGTGCTCTCTATTGCTCAAGATGGCGAGAAAGACTCCCCTGCGGCCCCACTTTAGACCGTAGACAACACTGCTGTCCCCAAGTCCGGCAGAAGAAAATACTATGATGCTGGACTTGCAGGGGCAAAGAGGAACTCTACGCGATCCGAGCCGCAGAAGCGTATTAGCCGCAGGGAGAAAGCCCATGCGGCTACAACCGCATACCACATAAAGAAAACTCATGCGGCCACATCTGTCAGCCGCATAACTTATGCGGCTACAGTTGCCAACCGCACGGATGAGGCTCATGCGGCTATTAAAGTCATTCGCTTGCAGAAAACCCATGCAGCCACAGATGCCAACCGTATGCGGTCAGCCTGCACGGTCGTGACTCCTAGCCGCATAAAGACTCATCCTACAATAAAAGACAGCCGCATGCAGACAGCCTGCACGGTACCCAATGCTAACCGCATAGCGTCCGTCCCATGCTTTTCTCGATCAGTCTTCGACCGGCTTTCATGCGGTCCTGACTCTGATTATTCTCTGGATGATAATCCAGACTCTGTGGTATTCGACTTAGACTCCTCCTATTACGCACCCATAAGTGCTAAAAGGAAGAAGTCTAGGGCAGCGCGGGCTCCTCAAGTCCAGACGACTGCCCCAACCTCTGACTATCGGGGCGTCCCGCTGATTATCACGCGGGCCTCTGATAGAAAGTTGTATAAAACCACTAAAGTCCAGCCCTCGACGGCAAACAGACAAAGTGGTTCCTCTGACCTGCGTGAGGTTATCCTCCACAAACGCAAGGAAAGAAAAGGAGCTTCGGGGTGTAAAGAGCCCTCACACGGACATCAATGCACCCAGATCATCGTCAACTGCTGTTGCAGTAACGCGGCGGTGATGGAAAACCGGCCATCCGTCTTCCAAAGACTACATCACCCGAGCTCAGAAGACGAGGCACCTCCTGTTGTCTCCTGCAAGTCCGCGCAGAAAGTTCTTGCCAAGGGAAGAGGGAAGAAAACGAGCATCTCCAGCCCAAAGGTGTCAACTACTGCAGCTAAGAAACCGTCGTCTAAGGGGTTATCCTCCACTGGAGTATTTTAACACACCCGTTCGAAGACGAAAACTGCTGCAGTAGGAAGTTCGTCGTCTGCAACATTGGGGGTCGTCGGAACTGGGGTAGCACTCCTCCAAACATCCACGACAATCTGACATTCCAGGAATAAGGACTGGAGGAAGCAAATCCTCCGACGGATATAACAGATACCGACGTCCCCAAGGACATCCTAGACGAAGCAAGCTCCGAAGCTGGGGGTAGTGTTCCTTCCGAGTTCGAACCTGAAGAGAACATCCCCACATATCCTGATGATTTCTCGATGCACGGGTACGACTCGGAGGGTACATCCTCTACCACTCCTTCCGTCACTCCTCATGTGAAGACGGTGTTCATGACAGACAGCAATCAAGGCGGTTCTGGTGATCGCCAGCGCATCGACACTTTGGAGGCCATATTACACGCCTTGGTCAAGTTTGTAGACGAGATCAAAGCGGCGCTTCCTAATCTGCAGGGGATGACACCTGGCCAGACAAGCACGGGTCCCGTAATCAACGTAGATTCAAATTCAGCGGCACCGAACCCGGGCAACAATCCTTCCGAGATAACGGCCCCTACCGCGACAGACGAGGCCCGAGAAGTAAGAAGAGAGGTTCAGGAGCTCCGAGCAATGTTCCATGCCCGAGAAAACTCTCAAGACCTCAGGATACGGCAACCATATCCTGCTGAATGGAGGGATGTTCCCTTTCCACCAAGATATAAGCCGTTCAATATCAACCCATATGAAGGCAGGACTTCAGCAAGTCGGTACATCACTTACTTTGAGGTCACTACCGACCATCTCCCCCATGATGACGCTATCCTCACGCGGTTATTCATTGGGGCATTGGAAGGAGTCGCCTTCGATTGGTACCGCAACCTGCCGGACAATTGCATCCATTCCTTCGCTGGCTTCAAACGCCTGTTCTTGGAGAGGTTCTATGAGGTAGGACAAGACGTCACGATGTCTACCCTCATGGACGTCATTCAAGGAGAGAAAGAGCTGACGAAGAATTACATTGAGCGGTTTCGTCAAACCTAATGAAGTTACCATCTGGCAACCCGGACTCCTCCTTGATCGAAATTTGCCAAAAGAGACTACTCCCAACAATCAGTCTCTGGATGGGCGAAGTCAATTCAAGGACTGGAAGGCTTTTATCATTAGTGCTACAAGTGCTGAAGAACGATTAAAGAAGGCTCGCCAACTGGGATTACATATCTCAGAGGGAGAGAACAAGGGTAAGCGTCCCAGCACCACCAACGACAATGGGGGTAGCCCCTCCAACAACCGGGACAACAGAGACAAGCAGGCTATGGTGGCCGATACAGCCCAGAAGCCTGAGTCGCAACCTGCGGACAAATAATGGCCTCAAATCACTTACTCTTTTGAAGACGGTCACGTCAAGCCTATCTTGGACATGCTCATACAAGGAGATAGGATTCAGCTTCCTCCACCCAGACGGGAGCCTCGGCCGGCTGATCTGGAGAACCCAAAGTTCTGCTATTACCACCGCTACGTCCACCATGCTACGTACGACTGCTACCAACTGAAACGATATATCCAGAACCTCATCGATTCGAACGCTCTGGCCATCGATTTCGAGGAGGTAACCGTGGCAGCCAACATGGTGTCCGTACAATTCGGCAGCTTTCCTCCAACAGAGACCCAGGACGGGGTTATACCTATCCCTCTGGCAACGATGGAGATTGCTAATCTTCCGCCTGCTCAAGCTGCTGGTCTAGTACCCCTCACTACATCACGAGGGGAAATCATGTGGGTCCATCCGGACCTAGTCCACGAGGTAACTCAGTCCACTCCATCTTCTAAAAAGAAAAGTGGAAAAGTTAGATCCTGCCGTACCATCTCAGCAGATGAAGAGGAAGTCACGGCCGTTGTTACTCGGTCCAGAGCACAATCTCAACCTGTGGCTGAAAACTCGACTGATGATCATCCGCCTATTACCACGGATGCGCAGGAACCGGCTTAGCCTTCGACGACCGACAAGCCTAGGCCGAAGGATACTCGCTTCGACAAATCCCTCCGAAAGGAAACATCTCAGGGGCTAGAGAGACCCTACAACTTCGATATCTTGGCACAATTGGCCAATACACCGGCCAAATTGTTCTTATATGAACTCCTGAGGCTCTCGAAGGATGTCCGCACAGCCTTGAGCGATGCACTTCAAAATGCCGACGTGTACCTGGCTCAAGTCAACCTCACGGGAGAAAATCAGCCCGCAGACCTCCAAGACAGTGCCTGTACGGGAGCAATGCCCAACATCGTCTTCACTCCACAAGACATGCTCATCAAGACTAATCTACACGATCGCCCATTATACTACACAGGCTACATCGGCGACATGAAGGTGGACCGGATGCACATTGACCCTGGGTCTTCCATAAGCATCATTCCAAAAGGACTAATGCATCATCTTCGCATCCCGATGCATCGCCTGACCCCTACAAACACTGCCATCAGCGGGTTCAATTCGGGCAGGAGCTACCCAATCGGGAAAATTCGTCTGAAATGTCAGATTGGCGATCTCCAATCAGAAGTCACTTGCTACGTCATAGATGCCGATACTTCATACAACATCCTTTTGGGGCGCCCTTGGATACACGATTACATGATCGTGCCTTCCACGCTACACCAATACTTCAAATATGTCGACAAGTACGGCTTCGTGAGGATAGAATTTGCTGATATCGATCCCTTCAAAGGGGTCGAATCTTATTACTCGGACTCCTGCCTATACAAAAAGTCGAAGAGGCACCTTGAAGGAGGAAATAAACAAACTGATGTTGAAGCAACCACGGGATCAGAAGAACCTCTGAAAATCCACCTCCAGGCTCGCAAACCAGGCAATTCTGTACCCCTTACGGCCACGCTGCGTAAGGACGCGATCAGCCTCTCGGCACAGGAAGAGCAGTTGAGAATCCGGCTGCTAAGGTCCGGCCAGGTACCGAGACCCACGACAGGGCCACTTACCATCAGATTGCCGAGAGTCAGTCAATCCCAAACATCGAAGCTCAATCCCTCCGATAGACCTCTGACGATACGCCTGCCTAAGAAAGGTCGTCACCCCGATGCGAGGTCTGACACTTCAAGCGAACCAGCCACCCCTCGCTCCACATCAAGTGCCAGACTGGGGGTTGCTAGTCTACCGACAACCCCACACTCCGCTCCGTCAGTTGAACCTCTGAAGATCAAGCTGACTAGGACGCCCTCTCAATCTTCATTCACACAGGGGGTAGCCGAAGAGGAACCAGAGCTAGCCAAGTATGTGGCTGCCCACACTGACGCTTCCTCTGCAGATGATGTAATCCCTCTAGAAAAGATACCTTACTTCATCAAAAAAGGGTTATCTTTAAACTATACCGAGCTCAATAAGCTTTGTACAATGTATGCTATGGAACACGGTATAGGCACTCACCTACATACACAGGTGACAAATGTGTACACCGCTATCCAATTTACTCCAGTAGAAGACGCTTACCGAATAATCGAGGGAGGGGACCACCTAATCATCTTCGGCCGGACGAACAACCCGTATCCCCTCGCCATGGAAGAAGTCGACTTCGGGTCAGATGCTGGAAGACTGCCTCTGTATCTCTATAGCCCTCAATCCAAATATCTCATACAGAAACAGGGGTATGATCTAGAGACAACGCCAGGACTAAACTACGGCACTGGACGACGATTACCTTTGAAGACGCCAGCCCCGGCGGGCAAACCACGGAACTACTATAACAAAACCCGATGCAGTTTAGGGTATGTAACGCCTACTACGACCCCTGAAAGCTCAGATAAAGAATGCGACTGGCAGTCACATTCAACCGGATCACCGACTTCCGACTCAGATACCAACATCAGAGATGTGTTCAGACAAGTCATGTCAGTCAACATGGCATTCACCGACGCTTACAAGGAAGACGAAGACATCCCCGAAATCCTTGAGCTAGAGCCATGGGCCCAGCAATTAGACGCACAATGGAAAAAGCGGTTCGAACTGAGAGAACCTCCTACTGAAGATGAGATCATACAAGTGGATCTCGGCAGCGAATCTTCTCCAAAATCGATCTTTATCAGTAAAAGCCTAACTGACGAAGAACGAGAGTCGCTGTTAGAACTTGTCAGAGAATACATTGATGTATTCGCCTGGAGCTATGAAGACATGCCGGGGTTAAATCCTGACATCGCTCTCCACAAACTCAATATACGGCCAGATGCAAAGCCAGTCAAGCAGCAACAACGACGCTTCTGCCCAGGCGTCATAGACGCGATCGAAGCCGAAGTCAACAAGCTAATAGCCAGCGGCTTCATTCGTGAAGAGCAACATCCTGATTGGGTCGCCAATATAGTACCCGTCCTCAAGAAGAATGGAAAGATTCGAATCTGCTTCGACTTCCGCAACCTGAACGAGGCATGCCCCAAAGATGAATTTTCCCTTCCTATCACAGACATCATGATCGACAATACATGCGGCTTTGAACGTATGTCATTCATGGATGGATTCTCGGGGTACAATCAAATCAAGATGTCTCCCGACGACGAAAAGTATACCTCATTCCGAACCCCGATTGGCACATACTGCTACACAGTCATGCCATTCGGTCTAAAGAATGCTGGCGCTACAAATCAGCGAGCCATGAGTATCATTTTCAGAGAACATTTACGCAAGACAGTGGAATGCTATGTCGACGACATCGCCGTCAAAAGTCGCCGTAAGGAAGATCATCTGCAAGACCTGAGAACGGTGTTCAACTTAATGCGAGCCCACAATCTGAAGATGAACCCTACAAAATCGTTCTTGGGCGTATCCAGCGGGAAGTTCTTGGGCTTCATCATCACTGCACGGGGTATCCATGTAGACCCCGAGAAAACGAGGGCAATCATGGAGATGGGTCCCCCGAGAAATCTCCGTGAACTTAGAGGCCTCCAAGGGAGGCTAGCTTATATCAGGAGGTTCATTTCCAACCTCTCCGGACGATGCCGACCGTTTACGGAACCCTGCTCTAACAGTGTGGCCGAGTACAACGCTTTGGTTATTGGCCTCCAACTCGCAAGAGAACTGGGTATAGAATACCTTGAAGCATACGGCGATTCACAATTAATCGTCCACCAGATTCGGGGGACGTACGAAGTCCGCCATGAAGACATGATCTCCTACCACCAAATAGCGATCAACATTATCTCATCATTCGAGGGATTCTTCATCGAACACGTCCCCAGACTCCAAAATATCGAAGCTGATGCCGTAGCTGGCCTGGCTGCTTCCCTAGCAGTGCCAAACCACTCTCATCATTCGGTCGATGTAATCGGCCATGAGCTGGTCTGCCCCAAGAACAACATTCAAGCCATGGCGAGTTATTCTGCTCAGATGATCGACGAAGCGCCAGACTGGAGACAACCATTCATAGACTTCGTGGTCTATGACATCCTGCCCGAGAACCCGAAGGAGGCTACTTCTATCAGACGGCGTTCTCTCAGATTCTTCTACGATACAGAGACAAAAATACTGTATCGCCGCTCCTACGACGGATTACTACTTCGGTGCTTGTCGAACGCAGAAGCTAAAGAAGCCGTACGAGAGGCTCATAACGGTGTCTGTGGGGCCCATCAGCCTGGCCCTAAGCTGCAAGACCGTCTTCGCCGGATGGGCTACTACTGGCCCACGATGGTGGCTGATGCAATAGATTATGCCCAAAAATGCAAGGCCTGCCAAGTCCATGCAGACTTCATTCACCAACCATCCGAATTTCTACATCCGACAGTGGCGTCCTGGCCATTCGAAGCATGGAAAATGGATATCATTGGTCCAATCACCCCACCTTCCTCCCGAGGACATCGCTTCATACTTGCGATCACTGATTACTTCTCAAAGTGGGCAGAAGCTGTCCCACTCGCCGAAGTCAAGACTTCGAACGTAATCAGCTTCCTGAAGCACCACGTCATCTACCGCTTTGGACTACCCCGAAGGATCATCCATGATAATGGTCCGCAGTTTATAAGCCACGCATTCTACCGATTCTGCGACAAACACCGCATTCAGAATGTCGCTTCGACACCATACAACCCGGCAGCAAACGGGTTAGCAGAGGCAATCAACAAAACAATCATCAAACTCCTCAAGAAATTTGTCTCCTCCAACAAACGCGACTGGAACGAGAAGCTCGGCGAGTGCTTATGGGCTTATCGCACCACGGTTCGAACAGCCACCGGGAATACACCATTCTTTCTGTTGTACGGGAGTGAGGCAGTTCTCCCATTAGAGACTCAGATTCCCTCACTCCGAGTCGCCCTTACTTATCAATTGACAACGGATGATAAATACCGACGTCGACTACAAGAGTTAGAGGCCTTAGATGAAAAACGCCTCCTAGCTCAGCAAAGGATTGAATTATACCAAGCACGCATCTCAGGAGCCTTCAACAAAAAGGTCAAAGTCAGAATATTCCAAATGGGCGATCTTGTTTTGGCAGTCAGGAGGCCAATGGTCATGACTCACAAGACCACCGGCAAGTTCCAGCCAAAATGGGAAGGCCTATTTATCATCGAGGCCGTGTTCTCCAATGGTGCTTACCGCCTCGCCAAGCAGAACGGAGACTTGCTCATGTTGCCCGTCAACGGCAAGTTCCTGAAGAAATACTATGTTTAAACAACATTTTCCAGAGTTTCGAGTTATGTGCCCGTTGGTACCACTGAACTCAACCCCCTAATTTTCCAACTTATCGAGTCACGTACCCTCTTGTACCGCTGAACTCATATCCCAAATTCCCAAGTCATATACCTGCTGGTACCTCTGAACTTACACTTTGATTCCAACATTCACAGATTTTCGAGTCACGTACCCGCGTGTACCGCTGAACTTATGCCCTTCTTCCATAAAGATATCCCAAATTTCCAAGTCATGTACCTGCTGGTACCTCTGAACTTACACTTTGATTCTAACATTTATGGATTGTCGAGTCATGTACCCGCTAGTACCAATGAACTCACCCCATAATTTTCCAGATCTTCGAGTCATGTATCCGCTGATACCACTGAACTCACCCTCATAGTTTTTCAGATTTTTGAGTCATGTACCCGCTGGTACCGCTGAACTCACACTCACTATTCTCCAGATTCTCGAGTCATGTACCCGATGGTGCCTCTGAACTCACATCCTGGTCACTCTTTCAGGTAGAAAGTTATGTATGATCATACCGCTGAACTTTCTTTCTACAAGAGATCCTCCCTCATGATCTAATACCTGCACTCCCAGTGCACAACAAAGGGTAATCGATCCACAAATTTCCAAGACGACCATGTCCTCATCACCTCTGAGTCATCCCATTTCCGCCAAAAAAAAAAAAAACAAATCACCCCTACATAGAATTTCCATGTCCTCATTACCTCAGAGTTATTCTATGTACCCCTCGTCAAAGAAACCCTCATGCTCACCATGTCCTCAGTACCTCTGAGTCAGTATGATTGGTTCCTTTCTTTTTAAACTTGTTGTCCGTATCCAAAACCAGGGTACGTTAGGGATAATGGGTCCACTCAAAATATCCCAATAAGAGGATTATTACAAAACAAAAGAGTGAAGCAAATATATATATTCCATTCATTCAGAAATCGGTTACATCCACACGATTGCAAGCAAGTCAAAAGAGTTCTTCATGAAGACAAGAAGAAAGGAGAAACAAAATAAAAGACTACAGACAAACATCCACGAGAAGCCCCTACATCCTAGTTACAGGAGCGCATGTACCATTCCCTCAACCATCTCACATATGAAGGATGCAAGTGAAGAGCATCCTCATCCAGAATAGGAGAAACAGGGTTTCCAGCGCTGTCACCCTCAACAGTCTCGATATTTGGAGAGTTGTCGTTCCCCTCAGGCGCAGGTTCTTCTTTCTTCACTTCCTCCTTAACAAAGGAAGATCCCTGGCTGATGACAGGAGGCTGCGGCTCCTCTGACGCTGCAGTCTCAACATTCGGTGGAGATACTGCGAGAACCAAAGACGAAGAAAATGAAAACAATCAGAAATATTCATGCGGCTCGTTTTAGACAAGTCTCATGCGGCTCAGACATGGGGTATATCCTCATACGGCTCAGTCATGGGACGCGTATGCGGACCATGTAGTTTGAGAAGTTCACGTCAAAGTCGTGTACATGAAGCATGCAGTGAAGTAGGCGCTGCTAGGGTTTCAAATCGACTACCTAATCCTTGCCTTCGAGGGCAATATGAACGTCAAGACGAACGGAGGGCACGACAGTCGAGGGCGAAACCGATTTCTTACTCCTCGCCACAGCCTTCTTTACAGCCTTAGAAGTCCTGGGTGCCATTGTTGTCTGATGATCAGAGGAAGAAAATACGACAAAAATCTGAGTCAAGAATAGTCTAAGAGAGAAGACCGTCCAAATGCCCTTCTATTTATAGACAGAGAACTGTGGACCGACGCCTCGTACAAACGCGATCAACTCTTCGGTTATTGAGCCAAACCAGCCATTTAAAGACTAAGCTCTTGGGATCCTGTCCCAAAAAGATCCACACGCATGGCATAATGACGTGGCAAAGAGCTTATGCGGTTCAAATGGCCATGCGGCTGATAGCAACTATGCAACTCAGATGGTCAGGAAGCAGAAATTTCTATGCGGCTGGGCCATCTATGCGGCTGAGACGCCCCTATGGCAGAACTTTCCATGCGGCTAAGATATCCATGTGCGGCCAGAAGAATATCCAGCCATGCTTCTTATTCAAAGTATTTTAATTTTGCAAATTGAAAACATTGAAGGGAGTCCTGTAGAAGCATGGAAAATACTAGAGAAAGACCCATGCGGCTCAGAAAACACATACGGCTCAGGGAGTCATGCGACATAAGGAGCTATGCGGCCGGAGGCATTCCATGCGGCTCAGAAGACATGTGGCGGGACATTGCTCCCCTCCGATCCATGCTACATTAATTGCGGTGACGGCTGACCCCTCTGAAAAGTTGACAGACCTGACACCAAAGCAGGTAATTATGACTCTGTCATGATGATGAATCTCTAGAGAAGAAAAAGAAATCTCTGACACGATCTCCCGAGAGCAACAAAATGCCACGTGGCCCTGCCACGTGGGTGTGCTTATACGGCTCGAAGTGAAGACTTCCCATACGGTTCAGAGTGAAGCTGTCCCATGCGGCTCGAGTGGAATCATCCATATGCGGCTCAAGAAGATCATGCCCATACGGCTCAAGCAGACACACCATTATGCGGTCCATGCGGCTCATCATATGGTTCAGAAGTCTGAAGGAGGGGGCCACTGCCCAGACAGCCCTGACACGTGTCCCAAGTCTTATGCGGCCCAAAATTCATGCGGCCCAAATCTCATGCGTCCCAATCTGCATGCGGTTCCAGTCTCACCATTGGCTCTCAGGACACGTGTCCTCAGCCGATCAATCTCCTAGATTTATGGCAATCCAAGTTCGGGTCGAATCCCAATGATCTGGGACACGTGGCAGGAGAATAAATTTGATTTATTCGCAGATATTAGAGAATCATTATAAAAAAGATTTATGCCAATCAGCATTAATTGCTAATGGGGATTTGGTGTAATCTACCCTTAATGGTTCTGATTCGTCACAATCAGAAATGAACGGCCTGGATTGATCAATCCCCAGGCCGCCGCCATCTCCAAGAGCTAATCATTGGCAACCCTAGTGATCACATCCCACTATTATAAATAGCAAGGTGTCATTCCCTTGTAAGAGATAGAGAGAGATACAAAAAAAAGAAAAAAACCAGAGAAGAATACGTATACACAGAGAGACTTCCCCCATAGTTAGAGAGAGAATATACACACAGAGAGAGAAGCCAAGAGAGCAATCAGAGAGAGAGCAAGAAGGCATTTCTTCGTCAACGACCAAGCAGATCTTCCCCGAGTCAAGGCTGCGTACCGATCGTCCAAGGAGTAAGGCAGAGCGACCGTCGCTTTCCCGAGCCTCTATCGTCACCCCCCAGAATCTAAAATAAACAATCGTACTTAGACTGCTGTACCTAGGTTTTCGTCCCTAGGCTTTCTTTCTACGAGCGAGTTTGTATTGTGAGTCTAAGTTCAGTCCTCCGATAATTGTTCTGTACTTTTACAATCAATGGCAAACAAATCCGAGCTATTTCAATTATTGCCATGCCATCCTTATGAGAAGGAAGCACATGGCTTCCAATAGAGTGTCACGTATAAAAAGATGCATATACGAAGTCTTTGAGGCCCATGTCCAATATGTAACTTCAATTTTTTTCCTAATTGAAGGTATACCCATACCCTTTAAAATAATAATAATTATATATATATATATATATATATATATAGGAAAAAAAGAATATATATATATATATATATATATATATATATATTGGAACTTTGTTTTTCATATAAGGTAAAAGAGGGATGATTACATCTGACAGTACCTGTTAAGGCACACCACAAACGCTGAACACAGTTAAAATAAGAACCTAGGCCCTCAAACCTAAAAAAACTAGATCATATGTCCTAAACTTGGTTTTGAAGGAAGACTGGAGGTTCATTATCTGCTGGGGAATCATTCGACGGGGATTCTTAACCTTCTGATAGTTCTCAGTCTTACTAGCTGGCTCCATTAACCATCAGACACATACGGCTGGATGGTAGGGCGTTGGGGAGCATCAGCCAAAATAAGGACATCTTGTTGGCCCAGACCAGAGCGTACCTCAAAAGGATCCTCGCTTCCTGGGGCCGTCATCACATCGGACGCCACCAAATCAGTAGGCCTAGGTCCAATAACACATCCGGAACAAACCGTCTAGAGGATGCAGGAGCAGTCTCAGAATCCCCAGAGGAAGCATGACTAGTAGGACCAGACCCAGGGCAGGGAACCAACTCAGATACGACAGAAGGAGTGGTAAGCCTATGCAAGAAAGAAGGGGAAGCAGGGCCGGACTGATGAACCGAAGGGACGTGGGAGTCTAGGGGATTGGACTGATGAGACGACCGCATCAGAAGGAAAGGCCCACTGCCAGAGAGGGGAGGGGCAAGGACGACCAAAGAGCCCGCAGCGGGGTCGCTACCAAGGACACCAGGAGGAAGGGGAACTGGTCGGCAGAATGACCGGAGGGGCGAGGGGGGACATGAGGAGGGGTACAATGGATGACCGATATAGTGTATGTGTGTGTGAAATATACACACACACACATAAGTGTGTGTGTGTGTGTGTGTGTGTGTGTGTGTGTGTGTGTGTGTGTGTGTGTGAGAGAGAGAGAGATTGATTTTGGAAATAAAGAATTTGTTATATTAAAAACATATATGTATATTATCAAAACCATACTTAATATATCTATATCTTTTTTATACTTAATATATCTATATCTATACATGTATATACATAAAAAAAAACATCTCAAGCTTATATAAATGATATAGAACTGCCAATTATAAATATTATATAGAGCGAAGGAATAAAGATAACCAAAATCTATATAACAAATATGTATACGATACTGTCATATATTTCAACTTATTTAAACAAATCTAGAATGAATAATAAATCTATAAATGGATATTGATAACTTCCAATAAGAATTAATAAATTTAATATTAGAGTTATATAATATTGATATTGATAAGTGAGTAATTAAGTAATAAACGGGGAACATATATAATAGATAAAACAATTCCATATATTTAAACATATACCTTATCAAATCAAGTCCTAAATACATTAGCCTATTCTTATCAGTTTATTATACCTCAACCTTATTGATTCAAAATATTCAGCTTCTCCTTGATTCAGATGTTAGCTTAACTAACTATTGAAATCAAGCTTCATATCTATATCCTAATCGCCCAACAATGAATATATAGGTACATACATAAATATATTTATAAATCCATTATAATCATTGAAATAGAATTAATCTAAGGTACCATCCAAATAACCATAAAATGAATACACTAATCATATGAAACAAATCCTTTAACATTATTCCCATGCTTATCCAATTGATACAAATCCTAAATTAATTACTATTAAAATCTTAATGGAGTATCTCCCCCATTTGCTCATATATAATATATTCATGAATCAAACAAGTATAAAAAGGCCCAAATGTATATCTCAATATAAAGTTATGCTAAACCCGAAAACTTTGCCTCGCTCTCTTCAGGATGGCGACTCTCATCTTCCTCCTAAGGATACTCCATCTCTTCTTCAAATTCTATCCTTGATAGAATCCTCTATTGTAACACCTTCCTCCTTCCTATTCCAACTTTCCCCTCTCTTCTATCTCTCTACCTATATTTCCACCTGCTAAGAATCATGGATTCAAGCCTTGCAAACACATACTCTGAGGTGTTAGAGAAACTTGGCTCTTTATTTCTTCGTCAACAATAAATTTTCCTGAGCCTTCATCAAATTCCTCCAGCAATCCCCAACCAAAATGGCAAAAAAAATTTTATCTTCTTCAAGATCTTATCCAAGAAGCAATATCCCACCCATATCATATCCTCAACAGTTGCTAAGATGTGGAAACGCAAAGGCAATGTCAAGATCTCCGAATACTTTGAACGTTCATTCTCGGCCAAATTTGACAGCGCTGATGACATAGATTCCATTTTGGATAATGGATCGTGGAAGTTTAATACACATCATATTCTGATCGAGAGATACCTCCCCAATAAACTTCTAGGTGAATACTCTTTCAACTAAACCGAGTTCTGGGTGCAATTCCATGGACTTCCAGTTAATTTGCTTACTATCGATTTCATATCAACTTTGGCTGCAAGGATTGGAACTATAAAGCCATTATCAGTAGCTGGTGCTGTAAACTGGAGCTCATTTGCTCGAGCGAAGATCAAAATTGATATATCTCATCCTCTGATCAGAAGGCTCTGAGTATCAATGGGGAATAATACCTTCTATAATGTTGATCTAAGGTATAAAAGACTTACCAAATTCTGTATATTCTGTGGCAGATTGGGCCATGGTGTCAAAACCTGTGCTACACATAAGGAGTGTTCGTCGTTGATTGATGAGTCATGGATGGATGAACAAAAATGTCAGATTTTTGAACTTTTAAATAAGAGGTTAGATCATTCTATCTGTGTGAATCATGCCTCAAAGTTTAGAGATCGAACCAAAGTTCATGATACTACCACTGAGAATACCCCTCCATTAAATTCAAATGATTCTTCAAATGTTCCACATAATTCTTCATTAAATGCTATGAATAATTACCCTACCAGTGATCAACCAAAGAACTTACCATAATCTTTATCTCCGGCGACAGTTAAAAATCTTGTCTCTCTCCCAATCACAGAGTCACCTGTAAGTACCCCTCCTCCAAAACTACAAAACTATCCCACCACTCCTCCTTTAACTGCTCTATCTTATTTCATTCCTTCTCATAATACTGATCCCCTAACTGACATCTCAAATATAGTGTCTAGCGAACCCAGCCACAAAATTCAGACTTCTTCAAATCAAAATCTATAATCCTCACCATACAAAATTCGATCAGATCTGATACCCAAGGGTCTGATACCCAACTGTCTTTCATCCACCCCTAACACCCCTTCACAATCTGTCTCGTGTCCTCATACTACTACTGACTCACTTGTAACTACACCTCCACTACACAACCAAATCCCTTCTTCAATTAAACCACAATCATCAATTCCTCCCCCACACAACCAGAGCATTTCATCAACTGAATCCTATATGCCCATATCAAAACTACACAAAGAATGTCCTACTCATGTCCATACTTACACCCAAACTCACATACCTCATCCTAAGCTAATAGAACATGTCAATCCACAAACTCTCTTAAATATCACTGCTATTGATACCTTGGTTTCCTCTGGACATGACTTCAACACCCAGATCCACAATACTACTATAAAGAAACAGATAAATATTCCCCTCCCTACTATTAATCACACTTTCACCTCCCTTATTGCATCTCTAGACCCACGAATTACCTCTACGGCATCATCCTTTTCTGTTAACCAAGGAACATCTGAACATGACATGTGCTCCCCACTCAAAATCAATAAAAGATCAAGACCCTTAACTACTGTGGATGAGGCAGATAGTGAATTTACAAGACCAAGCAAAAGAATGAATCTTCTGAAAGATGCAGGAATTGGCGCGATTGGCCTTCAACAGCCTCCTACATCATGATATTCTCATGGAATTATCGGGGTTTGAAGAATGACCCGGCAATTCGCAGTCTTAAATCATTTCTCCGGGCTTCTAGTCCTAGTATTATTTTTTTATCTGAAATAAGTTGCTCGTTAAATGTAGCTTTTAATATTGCAAGAGTTCTCAAATTTTCTCATCATACTTCCGTATCTTCTGTTGGACAATCTGGTGGATTATTACTCTGTTGGAACTCTGAAGTTAATATGCAAGTTATATCATAAACTGAAAATTATATTCATACTTATGTTAATCATGTCAGCAGCAATAAAAAATGGCACTCTATATTTTTATATGGTCCTCCTATGCTATCTGATAGGAGAAACTTCTGGTTACACATGGGAATAATCATTGACTCTATTAATGAACCATGGATGTGTATTGGGGATTGTAACTCAATATTATGTGCTGAGGAGAAGAGAGGAGGCAGCTTATTCAATCATCATCACCACAAATACTTAATCAAATTGTTCAATAAGGTAGCTGCTATGGATATTGGTTATTCAGGTCCTGCATTCACTACGAATAATAGGAGAACTCCTAAAAACAATATAGTAGAAAGACTTGATAGAGCTATGGTCGATTTCAAATGGCGATCTCTTCATCCCAAAGCTGGTGTTTTACACTTACCAAGCATCAACAGTGATCATAACCCCATTCTTCTGAAGTTGGATATGAATTACAAAAGAAGACGATCCCTACCTCAGTTTGAAGCAACTTGGACTCAAGAAGCATATTTTTATCATGTTCTATCTGAGATGTGGGACAAATGTAGAGGTAATAATCTTCTTCCTAAACTAGGGAATCTTCTTCCTAAGCTCCATTCTTGGGGGAGAGCTCGGCTTAAAAACATTGATAATGATATCAAGTTTTACGAAAAGGAACTTTTGCACATCCAAAGCAAACCTTTGTCTAACTCTATCTTTGAAGAAGAGAGGAAAACACAAATCTGGCTAAACAAACTTCTCCACCAAAAAGATCTATATTAGAAACAGAGGTCTAACATAGCTTCGTTGGGTGAGTGGGATAGAAATACCCTATTCTTTCATCTATCTGCTACTGTCAAGAAACACAGGAATACTATCTACAGAATCAAAAAAGATAATAGAGTGATTGCGTCTAGTCATGAGGATATTGCAAAAACTTTTGAAGATCCTTTCAGAAATCGATTTCAGGTATCTGATACACAACCGGTTCCTGACCATATCATTGCTGAGCTTCAACATATAACTGCATCAGATAATGAAGATATTAGTGCCATACCTGATGAAGAGGAAATTAGATCTACTATCAAAAGTATGAGCCCCTACAAATCTCCTTGACCCGATGGCTTTCCAGCTACTTTTTATCAAAAGTACTGGACATTATTGGATTGGAGGTAACCCAAATTATCCAAAGCTTTTTCTCTATAGGTCTTATGCCTAATTTGTTAAACGACACACATGTCACTCTTATTCCCAAAACTCACTCGCCTACCACTCCAGCTGAATTCAGTCCCATAGCCTTTTGCAGCGTTCTTTACAAAGCAATCACCAAAATTATTGCAAATAGATTGAGACCTCACCTTCAAAAACTCATTAACCCTTTACAGAATGCTTTTGTACCTGGAAGACATATTAGAGATAATGTTATAATAGCTCAAGAACTTATACACTCCATATCCAAACTTGTCACAACCCGCACCCAGTGTAGGGGCACGAGAAGTGGGTACGTCCATCCTACGCCGCAGTGTCGGCGGTAGAACGCTGTCCTAGGTTACTATCTAATCAATAACTCACGCAATTATATAATGTACTTGTCAAATCTCAACTCCAAACGGAGGACAAGTATAGATATAATGAAATCTCAATCACAGTCTAAGCACGATAAGATAACACAGAAGTTTATAACTAAAGACTAAACAACAACAATTATCAACTACTAAATAATAATATCTCAAACAAACTCATATCTCAAGTTATTACAATTCAAGTTCTAAAACATAAAAAGTAAACCAAGTCTACTAGCTAGTCTTCTGATCACTCCTGAGTGTCGGGGCCAAAGGTAGCTAAGCCAACTCCTGGTTCATAGTAAGTAGGGCAAGTGTCCTCGGGGCAAGCATCTGTAATATTTTCAACAGGTCCAGTCAAGACAGGAACGAGTACAACTCATTAAGAAATCTCAAGTAAATGACAAAGAACTATAAGCAGTTATAGACAGTTATATTGATGAATATAGCAGTTTATACGAGTAATGATATAGAGAAACAGTTAAGGTACAAGAAAAGTAAGATAACTAAACAAGAGGAGAAGCATGGCAATGAAGAGTGTAAAATATGATCTAGCTGAACTAGAGTAATGTGATGTAAGTCCAGACAGTATAATATGAGTCAAATGTAATCCCAATATGAGTCCAGATAATGTAAATTTAATACCAGATGAATCTAGCACAAGATGAGTCCAGTATAAGGTGAGTCCAGTCAGTGATCAAAGATTCCAGGGTAAGTCCAGACTATATTCTAATAGTGTGTTTTAAAATACCGAGATCGATATGTAAACGGCTGTAGGTAATACGGCACATCGTACACTCGGCCAAGTGTGGGATGGCTATCATTCTAGTATAATTCCAAGGGAGTAATTCCAGTATTTGGGAATGTTCACATGTCTACTCTAATATTTTCCCGCCCAACAAGTACAAGTGAATCCATAACCCGACACCAAAATAAGTACAAGTCTAGCCAGAACATGAATGATACCAGTAAGTGATTCCAGGGTGATTCTAGTAGGTGATGCCAGTAGTGGCTCCAGAAATCGAGGCCAGACATGAATAAATGAGTGTCGCAAGAAATGGATCCAGCAATATCGAATCGTATTGTAACAGAGAATCAAATAGAACTAACTAGAACTGAAGTATAGTATTCGATAAGTAAATGAAAGAACTATCAGAGAATTTACTCGTCTGACACTCTAAAAAGAGTAGTATAATATCAGATGTTTGTACCGGAGTCACAATGTCCTAAATAGAGCAATATGGGTTATAATGTGTTTAAAATAAGGTAAATGAAGTTTACGATACAATCTACATGATTTCTAAGCCAATCTAGGTCAAAGTCAAACTTGGTCAACTCTGGGTCAAACCAAGTCAACATTTAGTTAAACTAGGCTAGCAAGGGTCAATTGGTCAAATTTAGACTCAATGTTGACTTTTGGTCAACTCTAGTCAATCTTGAACTATTGGGTCAAACCTTGGTCAATTCTAGGGTGATTAACTGTCAAGTCAACTCTATAGTAAAGATAACTCAAATCTAAACCATAGACTTACATATCGTAGGATACTATATTTATCTATATCATATTACATATCAATGTATATATACCCAATGTCTATAGCCCTAGACATACATAAGCCTATCAAACAAACCTCATACATATACCTATCTATTACATATATCCATCAACTATATATTCATGAATATATAAATAGAATCATATATGTATATATCTACATATATAGGTATCACAAGTAATGTGAGCTCTCAAAACCCACACATGTCTAATGTATACTCTACATGTAGCTACAGGATATATATATTGATATCCTCAACTGTCCAAAATCGAACAACCATATACTAAAGTATCCTAAACTCGAACCTCCCTCTACTCAAATCCAAGATTGAACTAAAACATATAGGATACATTTCCTAACCCTCAACCTTATAGCCCACATCATATCATTTAGTACCCAAAAGCTAAACTATACAAGGACATGATATATATATATATATACAAGGACATGATATATATATATATATATATATATATATATATATATATATATAAGATGGAATAAATATAGGAAATGGTTGATCAATAGGTGGACACAATACAGGCTAAGGTTCAAAGTTATCTGGTTCATTAAGAATTGGATTTGAAGTTTGAAACTTATATCAAGACTGAATCATAAATGATAATAGGGACTGAAATTAAATAAAGGGGAATAGAACATGAAGTGGAGGCTGCACATTAGGAAGTTAAGACTACACCACTAAAGGGTAGGACTGAGCAAATGAATGCATACAATGAAGCTAAAAGGCTAAACCCTTATCCTCTACTTACCAGTATATATGTATTCTTACAAATTCATATAATACAGTGTATACCTATAAGCACACTCTCAGTTATATGTATAAACACAGTTATTACATTTGCAACTCAGGTTAACAGTTAATTGTAATCTCAGTTATCAGTTTTCAACAGTAACTGTTTTTCAGTTTAAACATTAAGGGATGAAACAAGGTATCATTATCTATATTTTAGTTTACAAAACATTTCAAATTCCTAATCAAACTGTGAACACAATCCCCATTATTCTAAGGTTTTCACTCCTTCAATCCTCCAACCCAGTTTACTGTTTGGCAACAACTCAGGTTAAACACACCCATATCAGTTCACTGGTTTAAAACTAACCACAGTTTAACTTACCCCATTGCAACATGGTTATGAACATGCACTGCATTTTATGAATTCTCAAAAAATAGATTCCCATTTTAACTCTCATTTCATTTTAAACTCGAATTGGAAAATGATGACTGATACTTGAAAAATCCAAATTTGAAAACCAAAAACCCAATAAAAACCCATATCTCGTGTGCAGAGGTGTCACCCACGTGTGTCTACACATATGTGTCCACAATGTGTCCAATACGTGCCCCAATGGTGTCGAATCCCAAGGTGTTATTGTGTGTCTGAACTGTGCATAGGCACTATCCCGTGCGCGTGTGTCGAGTCCTATAGGACACATCGTATCCAACCACGTGTTTTATGTTCATGTCAGTAGGTAGCCTAGGTGTCAGGGTATCTGTGTATCTAGGTAGATTATGTCTAAGTGGTGTCCAGTTTCGTGTCCAAGCCCGTGTCAGTAGGGGTTTTTCTTGCGTGTGCGTGCGTGTGTGCGACCACTGTGGAACCAATAACTTTGTGAATACTCAACCATGTCAGCCCAAACTTTGTGTGTCATGTCAAACATTAGGCCCACGTGTCCACCAAGTTTCGTCTGTTCTAGTGTCGTGTCATGTCCTGTGTCGACCCCGAGCAGCAGAGGATGTGCACAGTGTGCACGAGACAGTGCAATGTCAGTGCGCGGTCGATTTCATCGTGTACGCTGAACGAAGACCCATAAAATTTAATGGACATGCCCACGTGTCCATGAAGTTTCATGGCACATGGTGCCATGTCGTGTCTCCTAGGACACTCGAACAGCAGGGGAGCCGCACGAGCCCCGTGCGTGTCTCGTGCATGAGGTACGTGTCCATTTTGGACACAAATACAACCCCAAATCGTGCTCAGTCTTAAACATTTTTTTAATTTACACATTAAGAGCTTCAAAAACATGTAATTAGTTTTGGAAATTACTAAAATAAATTACTATGTGGCATTTCACCAAACACCTATTCAAAAAACTGATACGTGTCCGATACGGACACGAAATGGACACGAATTCCTACCAAACGTAGGCTACACCTAGGAGATCCCTAAATGAATGCATCAATGGGAAGAAATCAGGAATTTATTAGGGTTTGTAGGGTTTTACCTATTGAGAGTTCAAACTTAATGTAAAGAGCCTCGACTTGACGTCTTTTTCGATTTGCTACGGTTTAAACGTCCTCCAACCTTGCTAGCAAGCACCCACAAGTCTCCTCTATTATTGGGGATGATGATGCAATTGATTTGACTCAATTTGGGCTCAATTTGGATTAATTGGGAGAAGTTTAGGGAAGCACAATTTAGGGTTCTTTCTAGGTATTAAAAGGAGACAAGGGCTACTAGATGATACTTTATAGGAGGGGGGCTTGTATGGCTGGCCACTAGATGAATTAGGGTTAGGTTTAGATGTAGATGAGTGGCTAGGGCTTGTCCACCCAATTCTAAGCCTTCCTATTGGTTCAATTAGTCCTAAGGCCTTCTTTTTCACAAATATCCTAAGGGGTAAATATTCTACTTAGGAATATCTAGATATTACTAACCTTGGCACTTAGTAGGAATGTTCTAACCATGATTCTAACCTCAAGACTAATCTAGATTAGGTTAAGCTTCTAGGTTAGTCTCTAACAATTCAATTAGCACAATATTAATTAATCAAAATTCATTTTCTTTAATAAATCAAAAATGACTAAAATACCCTTAGGCCACTACCAAAATAAGTCATAATGGCGACGAAATTAGCGACTCCAGATAAATACGTCGCTAAGTTTTGTGCTTTTAGCAATATTTTATATAAACGTCGCTGAACGTCACTATCAGTGATGTTTGAGCGACAGTTAGCGACACCATTTATGTTTTGGACAACTGATGTCGCATACTAGTCGCAAAACGTCACTGTTTTTTTATTCAGTGACGTTTAGCGATACCACTTTTATGACGTCGCCAGGTTTTAATAAATAGCGACGGTTAGCGACGTCTTTTGAAGATCAGCGACTTACATTTCCGCGACAAGCCCAAAACGTCAGTAATTGCGTCGGTAAATATTTTTAGCGACAAAATTTGTCGATTTAGCGACGTCTTTAGGCGTCGCTAAATCAACTTATTCTGGAAATGGGCAAAAAAGTAGTAATTTGAAATTCTAATCACGTGACTAGGCTCCCATGGTCATGGTTAGCCTCTAGGCTTAGCAATTCTAGGGTAACACTAGTTAACCATCAAAATCACCATTCAACCTTTTAAATAATTTTAAATTGATTAAAAATCACCAAAAAAATCACAATATGATTTAATATCATTATTAAATGATTATAATTATAAAATTTCAAAATTACCCTCATTTGAAAAACTGGATGTTACACGTTTTTAGTGGTAGCCCATGCAGGTCGAGTTTATGTAGTGGTATTCGAACTAGAGTATCACTACAGCCTACGATATGATTGAAGGATAGGCTTTAACGAAGAGGTACTCAATTACAGTTAGAAAAATTCTACTTCAATTCATGCCACCTACACATCTTACTAACTTGCCTTCTTTGAAATAAACTGTCCTCCTTTGATTATATCGATTCCTGCTCAGTATTGACTTCCTTGCTTGATCTGTCTTCAGGATGGTGGAGACACGATCACAACGCTCTGGTACAGCAGCAGCTGGAGAGGGGTCTGCCACCTCTCGTCCAGTGCAGCAGGATGCTGGGACTGTAGCACCTTCTATTCCTGATCAGACAGGAACGACTGTAGCCATTGGGGGTATGCCTCCACCTGTTCGGAGGACAACCCCATTCATTCTTGAGATATTTCAGCAGTAGCATCCGCAGCCACCTGCAGGATTGGTTAATGCTGCCCACCTGTTTTCCTTTGTGGAGAGGATTCTGAAGTTCCACCAGCAGCAGCAGTAGCATCAGACTGTCGACTTCCATTAGGGTATAGACGAGGCTCACCAGATGGTCAGGACGACAGTGGAGATAGTTACCGTATAGCCATAAGGAGGACAGACACATCAGTGCCATCAGAGGACGCCGGGCATCCATGAGTTTCAGAAGATGTGTCCGATGGATTTTCTTGGTACAGAGGGCATCCACTATACAGATGACTGGATAGTATGGAGGTGATATTTCGATTAGCAGAGATACCAGCCTGGCTTTAGATCGAGGCTGTAGGCAGCCAGATGCAGGACTTGGCCCATACATGGTACCAGACAGACCCCAGACTGGGAACCGAGGGACAGACTTGGGCAGCCTTCAAGGAGCTATTCAAGGAGCAGTTCTTTCCATATGTAGCACTTGGAGCCATAGAGACATAATTTGAGAGCCTGGTTCAGGTGAACCAGATAGTCGGAGAATATGCTGGAGAGTTCTGTCGGCTGAGCAGATTCATTGAGGACTTGAGCGAGAAGACGAAGGCGAGGAAGTTCTGCATAGGTTTAATCAGAGAGGTTCGGTCATTGACTAAGAGTGACAGGGATGCTTCTTTCACGGAGATCTTTGCAGGAGCTATGGCAGCAGAGGATGATCTAGGGTTGAAACTGAAGAGGGGTCGAGATACTCATGTAGCCAGTAGTAGCAGAGGCCAGGCCAAGAGGTCTCACGTACAGATCCAGCAGACACAGGCACCAGTAAGAGTACAGCAGGCACAGCATCAGCTTAGAGGATAGGACCACAGGGTGCAGACTTGTGCCTACTGTAGGAAGGCAAGGCATGTTTGGGAGTCTTGTAGGAGGAGGCTGAAGGTTTGTCTATTTTGTGGGTCTGATGCCCACAAGATGATATATTGTCCCGCGACACCTCCTTTAAAGGGAGCTAGGCTACCTATAGCTCAGCACCAGAGGGGTGGAGCTTTTGCGATGGCGGTCGAGGAGACCGACGCTGCAGGTGACGGGTTAGCAGGTTTGACCTTCTTATTCTTCTCTCCTACCTTCATGTGTGATTTTCATTAGTACCTGTCAGAATATTCTTATGATATGCTAGATAGCTTAGTTACCCTGTTCGAGACTATGGAATCACGACAGTAGGACTATGATTGCATATTATCTTGACCTTGTTTGATTGGGGGTTTGACCTAGAAGGAGTACGATCATCTTAATTTCGAGGACGAAATTCTTCTAAGAGGGGTAGACTTGTAACACCCAGTTTTTCAAACAAGGGTAATTTTAAAATTTTATAATTATAATCATTTAATAATGATATTAAATCATATTATAATTTTTTTGGTAATTTTTAATCAATTTAAAACTATTTAAAAGGTTGAATGGTGATTTTAATGGTTAACTAGTGTAACCCTAGAATTGCTAAGCCTAGAGACTAACCATGACCATGGAAGCCTAGTCACGTGATTAGAATTTCAAATTACTACTTTTTAGCCTAAGGGTATTTTGGTCATTTTTAACTTATTAAAGAAAATAAATTTTGATTAATTAATATTGTGCTAATTGAATTATTAGAGACTAACCTAGAAGCTTAACCTAATCTAGATTAGTCTTGAGGTTAGAATCATGGTTAGAACATTCCTACTAAGTGCCAAGGTTAGTAATATCTAGATATTCCTAAGTAGGATATTTATCCCTTAGGATATGTGTGAAAAAGAAGGCCTTAGGACTAATTGAACCAATAGGAAGGCTTGGAATTGGGTGGACAAGCCCTCGCCACTCATCTACATCTAAACCTAACCCTAATTTATCTAGTGGCCAGCCATACAAGCCCCCCTCCTATAAAGTATCATCTAGTAGCCCTTGCCTCCTTTAAATACCTAGAAAGAACCCTAAATTGTGCTTCCCTAAACTTCTCCCAATTAATCCAAATTGAGTCCAAATTGAGTCAAATCAATTACATCATCATCCCCAACAGGAGAGGAGACTTGTGGGTGCTTGCTAGCAGGGTTGGAGGACGTTTTAACCTAGCAAATTGAGGAAGAGGTTAAGTCGAGGCTCTTTACATTAAGTTTGAACACTCAATAGGTAAAACCCTACAAACCCTAATAAATTCCTGATTTCTTCCTATAGATGCATTTATTTAGGGTTCCCCTAGGTGTAGCCTAAGTTTGGTAGGATTTTGTGTCCATTTTGTGTCCGTATCGGACACATATCGGTATTTTTGAATAGGTGTTTGGTGAAATGCCACATAAGAATTTATTTAAGTAATTTCCAAAATTAATTACATGTTTTTGAAGCTCTTAATGTGTAGATTAATTATGTTTAAGACTGAGCACGATTTGGGGTTGTATTCGTGTCCAAAATGGACACGTACACGTACGGGGATCCTGCGGCTCTCCTGCTGTTCGAGTGTCCTAGCGGACACGACACGGCACCATGTGCCATAAAACTTCATGGACACGTAGGGACACCCACTGACATCTTGTCCATGAAATTTCATGGGTCCTCGTTCAGTGTGCGCGATTAAATCTGTCGTGCACTGACATTGCACTGTCTCGTGCATACTGCGCACATCCCCTGTTGCTCGGGGTCGAAAGAGGACACGACACGACACTAGAACGGACGAAACTTGGTGGACATGTGGGCCTAATGTCTAACAGAGCACACACGAAGTTTGGGCTGACATGGTTGAGTATTTGCAAAGTTATTGGTTCCACAGTGGTCGCACTCACGCACGCACACGCGAGAAAAACCCCCACTGACATGGGCTTGGACACGAAACTGGACACCACTTAGACACAATCTACCTAGACACACAGATACCCTGACACCTAGGCTACCAACTGATATGACCACGAGACACGTGGTTGGACACGATGTGTCCTACAGGACTCGACACACGCACACGGGATAGTGCCTATGCACAGTTCAGACACACATTGACACCTTAGGATTCGACACTGTTGGGGCACGTATTGGACACATTGTGGACACATATGTGTAGACACACGTGGGTGACACCTCTGCACACGAGATATGGATTTTTATTGGGTTTTTGGTTTTCGAATTTAGATTTTCAAGTATCAGTCATCATTTTCCAATTCGGGTTTAAAATAAAATAAGAGTTAAAATAGGAATATATTTTCTGAGAATTCATAAAATGCAGTGCATGTTCATAACTATGTTGCAATCGGGTGAGTTTAACTGTGGTTAGTTTTAAACCAGTGAACTGATATGGGTGTATTTAACCTGAGTTGTTGCCAAACAGTAAACTGGGTTGGGGGATTGAAGGAGTGAAAACCTGAGAATAATGGGGATTGTGTTCACAGTTTGATTAGGAATTTGAAATATTTTGTAAACTAAAATATAGATAATGATACCTTGTTTCATCCCTTAATGTTGAAACTGAAAAACAGTTATTGTTGAAACCTGATAACTGAGATTACAATTAACTGTTAACCTGAGTTGCAAATGTAATAACTGAGTTTATGCATATAACTGAGAGTGTGCTTATAGGTATACAGTGTACTATATGAATATGTAAGTATACATATATACTGGTAAGTAGAGGATAAGGGTTTAGCCTTTTAGCTTCATGGTATGCATTCATTTGCTCGTTCCTTCCCTTTAGTGGTGCAGTCTTAACTTCCTAGTATGCAGCCTCCACTTCATGTTCTATTCCCCTTCATTTAATTTCAGTCCCTATTATCATTTATGATTCAGTCTTGATATAAGGCTCAAACTTTAAATCCAATTCTTCATGAACCAGATAACCTTGAACCTTAGCATGTATTGTGTCCACCTATTGATCAACCATTTCCTATATTCATTATATATATATATATATATATATATATATATATATATATATATATATATCATGTCCTTGTATAGTTTAGCTTTTGCGAAGTAAATGATATGATGTGGGCTATAAGGTTGAGGGTTAGGAAATGTATCCTCTAGGTTTTAGTTCAGTCTTGGATTTGAGTCCAGGGAGGTTCGAGTTTAGGATACTTTAGTATATGGTTGTTCAGTTTTGGACAGTTGAGGATATCAATATATATATCCTATAGCTACATGTAGAGTATACATTAGTCATATGTGGGTTTTGAGAGCTCACATTACTTGTGATACCTATATATATGTAGATATATACATATATGATTCCTGTGTATGCATTCATTAATATATAGTTGATGGATATATGTAATAGATAGGTATATGTATGTGGTTTTTTTGATAGGCTTATGTATGTCTAGGGCTATAGACCTTGGGTATATATACATTGATATGTAATATGATATAGATAAATATGGTATCCTAGGATATGTAAGTCTATGGTTTAGATTTGAGTTATCTTTACCATAGAGTTGACTTGACAGTTAATCACCCTAGAATTGACCAAGGTTTGACCCAATAGTTCAAGATTAAATAGAGTTGTCCAAAAGTCTACATTGAGTCTAAATGGGACCAATTGACCCTTGCTAGCCTAATTTGACTAGATGTTGACTTGGTTTGACCCAGAGTTGACCAAGTTTGACTTTGACCTAGATTGGCTTAGAAATCATATAGATTGTATTGTAAACTTTATTTATCTTATTTTAAATACATTATAATCCATATTGCTCTATTTAGGACATTGTGACTCCGGTACAGACATCTGATATTATAATACTCTTTTTAGAGTGTCAGGCAAGTACATTCTCTGATAGTTCTTTCATTTACTTGTCGATTACTGTACTTCAGTTCTAGTTAGTTCTATTTGATTCTCTGTTACAACACGATTCGATATTGCAGGATCTATTTCATGTGACACTCATTTATTCATGTCTGGCCTCCATTTCTGGAACCACTACTGGCATCACCTACTGGAATCACCCTAGAATCACTTACTGGTATCATTCATGTTCTGGCTGGACTTGTACTTATTTTCGTATCGGGTTATGGATTCACTTGTACTTGTTGGACGGAGAAATATTGGAGTAGACATGTGAACATTCCCAAATAGTGGAATCACTCCCTTGGAATTATACTGGAATGATAGCCATCCCACACTTGGCCGAGTGTGCGATGTACCGTATTACTTACAGCCGTTTACATGTCGATCTCGGTATTTTAAAATACACTGTTAGAATATAGTCTGGACTCACCCTGGAATCATTGATCACAGGCTGGACTTACCTTATACTAGACTCATCTTATACTGGATTCATCTGGTATTAGATTTATATTGTCTGGACTCACATTGGAATTATACTTGACTCATATTATACTGTTTGGACTTGCATCATGTTACTCTAATTCAGCAAGATCGTATTTTACAGTCTTCATTGCCATGCTTCTCCTCTTGTTTAGTTAACTTACTTTCCTTGTACCTTAACTATTTCTTTACATCATTACTCGTATAAACTGCCATGTTCATCAATATAACTGTCTATAACTGCTTATAGTTCTTTGTCATTTACTTGGCATTTTTTGATGAGTTGTGTTCGTTCCTATCCTGACTGGACCTGTTGAAAATATTACAAATATTTGCCCCGAGGACACCTACCCTACTTACTATGAACCAGGAGTTGGCTTAGCTACCTTTGGCCCCGACACTTAGGAGTGATCAGGAGACTAGCTAGTAGACTTGGTTTAGTTTTCATGTTTTAAAACTTGAATTGTAATAACTTGAGATATGAGTTTGTATTTGAGTTTGTTTGAGATATTATTATTTAGTAGTTGATAATTGTTGTTATTTAGTCTTTAGTTATAAACTTCTGTGTTACCTTATCGTGCTTAGACTGTGATTGAGATTTCATTATATCTATACTTGTCCTCCATTCGGAGTTGAGATTTGACAAGTACATTATATAATTGCATGAGTTGTTAATTAGATAGTAACCGAGGACAGCATTCTACCGCCGACACTGTGGCGTAGGCAGGACGTACCCACTTCTCATGCCCCTACACTGGGTGCGGATCGTGACACGTTTTTAGCCATATCCAAACTCAGCTCTAGAAATAGCTTTTTTTCCCTTAAACTCGATATGTCAAAGGAATATGACAGACTGAATTGGGGAATTATTAGCCAATCACTTGTTGGTTTTGGTATTAGAGATAAATCCCATGACCTCATCTTGCAGTGTATCTCTTCTACATCTTTTGTTGTCCTAATGAATGGAATACCTACTAAATCATTTACTCCAAGTTGTCATATTCGACAAGGGTGCCCCTATCACCTTACTTATTCATCTTGAGTATGGAAGTACTATCGACTTTCATCCTTATCATGGAAAGGAACATGCTTTATAAAAGTGTTAAGATCAGTCGATGTTCCATTTCATTTTCCTATTTAGCTTTTGCTGATGATTTATTATTATTTAGAAAATGCTCCCTCCATAACATCACACAAGTAAAGATCATCATTCAAACCTTCGAACAGTGGTCTGGCCAACGTATCAACTTTGATAAATAATCCATATTATTCTCCAATAAAACTGACCCTTTCATGTGTCAGCTTTATCGTAACTTACTAGGAGTTAATTCTATGGAATCTGCTGATAGATATCTTGGATACAAGATCCTTCAGTCGAAGAACAGAGTCAGTACTTTCTTTGATATCTTAAATGCTAGTAATGGCAAACTTCAAGGTTGGAAGAGGAGATGCCTGTCTCATGCTGGTCGTACTTTTCTTATCAAATCCACCCCCACCTCTCTTCCTACCTATTATCTATCATCTTATATCATTCCTAAAACAGTCACAAATATATTGGCCAAGCATCAAAGGGATTTTTGGTGGAATGCAGACAACAATAGGAAGAAACTCTACTTTAACTCATGGTCTATTTTCACAAAACCTAAATTGTAGGGTGGCCTGGGTATTCAAGATCCACAGATCACAAACCAATCTCTGATTCTTAAACTATGCTGGAGATTCCTTACGGATTATAACTCTATTTGGGGCACTCTTCTCAGAAGTAAGTAACTTCATTCATCCTCATTCTGGAATGCAAAGCCATCATCGAATTCTTATTGCATTTGGACAAGCATATTGAGCAGTAGATCTTTCTTACATGGAAATGTTATATGGTCAGTGGGAAATGGTTCTCAAATCAATATATGGCAGGATCCATGGGTTCTTGATTTACCAAATTTTAGAGTATCAGGATACCAATTTTCCAATAATTTGGTTCACTCGGTCAGTGATCTCATTAATAATGAAACTTTTAGATGGAAGAAGAATCTCATTTCCATATTATTTCCTCTACACGAAGCTGTAGGAATCATGAAAATTCTTCTGTCATCCAATTATGTGACTGATCAATTGATTTGGAGATATACAAGTGATGGGGTGTTAAATATAAAATCTTCTTATAGAGTAATTCATGAGAAACTCAATAAGGAACTTGTTTCCTTTTCAAACTCGGGATTCACTGAGTGGAAGAAGTTGTGGGCTCTCAATCATATATGCCCTAAGGTGCTACTCTTTGCATGGAGGGTTCTTACCAATGCTCTTTCCACCAAAGTTAATATTCATCGACGAATCAATCATATTGATGCATCATTCCCCATCTGTAAGGTACGTAAAGAAACAACTGACCACCTTCTTATTCATTGTTTTATTACAGGTTCATTGTGGAAAGGTCAAGCCTCCATAGCAAAACTCATCACATCTCAAACCATGGTCTTCTCTCTTATAAAAGATCTTCTTAAAAGAGGTGATCGGAATGACGTATCAACTTGCTTATATATGGTGTGGTCCATTTGGATGGCAAGAAATAAGTACATCTTCGAGTAGCCTTTAATCAACATCAAATGGATTCTCCATGAAGCTTCACGTCTGCAGGAGTCCTATGAAACATACAACCTGAACTCTGCTACTTGTAACCCAACAATTCATTGTTCTACTCTCAATGTGTCTTAGAATCCACCTGAAGCTAATAAATGGAAAATCAACTTTGATGGTGCTTTTCTAGATGGGAAGATGGCTGTAGCTACTATCCTAAGGAATGAAGATGGACAATTCCTGAGTGAGCTATCGAAGAAGCAAAATAGAGGATCCCCTATTGAAGCAGAAGCTTTAGGCATTCATTTAGCTATGGTAATGATCGAAAGGAAGAAACTTCAGAAGCTAACAGTAGAGGGGGACTGCAAATTTCTGTTAGATTCCATCAAATCTAATGTGCTTCCTACTATTTGGTTAGCCAGACATAGCATCTCCGATGCCAGATAACTTCTGAACTCCACTAAAGAGATTTTATTCCAATTTATCCACAGGAGTGCCAACCAATGTGCACATCAACTACTGTCGCAGACGTTAACAGACAACCTTATATACTCCACCATTGTTCATGATTCTATTCCAGATTGTATCTATACCCATGTCCTTCGTGACATGAATTACTGTAATATTTCGAACTCTTGAATGAATGCAACACCTGTTTCAAAAAAAATAAGTAAAAAATAATCCATAACTCTGTCACCTGCTCTCTCACTCTCTCTCTTTCTCTCTCTCTCTCTCTCTCATAGTAATGGAGAACCTATACCCTTTCCTTCACCTATAAATACCTATATGGTAGAAATTGTAGAGTCACCATCCCTGCTCTCATTTAGCCAAACTAACCGACCCATGCACCCATCCCTTTCATGCCAAGACCACCTGTTCCTTCTCTCCTTGTCGTCAACAAGGTTGTAAACCCCGCTGATCCGACCGAGCCCTTCGCTCGAAGAGCAAGCTAAGCCCCTGTCATATTGCGATGACCGACCATGGGCCACTGACTGAAAACCAACGCCATATCCATCACAACCAGACTACCCAACTAGGCCTATAGCTTCGCCTGGCACTTGACCGTGAAACATCGTTCCTCTAGGCCTCTATGGCACAGAGCCCTAGAAGCCTCTACTTTGCTGTACAGACTTCCATGTCATGAGCCAGCCCCCTCGCCGAGCGTCATAGTGACCAGTGAGCCGACTGACCCCTTGTCTGAGCTACTCTCCTCGCCCATCTGCACGGTCATCAGTCGAGCACGCTGTAACTCCTCGTTCCAATTGGCAGCGACAACGTTGTGACTGACTCGTAGTTACAACCCTCTCCCCACTACCCCCAACTGCCCATGTCCATGTCGAAGTCGACGACTCCCAACTGTGCGTACGACAGACACAGACTATACCTCATCACCCATGTCCATGTCAAAGTCGACGACTCCCAGGTGTACGCACGACAGACACCGACTATACCTCATCGTGTAGGTCATCTCCTCATTATTGCCGCTAAGGAAGTCGAGCCCCAGCCTGATACTCAACACGGAAAAGACACAAGGATTTTCCTCCATGTAGAGTTCACCAGCAATAGACGACTTACAGGGCCAGAGTTGGAAATATAGCACTCATCACAAGTTATCTTGGAGATTTCTTACCTCTTCTCAAGCTGAATGGGTCAAATTACTCACACAAAAATACCTCAGAAGTTATGACTTAGATCTGGACTGTTAATCCTACTTCCTTCTCGTCATGTGTATTGTCCAGTTTCAGTTTTACTTAATATTGTGTACTGGTCATTTGGGACTGGATATCACTAATACATGACTTATCCCTAGATGTTATCCAGGTCAAAATTAAAACTAGGCTTAATTGGATCTCAGTTACAAGTTTCAAGAGGTCTACGACCTAATTATTGTTATATACCGATCTAGATGGAGGAATGATCAGAATATTGAGACCACTTACAAATAAATTTGCTCTCAATTCTGATTTAGCAGCGATCAGAAGCAGAGACCTCTTGTAATTAAATTTGCTCATCTTGTAAATTAATTTGCTCTCCTGATTTTTCGAAGTTAGGAACTTCGAAGATTCCTGCAAATGAGTTTGAGCTCCAGAAATACAGCCCTGTCCTGGTGCAGTATGAAAATCACTGTTGCTCAAAGTAAGATTCACCTTTATATGATCCGCTTCCAGGAATTAGCAAGTTCTCGAGGAACCTCTGGAACGCTTGCTTATCAAGTTTTACGACTCGAACGGGCACCCTGGACTCAACGGGCTCCATTTACATTCTTATTTGGGTGCATCTAACAAAGGAGGCCAGGGGGCTTCACATATAAAGCGGAGTGAGACTTCACTTCTTCTCCAATCCGTGTGGGACTAAAATACCAATGCTCAACTTAGAGTTTGATATTTTATATCATCCAGCAATCAATGTAGTCGTGTGATAGTCCACGTATACACCACATATATGCCCGTTCATGCACGAACCTTGAGCCCATGTGCGAGTCCGAGTCCGAACGACAAAAAGTAATATGCTTCCTTATTGGAGTTAATCCTTATTCCTTCTAGAAAGACACTCCCATATGCCACCCATATGTGTCCTACCACACCCACTACAATAAATAGGACCTACAATAGCAGTTATTTTTTATAGCATTCAAGTGCCCCCGCTATAGAATGTTATCAACAATAGCGTTGTTTCTGCAGTGCTATAAAAATATATATATCTATAGCGTTTCCTGAATGTTGTAGAATCTATAGCATTCATCTATTTCTATGTTTGTATGTTAAAGCAGATCTCATGTTTGAATCCTAGGAGAAGCAGCGTAGGTTTTTATTTTACATGATAAAAAAATAGACTATAGCATATTTGGCGTGAAATCATACAAATTTATAAAATCTGAGCCCAACATTTACAAAACCCATAGCCTAAACCCCCTAATATTTCCTTCTTTCGCGCATAACTATCGGCCCTAAAAAAAACTTCATAATTCACTATAAGAATAAAGGCTTTAGGCCACAAAATCTGGGACGACAAAAAAAATTTAGTCGTCCAAACTAATCTTTAGCGACTAAAAAATTATTGTTGTCATCCAAAGTCCTCCGAATTTTAAAAATAATTATGAACTCTTTAGCGACTATTGATTAGTTTGGATGACCAAAAAAATTTGCAAGAGAAAACTAAGACGACTAGGAAAAATATTATCGTCTAAAGTAGAGGGGAATACTAATTTAAGATGACTAAACAAAATATTCTCGCCTAAAGTAGGTAGGAATACTAAATTTAAGACAAATAAAATATATTCTCGTCTAAAGTAGAGACAAAATACTAATTTAAGACCACTAAAAAGTTCTCGTGTAAATTAGGGGTTTCTCCTCTAATGTTGGGGGAATACTAAATTTAAGACGACTAAATATATGTTCTCGCCTAAAGTAGGGTGGAATATAAAATTATTACCAAATTGCTCGCCTAAAGTTGGGGTTTCTCTTTTAAAGTAGGGAGAATACTAAATTTAAGATGACTAAAAATATGTTCTCACCTAAAGTAGGGAGGAATAGTACATTTTCTACCAAAATTCCTCGCATAAAGTAAGGGTTTCATGAAAATTAGTCAGCCGCCAACCACAAAAATATATTCCTTTTAAACTAAATGTTAAAAAGAAAAAATAGAGTACATAATATATGAAATATGTATGTATATATCTCCCTAAAATCATATCTGCAGCACTTGAGAAGAGGACAAAAAATTAGGATAAGTGCGCACTCCTTGGATCTAAAATCATATCCCCGCTCACTTTTTCTACTTTTCCTCGATCTGGCGCTCCTTTTTTCCTTTCACCAAAAGTTTCCTTCCCTCCTTCCTATCAAACCCTCCTATCCTTCTTCTCATATCCCTCCTCTACTCCTCCTTGTCCTCCTTACCGCCTCCTAAAACCTCATCTTCATGGTCCCCTACACCGCCCTCTCTGCGTCCTACAATATCGCCAAGTCCATCGAGGGCTGTTTCTGCCCCTGCTAGACTGGCCTCGTCGTTGAGGACCTAGTCACCAGCGAGGCCTCTACAATCGAGACCGCTGCTACCATTACAGAGTCCTATTCTCGACCCTTTTTTAAGCCTCGTGTGGAGCTCGTCCGTGGTACACTACAACAAAAATGGTTAATAATGAGACTTTATTTATGACACTTTCTAAATAAGTGTCATTAATTATTATTTTATGACGACACCTTGCTAAAACATGTCGTAGAATTAAAATATTTATCATCAATTATTAAACTTTTTTAAAAGTGTCGTTGACATAAATTTAACCATACTATCAAACAGTTGTCTTGTTCCCACAATTTTTTTTCATTTTGGCGCGCTCTCCCCAATTTTTTTTTCCATCCCCAATTTTTTTTCCATAACTCTTCATTAAACTTCTCAAACATGAAGAATCTCTCCTCCCTATCTCTCTCTCCTTTCGCACTATAATTTCTCTGGCATGCCTTTTTTCTTTAACTCTTTTTCTTATCTCTCTCTTTCTCTAAAATCCCCAAAAGTCCTGATCGAAACCCTATTTTCTCATTTGATCTCCCAAAACCCTAAAAATTCTCCACGGATCCTCTTTCCTCCCTAATTTTTTACCCTAAATTGACAAAAATTGGTCCTGAGCCCTTCGTCGTCCTCTACACTACCTAACTCCTTGTAGCGGTCTCGAGCCTTGACTTCGGCGATTTATGCGTACTCTTCGGTGCTGCTGTAGCGCTCCACGTCCTCATGTTCCTCTTTACTGCCTAATTCGTCAACTTTTGATGCTTCGTCCATTTCTCCAAGGTAAAAATGAAAGAAAGAAAGAAACCACCCTCTTTTTTGTTTTATTTAATCACGTTAAGAATTTTGTAGGATTTTTTACATATGTAACCCCCTAAATTTTAGGGCTCTCTAAAAAAAATTTGAATGGATTATTTTCCTTAAACAATTTTATTATAATTAGTTTTGACCATTAAATGTACCTTTTAGTGACTTTAATTTTGGAGCACCAGGGATGTCAATCTCTCGAAACTTCCTTCAGGAATTTTATAGTAGACAAGATTATCTTTATTTTGATATATCATGTCCCACTCAAGCTTGCTCCCTTGTATTCTATTTATACCGTACAACTTTCTGGTCAAATTAGGCCATTTGACCATCTACCATAAAACTTGACCGAACTTCCAATTTAACTTCAGAGCACGACATCGATCTAACCTAATCGACCCAATATATGATTTTGTCCCATTTTGAGCCTACTACGCACTTGCCACTTATATATGTCAACCAATTGAGCTCATGCATATTATTATTTCATCAATGATCATGAATGACTTAGATATAGTCATAATTGCACTAAGCCCAAAACCTAGTCCAACCCAAACCCTAACACCCAATCCAAAATTTATGTGTCGACCCTCATAACACACCCAAACATCATACACTAATTTCCTCCTCTTTGAAGAGTACTATGCATCATCAAATAGCTACATTCAATCCTATCCTTTGAATTCTCCTATATCAATCACCACTACCTATTCATGGCAACACACAACTAAACAAACCATAACTATATATGCACTCCCCCTCCCCTCACTTGGCAGCCTACAACAGCTAGTCTTAGGCTATGCTCCATTTCCTATTCCTATCCAATCTACTTTCCTAAGCTAAGAAAAAGTATTTCCTATTCCATGCAAGCACAAGCCTATGCTAACCTAGCCCACACACTCAACCTCTCTCCTCCCTCACTTTAAATACAAGCTCACACTCTCCCCCTGGCCTCTCCATCAGCAGCAGCCAACACAGCCCCCTTTTTCTTCTTCCTCACTCCACTCCACTTTTTCTTTTCCCTTTTCTTATATTTCTTCTCCAACTCCTCCATTCTTCCCCATATTCCAACCTACTCCACTCCTCACACTCAAACACCACAAAACCGACCACCCCTTTCCATCACCTCCTATAACATTCGAGACGAGTCCCAAGTCGACCGTCTGCAGCTGTGCGCCACCCCACGATGGTCGTACACACCCGACGATCCCGACGATGCACTACTGCGCGTGCGTGAGCCGTACTGCAATTGTTGGCAGAATGCCACCGTCGACGAGGCCTTGCCTGGTCATCTACCATCGTGTGCTGGCCACCCGCTATTGTGCGCTGGCCGCATGCCATCATGTGCTGGCTATGCTCCATCCCCAGTACTGCCAGGTGGTGCAGCGCTATTACTAAGAGCAGTGAAGGCTGTCGTCCTCTAGTGACCTCCTTCGTGCGATGTTACCCCACCTGCCGCCAGCGAGGCCCTTCCTGGCCGTGCATCGTCCGTGCGCAGTATCACTATAGCCACCCTCCCTAGTCGCAGTACGACGGGATTCGATTTTAAAGTTTGAACCGAAATCCTATCGACGCGTGCGAGTTTTGAACTCAGAATTCGTGCTTCGTCGTAGCAACTTTGTACACATTTTTTGGGCGATCCGACCGTTGGATCATCGATCCGTTTCTTCCATCTCAATTTTGGTATATACCCCTTTGCTCTACTTTTAGCAGTTAATTTCAACGTTTGCTACGTCAAAATTGGTCACCAAGTTGACCATTTAAATTGTGTTATTTTTGGATAGTTTCATGTAGCCAACTTTGTGGATTTGTTTCTCCTCCATCACAGCTCCTTTTGACATTCCACCAGTTCTGGTGCATAGCAGGTATAACTACCTTCGTGTCATAAAATTTTTAGCTTCGTAGGATGTCGTTTGGTTGGTTAAAATCGACGCCAAAGTTGGCCTCTCGAAATCATAATTTTTAACTTATAAAATTCCAATTTTGGACTCGGGACTCCGAATTCCAATTACGACGCCACCAGTGGACTCATGGCATCAGTCTGACATATATTTTGCTAGATTTAGAGGACTTTGGCCCCGACACACATTTTCGTGCAAAATTGGATCCCTTTATCCAAGTCAACGGGTCATTTTGAGATTGGTTCATCAGAATCCAATTTTGGATATATCGTTGGGTTCATATCATTATTCTAGACTCGTTGACATATATTTTAGTTGACATATATTTCGTTGACAGTGGGTCATTTTGAGATCAGGTCATCGGAATCCTATTTCGGATACAACATTGGGTTCGTATCATCATTCTGGACTCGTGGACATCTAATTTGCTAGATTTAGTAGACTTGTATCCTGGTACTTTTTTTGGTGCATAGTGGGTCCAATGATGGACATCATTTTCACCAAAAATTACTGTTTTGCCCCTATATCCAAATTGGATTTATGGATAGTCTATCCTAGCTAATTTGACCATTCTGGACATGTTGGTGATGTTTGTTTCATCATCCGACGATATCTGTAAATTTTTCTTTATATATCACTCTTAATTTTAATTAATTTTATTCATATTAGTATTTCAGAATCTGTACGTCAAAACTGAGATCAGTCGATTCCAGTGATCTCACATCGCCAAAATTGACTAGGTGACCATATGGATTGCCAAGATAAGATTAATGACCTTACAGTTGACCATCTTCTCTCGATTTGCGTGTCGTAGGTTTTATTGAACGAATAACAATGTGCAAACTTGATATTTAGAATCTACCATTTATATTATTAGCATTAATGATTATAGAGACTAGTGTGACCTAGTTCTAGATGGCACAATTAACAAGTGTCTTAGATAACAAAAGGTAATAGGTGACTAGAAAATGCCCAAGCTCCCTAGGTAGGAGTTATTAGTCATACGTGTACTATAGTGTGTGATATATATTTGTTTGTAATTTGGGTTGATAGATATTTGCATGGAATATGGTTCTCATGGATAGTGGGATAGACTTTGATACTGCAGTCTCAGCACAGTTTGGACAACTTCAGACAAGTATACCTTGCCAATCTTGTACTTCAATTTACAATATTTAGCTTTTATATATCTGCTTGATTTTGTTACTGCAATACCTAGGGCCGTGTATCGCACTTTGCGTCCGAATCACATTCGGGTGCTGATGGACGTTAGCACCATCGGGTATCGATACTAGATATTCATATTTACATTATCGCAACAAATCGTTATCGGGAATACTTTGACCCTAGGACATGTTCATGTGATACTGCATACTAACGGATTCCCGTACTTGATTACATCTTGATATACAAAAATTTTGAGTTTGATTCTAGGACGATGACATTGATATGCATGCATTGTTACTTTACTATTATGACTCGTTACTCTAGTTAGAGGTTCTGATCGAGCGTCTCATGGATACGATACGTGAAGTCACATGGGCGGGGAGAACATATACCAAGCGCTTGGGGTACTTTCTCTCATAGTGTGTCGTTGTCTCATTCCAGAGCTTTGGAGATTCTGTAGTTTGCCACAGCTCCCTTACCGGACTGTGGGATATTCATAATTTGTCGGAGTGCCTATTAGGTCTTCGGGGTACATCGTGACAGCCCTCGTGTTCGAGTGAGGTTTCTTAAATTGCATTAGCATTCGAGTTGGTTATGTTAGATTCACCCCACTTTATCAGTCTTACTATACTTTATTTATCATTCATTATTGTCGTACACTTGGCCTGTATATTATGTACCTTATTGCGTCCCTCTGAGGACCTAATTTCCTTTTAGGTTGGCTGAGTAGGTTTTTTTGATCTGCTTGCTGGATTGTTGATGGTATTCATGTCATTACAGGTATTCAATCTTTCAAACTTATATGTCTCATTTATTGTTATTTGTATCTACTTAGTAGCTTAGTATTCATAGACTCATATTATCCTTCTGAGTCTATTCGAACAAGTATGCTTATTGGGATGCAGACTAGTATTCATATTAGAGGCTGCTATTTTGTCCGCCCGGGGGCTGGCCCGCCTCCACGTAGTGGGCACCCATTGGCTCCCTTGCCTGGGAGGGCCCAAGTTAGCAGGGGCGGCCAATGGTTGCCCACCACGTGGGCATGGGCTAACCGTGGGCCATCCCCACGGGCGGGCAAAATAGACTTTCCAATTCATATTTCCCTTTCTCATATTTTTTTACTTGGATTGAGATATAAAGTTGATGTAGTAATAGTTACACTACTTCGAACAGCTTATGCGTATTCTAGTCGGAGTAAAGTCTGGTTGAATACGTAGCTAGCCAATGCCACGTGGCTCGGTCCCGCATATTTTTAGGACTGGGGCGTGACAACATACTACATCGTTAGTTGGATTAAATTTTTGTAGTTTTTATATGGATTCTTCCTCTACTTATAGTTGTTTATAATTAGCAGGCCAAGGATGTTCGTTCTAAGGATGCGTGCAAAGTGATGAAAATCGATGGGTTTAACTCTAGATGCTGTGTTCGTGCTCGATCGCCGGTCATCTCAACGTACTCCTCCGTGTCGGCCTGGTCCGACGGCCAATTCCAGAGGCAGCACAAGCCACTATAGGTAAAGCAATGTACACCTATAATACCTAATTTCCATTTTTTAGGCATAGATATTAGTTTGAATAGAACTCATATATATAACTCAAATTGTAGGAATTTGAACCTGCGAATGTTGGTTTTGTGGATAAAAAATCATGAAAATAATAGTGTGCATTTATGTGAGACCTAGGGAAGGAAGACTGAGAATTCAGGATACTAGAATTTAGTTAACTTACAATTTACTAAATAACTTACTTGTACGCAATGAATTAAACCAGTTGAGCTAATGCACTGTAACTTTGTTGAGCAATTACCAAAATATGTACATATTTGTAGGTCAAAAAGATTACAATAGGCTAAGGCCTCGGAGCTACAGGGGCTTATTTGGTATTGTTGGACTTTTCTCTCGTTAGCAAGGCTAGCTATATATGAAAATATTCACAAGAAGGTGATCTTAAATTTCTTTGCTAAATTACTTTCTTAGTCCAGTAATAGTTATGCTTTACATCATATAATCTCGTCAGCAATGCTATCTCATTCTCACTAGGTCACAGAACATAGGCATTATGCTTCAAATATATCGATGATTAATTATTATATATTTTGTTCTCTTTCGCAAATTTTTCATTTTTTGTTGATGACTCGAGGTCATGTATCGTTTGCCTGGATAATTTTCTATTTTCTGTTAATGACTCCAGTTAACCGAATTATTGGCATCATTTTTATATGGCTTCTTGAATTCCCTTCTCATGAAAACTATGGATTATGATACTACTTGTTCCTGTTAGTCCGCATCCCACTCAACTGATTCTCTATGCACCTGAACTTAAACTGATAATAAGTCAATGCTAGCCCTTGTCTGATTCAAATATCACATTTGACCTCAATCCTAATTATCACTTCACAACCAAGTGCGAATAAGATTTCATAATGCACATAGACTAGTTTTCCTTATCTTGATTAGGTCTAAACCATCCCAAATATTCCTAACTGATCTGAAGGTATATAACTATAATCAAATCTGAAACAGTAAAGTCTCAGAAGTTGAGTATAAGTGAAACCCACACAAACTACATGCATAGGCCTAATTTAGAATATGGTCTCTGAAATATAAGAATGGAAGATTACATTCTTTCTAGAAATGAGATTAAAAAAATAGAAGAGAAGATACTCGATAAAAGATGCCAACTAAGGTCATACCCCACTTTACCTTATATTAATGCAACAGAGTCGATCGATGCCTCGTAAAATGAGAAGACATACAAATCACTGGCTATTAGTTTGTCTTAGAGAGAGTGAGGCTTGGACACATTTCATCTTAGATATGATTTGCCGACAGACGACTTTTGTAATGCATGACTAGGACTTACAATCTGCAATTTAATATTTTCATGGTGATGGGTTGTTTCCTAAGCTCATGGCTTAGAACTGACACGACCCGCACCCTAGAGTAAGGGCACGAGACGTGGGTACGTCCAGCCTATGCCGCAGTGTCGGCGGTAGAACGCTGTCCTAGGTTAAACATCTAAGAATATAAAGGTACATGTACAGTATATACTCTCCGAATGGAGGTGACATAACAAATACAGTCTCAATCACAACTAATGTAGAACAGGATAAAGATAGATAGATAGATATCCAGGAATGAAAACACGGAAATACAATCCAGAATTCTAAGTGTCTAAATAAGTACATATCCCAAAATCTCAGAATCTATATACAGTAATCCATGAAAAGTAAAGACATCCTAATCTAAAGGAGTGTCATCCACTGCTAGTGGGTCCAAGTCACAAGTGTTGTCTAAAGCTGCACCATGAGGGGTAGACACCAGAGCCTCATCATTCACTGTAAAATTTTCAACTGGTCCAATCAGGACAGGAACGAGTACAGTACATCTCAACAAAATCATAACAGGTTAGGAAATATAAACATGCTAGAGAGTAAGATACAGGAAACTGAAAAAATAACATGATGAAAAAGGAAGACTGTAAATAAATAGCTACCGTATATAGAGAACTAACAGTGACTAGTGATTCAGAGCACAAGATGGTTATGTAAATGGCACGATGTTGTACACGAGTAATCTACAGAGGTTTGTACACGAGTAATCTACTGGATTGAATACATAACCACTTCTACTCCTCCATCCCAATCAATACACAAGGATCTATCCAAATTATGTTATTGTACACGAAGGTCATGTGAATACATGATTATACACGATTCACACGTTTCGTACACGAATGTCACGAATACAAGGAGTACACGATACTCACGATAAACTACACGAACACGAATATCTGATGTATCCGCTAAGGGGATAACATCGCTCAATCAAATCCATATAGTACTAATCCGTGTTTCCAACGTGTCAGCATCATGTAAAGTAATCTAAAGTAGGAAATATACTCCTAATGCAGGATATGAAATGATCAGAGAATGTACTCGCCTGTATCCTGAGAATCTGAAGGATATATACTGTCCGAGGAGTGGTGTCTGTCTCCTATAGAACAGTACAAGTCACTATGAGTCTAAAATGATAATAAGATGTAAGTTAATGCATTCTACATGAATCTAGGTCAATTTAGACCAAAGTCAACTCTTGGTCAACTATGGTCAGCCCTAGAAGTCAAACTAGGTCAACCAAGTCAAACCTAAGTCAAACAAGTCTATACTAGTCTAACTAGTCTATTCTAGGTCTAACAAGGCTATACCAGTCCAATCTTGACTCTATACTGGCATTCAAGCCACCCATAGGCTAGAGCACTAGGCTAGGCTATCTCATGCCTAAAAACCCATAATTCACATATACACAAGACAATATATATATCTAAAAGATAATACACTCATAGATATATTTATATAATCTAATATAGAATACACATGAACATATAGGCTACTATATGTATACCACACATGCATATATATTTAATATATATAATAGTACACACACATTATATAGGATACCTATAATATATCACACATTTCATATATATATATACCTTCACATATATATAGAGAATAGGAAGACACATGTGCTCATGTGTCAAGTGTACATGTTAGAGTGATACATGATAGTGTAGAAATCCTGGAAACTGTTAGTGAATCCTGACAGTGTCAAATCAAAACAGTATACTTAAATCCAATTCCAGTTAACTAGGTAACCATTTCCCCCATCCTACCATTGAATCAAAGAAACAACACTACAATGTATGGGTATAACTTTTCAGTTTATTAGGAATCCTGGAAAATAGTCCCTCGATTACCATTCAACCCAATCTCAATTCAGTCAACAGTTTACATAAATAGATTTTCAGGTTTTAATGAGTCCTATCCTATGCCAGTTAACATCAATGTATATCATTCCATTAAAGTTCATATAAAAACAAATCAGTGGCATGTGTGTGGGCAGTGAAAGAAACAGGGAATGACAGTTACAACAATAGATTTCCAGGTTGCCAAAGAATGAATGAAAGTGGAAAAAATGAAATGTGAATCAATTTAACTCATTCGATTTTTGTTCAGTTAGGAAGGAAAGAAATCTCAGGTTAAGAAATGAAACAGTGAATACTTCTCAGGTTAAAGAATTAAACCATTCAACTTAGATTTTAGCATTGAAAGAATCATTTAAACTCAGTATAATATAAAAAGAAGGGAAACCAATCTCAGTTACAGTTAAGGAAAAAGGAAATTAGTTCAATGAATAAATCATTCATTCAAATCCCATTCACATACCATAAAACCAATTTCGAATGTAAATTGAACCAATTAGCAAATAAATAAATCCCAGCATAACATGATTCAAACATTCATTTCAAACCCAGTTTACAGTAAGAAGGAAACTAAATCTCAGTTTTCAGAATTTCAATTTCCCTTCGAACCAACACATGTTCAAATTCCATTCTCAACTAAAAAGCCCATTTGAATTGTAACATTTAAGCTAATCATGAACTAGCAACTTGTGGGAGTAATTAATCAGTGAAAACATTACCTAAAATGGGTTCAAATAGGAATTAACAGTTCAGGAATTGAAAGAAAATAAGTTTCAGAACATGGGTATCAGTTAACAATGCAGTCAACCCAATTTCGAATCCAATTCCTCATTAATACCTAAACTAACATGTAAACTTAATCTAATATAGATTATTAATCATATATGGGATCTAATTAACAATTAACATCACAATTTAAACTATTAAAACTGAATTAAAAAGAGAACAAAACCCAGTACTGTGCACGCACAGTACATTCCTAGTGCACACGTGATATCGTGTCCGACACGACACGAGAGTTCACGAAACTTGACACACGTGGTGTCAGTGGACGCCCCAAGGTGTGTGTCAAATATTTTGTGTCCTAGTGGCGTGTCCACTGCACAATCAGCCCCGAGCAGCAGGACAGCTACAGTGCTCGCGCGCGCGCGAGTGCACACGCGTGTTCGTGTGTCCGTGCCGACTCGACACGACACCAATAGCAACTCAGTCCAAAGGAAAACCATAAGCAAACACAAAACCTAACTTCCTATTAAGAAACATCCCTAAAATCAGATCGAAATGCCCTTTGGAGCATTTCATCAAACACCTAATTACATGGACTGATACGTGTCCGATACGGACACGTATCGGACTCGAAACCTTGGGTTAGCTAGTCCTACAGTTAGGTTAGGCCTAGGGCTTCCTAAATATTCAATAAAAACAATATTTCATGGTGAGGATTAGAATTTACCTATAGGTTTGCAAAGCTCAAAAAGCCCCAAATGAGAATAGATCCTCTAGCCACCAAAACTCTTCTAAATTATTTCGCCCCTGAAATTTCTCAATACCAATAGCAAGTAGAGTAAATTTAGGACCTATTGTAACTGGTTTGGGTGGAAAAGGAATTGAAATGGAATTTCTAGGAATTAATGAAGATGGAGACTTACCTCTTTCTAAAACTTGAGAAATTCCTAATGGAGGCTAGCCCTAACTTCTATGAGGGATTAAATAGGTGGGGGAATCCCTATATGGCCGGCCATGGCTGTGTTGGGCTAGGGTTCACTTGGTGTTGGGCTTTGGGCCTCTAAGGCTTAAGTCATAAGTCATGACTTGTGAAACCACAAGCCATTCTCTATTCAAATTAATTCATATTCTCTCCAAATAAGTTCTAATGGGTTTGATATCACTAACTTAGGTCAAGCTAGGGTTTCATAATCTAACCAAGTGGTCATGACTAGGATTAACTAATTGGTCAGTCCACCAAGGTCTACACTAGTCAAAGTCAACCTATTCAACCATCATTCAAATTAACTAAAAATAAATCATAAATTCAAATAAATTATATTAAATTCAAATAACCCTAAAATGACCAAATACCTTCTAGGCTAAAATGACAATAAGTATCCCAATAACATGGTTAGGCTCTAGGTCAACCAGTCTCCAAGGTTACACTATCAAAACACCAAAGTCATAAGTCATGATTTAGAATAGTTTTAAAATGATTTAAAATTACCAAAAATCATATCATGATTTAAATATCATTATTAAAAGACTAAAATTACAAAAATTTCAAAATTACCCTCATTTGGAAAACTGGGTGTTACAATCCTACCCACCTTAGAAAAATTTTGTCCTCGAAATTAAGATGATCGTACCCCTTCTAGGTCAAACCCAAACAATCAAGGTCAAAAGAGAACTTATCTAAATCATGCAATTGGAAGGATAACATATAGGATTTGGTAAGTGGTATCAGTCTGAGGTCTCATCTAGCCATTCTAGTCATATTAGATCAAAAGCAATCATAAGGTATCAAAACATACAACAATATGGTAGGGTGCATCAATTATCAAAGACTGGCTAAGACATAGGTCAAGGACTCACCTCCAACTAGGTCTGGTGGCTGGAACTCCCTCCCGAAGGTGGAGTCTTGGCTGGGATAAGTGCAGCAGGACAGTCCCACAGCATGTGTACAGCTGACCCACATAACAGGCACACCCCTCTTCTCTTCCTACAGTAGCCCCATACATGTCCAGGCTTCTTACAGAAGGTGCAGGTAGGAACTCTCTCAGCTGGCCTCTGCTGAACAGAAGTCTGGTCTGGGTAGGCTGGTCTAGGCTGATAGTCTGGGTGCTCATGGGGCTCTGGGTATATACTGCTCCTCGTCCTCTTAGAACTAGGCTCTCCTCCTGAATGTACCAAATCCTACAGCAGTTGGATCCCATGGCCCTGCTCCTTCAGGATCTCAGCATGAACTCTCTGTGCCTCCAACACATTCCGGAGAAGTCTGGATATCTGAGCTCCGTCAGAAAACAAATATGCCGAGGGTATGGTATGGGGTACCGCTCCTGGAGGTAGAGAAGGAGGCGGGGAAGGACTCTTGGTCTCAGATGAGACTGCAGCTCTCTTCTGAATAACAGGTGGTGGAGAGAGACTCTCTGGTGAGGATGCTAACACCTCCTCGATAGTAGGAGGTGCCACCACCCTCTGATCAGATAGAGGGATCACTACCTCCTGAACAATAGGAGGTGGAAGCACACTCTCAGTAGCTGCAGCTGCTCTCAGACGACGGGCTCGGGTCATGGGTGCCATACTGGAAAAGAAAAAAAACAACAATCATCAAGGCTGTAAGGCAGTCTATTATTCTATCTGAAAACTGGTAATTATCAAAAATAAAATAAAATATAAAGGGGTACTATTTAAAAAAAATCAAAATCAAAAGTTTAAGGAACGAAAGTCAATAGCATTGAAATCCAATCACGATATATATATAGAGAGGTAGAGATTTAATTATGCATCTACATACATTATAACATGTATACAGAACTATATATATATATATATATATATATATATATATATATATATATATATATATATATATATATATATAGCTATATAAACATAACATAGAGATGAAGGGTTAGGTTTTCATGGCAGTTGTGAACATTAGTGTAGAGTGTCAAGTGTACATGGATTAAAACTTAAAATAAAGGGTTCGATCTTTCAGTTTTGTTCAATATTACATATTAGATCTGAAATTGAACTACACATTTGAAAGCAATGTAAAAATGTTAACATGTATTCAGTTTTCAAGATTTTGGAGAAATTCGAACATCAAAACCAACTCAATGTTCACCACAACCACAACCTAACATGTAAGAGTATGAAACCTAACATTATATACCTACACACAACAATGTATACGACTCAAAACATTACAATTTAAAACTGCAAATTGAACTAAACACTTAGAATCCAGGGTTAAAGGTTTAATATGTACACAGTCTCAGATTTGACAAATTCAACACAAAACTCAACCAAACTCAACCAATTTTCTTTAAGACTTGAAACCCTGTATGTAACATATATGTGCAGTAATGTAAACAACAACTAATAATATGAAATTTAAATTTAATTTACGAAATTAATCTGGGAAACGGAGAACTAGTCACTGATACTGTCCTATATTAGAATTATTGGGATTTTGAGAAATTAACATCAACATATTAATATGTATTTAGATAGGTTGGTAATCAAGTATAGCATGCATACATGTCAGGCAAGCATCTGTGTCCACTATATTTATATATTTTAAGGTAATACAAGAAATAATGGCAAGAAGAAATAATGATAAAATCTGTTCTGCTTATATGTTTAAAAGAAATAACCATTTTGAAACCAGAGTTATAATATCAAATCCATGTTAAGGTCTAGCAAAATCATCGATTCATTGTATTAAGAAGAATTTTATAACGAGAAGTTACACAAGGTTTGTAATAACAGCTAAAGTTACTATTACTCCTAAGTTATTTGATGATGGGGTACAATTTATAACAACAGAATGGTACGATAGAGATGATATGTTAAAAAAACCTTCTCAAGATACAATCTGATAATCATATGCGTCTGTCCAAAATCATGTTACTCAGAGTCCTCGCCATGCCAGTAAGCAAGGCTGCGATAAACGATAGATTTCATAACTAGGGTATGCACCTCTATAATCATGTCGTCTAGAAATCTCGCTATACCGACTAGTATAGCTGCAAGAAATTCCAAATCGCATAACCAAGATACGTACATCCGAAGTCAGGTCTCTATGTTTCCACCACGCCAGCTAATATGGCTGCGATAAAGTACAAGTTCCATAATCAAGTAGACGTTTTACCATCCCTGTATTCCCGTCAACATATGTTATCAGAAAAATATCGTAACTCAGGCCTTAAAATTCATCTCGAAAGGAAAATCAAAATCAACAACGATCCAACAAAATCAAATTCAGTAATTAAGGAGTGAGAGCAACAAAACAAGGAAAATGATTCAAATTGAAGTTTAAATAAGATTCTCAAGGGTCGTCCCAGGAATATCTCAAGGAATCCTAACTGTGATTGAGTACCTTCAAAAAAAAATATCCTAATCCTACTGCAGGCTGTAGTGATATTCTAGTTTGAATACCACTACACAAACTCGACCTGTATGGGCCACCACTAAAACCGTGTCACGACCCGCACCCTAGAGTAAGGGCACAAGACGTGGGTACGTCTAGCCTATGCCGCAGTGTCGGCGGTAGAACGCTGTCCTAGGTTAAACATCTAACAATATAAAGGTACATATATAGTATATACTCTCCGAATGGAGATGATATAACAAATACAGTCTCAATCACAACTAAGGTAGAACAGGATAAAGATAGATAGATAGATATCCAGGAATGAAAACACGGAAATACAATCCAGAATTCTAAGTGTCTAAATAAGTACATATCCCAAAATCTCAGAATCTATATACAGTAATCCATGAAAAGTAAAAACATCCTAATCTAAAGGAGTGTCATCCACTGCTAGTGGGTCCAAGTCACAAGTGTTGTCTAAAGCTGCACCATGAGGGGTAGACACCAGAGCCTCATCATTCACTATAAAATTTTTAACAGGTCCAGTCAGGACAGGAGCGAGTACAGTACATCTCAAAAAAATCATAACAGGTTAGGAAATATGAACATGCTAGAGAGTAAGATACAGGAAACTAAAGAAATAACATGATAAAAAAGGAAGACTGTAAATAAATAGCTACCGTATATAGAGAACTAACAGTGACTAGTGATTCAGAGCACAAGATGGTTATGTAAACGGCACGATGTTGTATACGAGTAATCTATAGATGTTTGTACACGAGTAATCTACTGGATTGAATACATAACCACTTCTACTCCCTCGCCCCAATCAATACACAAGGATCTAGATAAATTATGTTATTGTACACGAAGGTTATGTGAATACATGATTATACACGATTCACACGTTTCGTACATGAATGTCACGAATACAAGGAGTACACGATGCTCACGATAAAGTACACGAACACGAATACCCGATGTATCCGCTAAGGGGATAACATCGTTCAACCAGATCCATATAGTACTAATCCGTGTTTCTAATGTGTCAGCATCATATAAAGTAATCTAAAGCAGGAAATATACTCCTAATGCAGGATATGAAATGATCAGAGAATGTACTCGTCTGTATCCTGAGAATCTGAAGGATATATACTGTCCGAGGAGTGGTGTCTGTCTCCTATAGAACTGTACAAGTCACTATGAGTCTGAAATGATAATAAGATGCAAGTTAATGCATTGTACATGAATCTAGGTCAATCTAGACCAAAGTCAACTCTTGGTCAACTCTGGTCAACCCTAGAAGTCAAACTAGGTCAACCAAGTCAAACCTAAGTCAAACAAGTCTATACTAGTCTAACTAGTCTATTCTAGGTCTAACAAGGCTATACTAGTCCAATCTAGACTCTATACTGGCATTCAAGCCACCCATAGGCTAGAGCCCTAGGCTAGGCTATCTCATGCCTAAAAACCCATAATTCACATGTACACAAGACAATATATACATCTAAAAGATAATACACTCATAGATATATTTATATAATCTAATATAGAATACACATGTGCATATAGGCTACTATATGTATACCACACATACATATATATTTAATATATATAATAGTACACACACATTATATAGGATACCTATAATATATCACACATTTCATATATATATACCTTCACATATATATAGAGAATAGGAAGACACATGTGCTCATGTGTCAAGTGTGTATGTTAGAGTGATACATGATAGTGTAGAAATCCTGGAAACTGTTAGTGAATCCTGACAGTGTCAAAGCAAAACAGTATACTTAAATCTAATTCCAGTTAACTAGGTAACCATTTCCCCCATCCTACCATTGAATCAAAGAAAAAACAATACAATGTATGGGGATAACATCTCAGGTTATTAGGAATCCTGGAAAACAGTCCCTCAATTACCATTCAACCCAATCTCAATTCAGTCAACAGTTTACATGAATAGATTTTTAGGTTTTAATGAGTCCTATCCTATGCCTGTTAACATCAATGTATATCATTCCATTACAGTTCATATGAAAACAAATCAGTAGCATGTGTGTGGGCAGTGAAAAAAATAGGGAATGCCAGTTACAATAATAGATTTCTAGGTTGCCAAAGAATGAATAACAGTAAAAAAATGAAATGGGAATCAATTTAACTCATTCGATTTTTGTTCAGTTAAGAAGGGAAGAAATCTCAGGTTAAGAAATGAAACAGTGAATACTTCTTAGGTTAAAGAATTAAACCATTCAACTTAGATTTCAGCATTAAAAGAATCATTTAAACTCAGTGTAATATAAAAAGAAGGGAAACCAATCTCAGTTACAGTTACGGAAAAAGGAAATTAGTTCAATGAATAAATCATTCATTCAAATCTCATTCACATACCATAAAACCAATCTCGAATGTAAATTGAACCAATTAGCAAACAAATAAATCCCAGCATAACATGATTCAAACATTTATTTCAAACCCAGTTTACAGTAAGAAGGAAACTAAATCTCAGTTTTCAGAATTTCAATTTCCCTTCGAACCAACACATGTTCAAATTCCATTCTCAACTCAAAAGCCCATTTGAATTGTAACATTTAAGCTAATCATGAACTAGCAACTTGTGGGAGTAATTAATCAGTGAAAACATTACCTAAAATGGGTTCAAATAGGAATTAACAGTTCAGGAATTGAAAGAAAACAAGTTTCAGAACATGGGTATCAGTTAACAATACAGTCAACCCAATTTCGAATCCAATTCCTCATTAATACCTAAACTAACATGTAAACTTAATCTAATATAGATTATTAATCATATATAGGATCTAATTAACAATTAACATCATAATTTAAACTATTAAAACTGAATAAAACAGAGAACAAATCCCAGTACTGTGCACGCACAGTGCATTCCTAGTGCACACGTGATATCGTGTCCGACACGACACGAGAGTTCGTGAAACTTGACACACGTGGTGTCAGTGGTCGCCCCATGGTGTGTGTCAAATATTTCGTGTCCTAGTGGCGTGTCTACTGCACAATCAGCCCCGAGCAGCGGGGCAGCTACAGTGCTCGCGCGCGTGCGTGTGCACCCGCGTGTTCATGTGTCCGTGGTGACTCGATGTCACGACCCGCACCCAGTATAGGGGCACGAGAAGTGGGTACGTCCAGCCTACGCCGCAGTGTCGGCGGTAGTAAGCTGTCCTAGGTTGCTAACTAAACTCATGCAGTGTATAAAAAGTACTTGTCCAGATATCAGCTCCGAATGGAGGGCAAGTAAAGGGGTATGATCTACTCAAACACAGTCTAAAACACGAAAGGATAACACAGAAGTTATACCTGAGGAATTAAAGACACAACAACTAACTACTAAAATAATACACCAATGTCTCAAACCAACTTAATACAGACTCAATATCTTAACTTTTAATACAACAAGCCAAAACATGAAAGCTAAAGTAGTCTACTAGCTAATCTCCTGAATCACTCCTGAGAGTCAGAACCAAAGGTAGCTAATCCCTCGCCAGGTCCATGGAAAGTAGGGCAGGTGTCCACAGGATTATCATCTGTAATATTTTTAACAGGTCCAATCAGGACGGGAACGAGCACAACTCATCAAAAAAAATGCAAGTAATTGACAAAGAACTATAAAGCAGTTATAGACAGTTTTATTGATGAGCATGGCAGTTCTATGCAGGTAATGATGGCACAGAGACACAGTAAGATACAAGAAAAGAAAGATAACTAAAACAAGAGAAGAATTATGGCAATGAAGACTGTAATAAAAGCTAACTGAACTAGAATATCATGTGTGAGTCCAGACAGTACGATATAAGTCTAATATAATCCCAGTGTGAGTCCAGTCCATATAATCTGATACCAGATAATTTCCAGTACAAGATGAGTCCAACAGTGATCAATAAAACCAGGGTGAGTCCAACTATGATCTAACAGTGTGTTTTAAAATACCGAGGTCGACATATAAACGGCTGTAGGTATCAGGCACATCTCTCACTGATCAGGCAAGAGATGGCTATGCTTCCAGTAGATTCCAGTTTGGAGATTCCAGATTTGGGGTATGTCTACATGTCTTACTCAATATTTCCCCGCCCAGCAAGTGAATCCAGTACAAGACACAAAAATCGAGATAAGTCCGGCCAAATGATGATTCCAGAAATGATTCCAGAATAATTCCAGTGATTCCAGTAATAGAGATCAGTAAGTAAGGTATGTGTCGCATACATGAATCCAGAAATATCCATACGTGTTGATACAGAGAATCACATAGAACTAACTAGAACTGAAATACAGTAATCGACAAATAAATGAGAGAATTATCAGAGAATGTACTCGCCTGTTACTCTGGAAAGAGTAGTGTAATATCAGATGTCTGTACCAGGGTCACAATGTCCTAAAATAGAGCAATACAGTTATGACATGTCCAAAATGAAGGTAAATGAAATCTACAATGCAATCTATATGAATTCTAAGCCAATCTAGGTCAAAGTCAAACTTGGTCAACTCTACAGTCAATCTAAGTCAAATCAAGTCATATTAGGTCACAGGGAATCAAACTAAGTCAAATAGAGTCAAACAAGGTCAAACAAGTCAAGATTAGTCAAATCTAGGTTAAAGTCAACTCCTGGTCAACATTCTAATCAAACTAGTCAAATACTAGTCAACATGATCAATCTGGGTCAAGTCTAGGTCAAACATAGACCAACTAAGGTATTGGTCAAACAAAGACTAGTCAGTTAGGGTAATTAGGTCAAACATGGTCTGACTAGTTGAACTAGTCATTATTAGGTCAATTAGGTCAACCTTGGTCAACAATGTTTACTAGTAGGGTTTTTGGTCCATTAGGTCAATTTAGGGTTAGCCCTTATGCCATAGGCTAGATACTCTTGGCCATAGGCCATCTTATAGGTTTTCATATAAACCTATACTAGAAGTTATACATATATATATATCTATATATATACTCTATTTACCCATATACCAAAATAGGATTTCTATATACTATACAACTCACATACACATATTTATATAACATCACTATAGGAAAACTAATACAAATACACATATATCAATATATATATATATATATATATATATATATATATATATATATACCTATATATATAAACTCATATATATACTATATATATAGAGAGAGACAAAGGGAAAGAGAGAGAGACTGAATGAGAGAGAGAGTGAGACAGTGAGAGAGAGAGAAGGGACACACACACACAGGAATGGGGGGGTTCAGTTTCCTGGAACAGGAAACCAGTCCCGACACACACACACACAGGAACATATATACATATATGTATATATACACTACTACACATACACACTACCATTTAACCCCAAATCTCATCCACACTCACACATACATATATACTACATATATACAAACTAAAATACACTAATACAAATTATTAAACTCAAACAAAATCGATTTGAAATTCGATTTTGCAAAAACTGGAAAAAACCCAAAACTGTGAACTGTGCACTGTTGCTCGAAAATGGGTAATTTGATTTTCGTACACTAAACCGAGCTATGGCTCGCAACCAAGGGTTGGTAACTAAGGACCCACATATATACGTGTCGTGTGTGTCAATGGTAGTCCACCACGACACGACACGGCATGTCCCAACGATCAAAAATCGAATCGGGTAAACACTGATACACTGTGCAATGTCACAGCGTCGTGCACGCGTGCACTTAGCTCTAGGACACGACACACGTGTCTAGAAGTCTCGTACACGTGTGGGTAGGTTCGCCTAGGGTTGGTCTAGGGTTTAGGTAGCCTGTCTCGTGTCCACGTGTCCTCAGGACACGGCACGAACTCTGTATCAGTCGAAGAAAATCGACTGATACTCAGTGTTCTGCACCGCGTCGTGCATGGGTTCTCGTGTCTCGTGGACACGACACGAGCCACGTGGGGCCTCGTAGTCATATCCACGTGTAGCCCACATGATGGGCTACACACTCGTGCAAACACGAGGTGTCTAAATGTCGTATCCGTGCGATACGAGACGTGCGAAGTGGACTCTGTGCGTGCATGCACTGTCAGTGCACGACCAGTGCACGTGTCCTCGTGTCCTCGATACGACACGAGGTGTCCTGAAAGTTTAGGGGTGTGTGCGCAGACACTTCCCCTGTGTCCATACCAATTTTGGCGTGTCAAAGTGTCGTGTCCAGCGTGCACGAACAGTGTGGTAGCAGGACAGCGTGCACAGTCTCGTGCACGCGTGTCGAAGGGTCGTGTGCTCTACACGGGGCACGTAGAGCCTTGTGCTCGTGTCAGTGGGCTGGTGGGGAAGTTAGGTTCATGTCTAGGTTACTGTATCGTGTCCACGACTCATGTGGACACGATAGGAAGTGTCGAACAGTGGGGTTTAAACAGTGTGCAGTGTAGTGTTTAACAGTGTGTTCGTGTCCAATTTGGATACGGACACGATACGATTTTGTGCTCAGTAAGTTAGGGTTGTGTCCTACGTGTCTAAGGCTACCCAAAAATATAATTTGTTTTACAAAAACACAACATTAAACCCTAAGTGACATTTCACCAAACAAGGATTTTAGCCCTACGATACGTGTCCGATACGGACACCAAAACACATCAAAATCCCACCAAACTTTACCCACAGTATTGTTATTCCTATATGAATGCAATTATGAAAGAAAAACAGGAATTTGACTAGGTTTGTGAGAAAATACCTATTGTGCAAATCCAAGGAAAAACAATAAGAATGGGGTTGTGTGATCTCCAACTCGATGATGCCCAAGCTCCCAAATTCTGAATTTCTAGCTTCCCTTAGCTCCCTAGATGTTGTAGGGTTCCAATACAAGAGACTAGAGTCAATTTGGACCAAGAATGATCAAGTTATCAAGGGTTGAAGGAAAAGGGAATTTTGTGGATTTAATTTCATGTAATTTTGTTCATGAATAAATCCATGGGGTTTATAACATGGGTGGGCTGCCAAGGGGGGTAGGGTAGATATTTAGGGCTCCTTTCCACCTTGCTAACTTAGCTTCTAAGTCTTGGACCAAGTAGATATTTCTAGGTTTTATGAAAAATATCTATAAAGCAAATATCTAAGATATTTCAATCCTAAGATATTTACAACATAAAGTAAATACCTACACTTAGTCTTCTAGGTTAGTTGCTAACCTCTAGATTAGTGCTAAACTAGGTTTGGGACTAACATGACACTAATCAATAATTAAAATAATAATAAAATCACAAAATCACAATTAAAGTCTAGTAAATTACCAAAATACCCTTTAGGCCAAAAAGCCCTAATTTGATGTTCTAAACCTATGGCTAGGCTCACATGATCATGGTTAGTCTCTAGGTTATGAAATCTCTAGGGTTTACACTAGGGTTATACTAACTAAGTCACAAAGTCATAAGTCATGACTTAGAAATTGGTTTAACTTAACTAAAATCACCAGAAAATCATACCATGACTAAAATACCACTAATAAATAATAAAAATAATAAATTTTCAAAAATACTCCAATTTCAGAAAACTGGGTCTTACAAGTCTACCCTCCTTAGAGAAATTTTGTCCTCGAAATTTAGATGGTCGTATTCCTCCTGGGTCAAACCCTCAACAATCAAAGTCAGAGTTACTACTTAGCAGCATACAAGGTCAACAAATAAAATGTGGGTAGTAGACCTATACTGGGTCATGTCCAATAAATTGGACTGGCAGGTTTAGGTCAAGGGTGTCCTCAATTTAAATTGGAATCAAAAGTAACTCTATGGGGTAATTTAGGATGAAGTCTTGTGTCAGGAAAGTCGTACTAAGCAATTGAAGTATAAAATGGTGTGCCTTAGTGGGATACTAAGGTCATGGGTGTAGGTTGTCAAGTCTAGGTCATGCCTGTGAAATTGGTTTTGAGAAAACAACCAGTCTTGTGCTCCTAATTTAAAAGTCATGGTAATGTGCCTACGATGATCATAATTAGAGTGGGAATGGTCAATGGCCTAAATTTAAACCAGAAGTTGTGATGCAATAGTAATACAAGGATAGGTTAAATGGGATAGTCTGTGACTATGGGTATTAGACTAGGTAGGTAAGAAAACAATGAATCAATAGGGTTAAGAGGTTTACCATTCTATGGTTAGAGCTACTCTTCTAAGTCAAAGGTATAGCACATACATCAATTCATTCCTAAAGGATTATATTAACAATTAGAGCTACTCCTACTCCTAAGTAAGAGATAAAATCAAAAGAACTATCAGGTCAAATTCATCAAAATAAGAAATAGGTAGGAGCATATGGAATTGGATTTCAAGACAGATATAATAAAACAAGATGGGAAAGGATTTGAAAGAACAGAACCTGCAAGTGGCTCCATCCATGTAGAATAATATATGAAAGCGAACCAAAGTGCAATAGGTTGATCAGACCATCATACACCGGCCCTGATTAGACAATATGTTAGTGGGTACTAGCCCCCAATAAAATATGTCGTGATCAAGTTCGATAAAATATAAGCTTGCAAAACTAAGGCTAAATTAGCAGTAAAGAAGGTCAAAATATAAGGGAGGTAATGATGAATAAGGTTAAATAGTCCAAGATCCCTTAAACATCAAGGAGTGAGGGTGAATTAAAACAAGAGGAAAAGGGTTTTCAATATCGAAGTTCAAAATAAGATTCTCAAGGGTCGTCCCGAAATCTCTCATGAAATCCTAACAGTGATTGGGTATACTCTCATCCTAATACCTTAATTCCTATATTCTATCGCAGGTCGTAGCAGTACAACTAAGTCGCCGTACTACCACGATATCGCACTAATGCGACTCTCGACTAAAACCTATTCCTTAATTCCTATCGCAGGCATGCTTGGTACAATAACGTAACCAAACAATTTAGTCGACAGACCTGCATGGGCCACCACTAAAAACGTGTCACGACCCGCACCCAGTATAGGGGCACGAGAAGTGGGTACGTCCAGCCTACGCCGCAGTGTCGGCGGTAGTAAGCTGTCCTAGGTTGCTAACTAAACTCATGCAGTGTATAAAAAGTACTTGTCCAGATATCAGCTCCGAATGGAGGGCAAGTAAAGGGGTATGATCTACTCAAACACAATCTAAAACACGAAAGGATAACACAGAAGTTATACCTGAGGAATTAAAGACACAACAACTAACTACTAAAATAATACACCAATGTCTCAAACCAACTTAATACAGACTCAATATCTTAACTTTTAATACAACAAGCCAAAACATGAAAGCTAAAGTAGTCTACTAGCTAATCTCCTGAATCACTCCTGAGAGTCAGAACCAAAGGTAGCTAATCCCTCGCCAGGTCCATGGGAAGTAGGGCAGGTGTCCACAGGATTATCATCTGTAATATTTTCAACAGGTCCAATCAGGACGAGAACGAGCACAACTCATCAAGAAAAACCCAAGTAAATGACAAAGAACTATAAAACAGTTATAGACAGTTTTATTGATGAGCATGGCAGTTCTATGCAGATAATGATGGCACAGAGACACAGTAAGATACAAGAAAAGAAAGGTAACTAAAACAAGAGAAGAATCATGGCAATGAAGACTGTAATAAAAGCTAACTGAACTAGAATATCATGTGTGAGTCCAGACAGTACGATATAAGTCTAATATAATCCCAGTGTGAGTCCAGTCCATATAATCTGATACCAGATAATTTCCAGTACAAGATGAGTCCAACAGTGATCAATAAAACCAGGGTGAGTCCAACTATGATCTAACAGTGTGTTTTAAAATACCGAGGTCGACATGTAAACGGCTGTAGGTATCAGGCACATCTCTCACTGATCAGACAAGAGATGGCTATGCTTCCAGTAGATTCCAGTTTGGAGATTCCAGATTTGGGGTATGTCTACATGTCTTACTCAATATTTCCCCGCCCAGCAAGTAAATCCAGTACAAGACACAAAAATCGAGATGAGTCCGGCCAAATGATGATTCCAGAAATGATTCCAGAATGATTCCAGTGATTCCAGTAATAGAGATCAGTAAGTAAGGTATGTGTCGCATACATGAATCCAGAAATATCCATACGTGTTGATACAGAGAATCACATAGAACTAACTAGAACTGAAATACAGTAATCGACAAATAAATGAGAGAATTATCAGAGAATGTACTCGCCTGTTACTCTGGAAAGAGTAGTGTAATATCAGATGTCTGTACCAGGGTCACAATATCCTAAAATAGAGCAATACAGTTATGACATGTCCAAAATGAAGGTAAATGAAATCTACAATGCAATCTATATGAATTCTAAGCCAATCTAGGTCAAAGTCAAACTTGGTCAACTCTACAGTCAATCTAAGTCAAATCAAGTCATATTAGGTCACAGGGAATCAAACTAAGTCAAATAGAGTCAAATAAGGTCAAACAAGTCAAGATTAGTCAAATCTAGGTTAAAGTCAACTCCTGGTCAACATTCTAATCAAACTAGTCAAATACTAGTCAACATGATCAATCTGGGTCAAGTCTAGGTCAAACTTAGACCAACTAAGGTATTGGTCAAACAAAGACTAGTCAGTTAGGGTAATTAGGTCAAACATGGTCTGACTAGTTGAACTAGTCATTATTAGGTCTATTAGGTCAACCTTGGTCAACAATGTTTACTAGTAGGGTTTTTGGTCCATTAGGTCAATTTAGGGTTAGCCCTTATGCCATAGGCTAGATACTCTTGGCCATAGGCCATCTTATAGGTTTTCATATAAACCTATACTAGAAGTTATACATATATATATATATATATATCTATATATATACTCTATCTACCCATATACCAAAATAGGATTTCTATATACTATACAACTCACATACACATATTTATATAACATCACTATAGGAAAACTAATACAAATACACATATATCAATATATATATATATATATACCTATATATATATAAACTCATATATATACTATATATATATAGAGAGACAAAGGGAAAGAGAGAGAGACTGAATGAGAGAGAGAGTGAGACAGTGAGAGAGAGAAAAGGGATACACACACACAGGAATGGGGGGGGTTCAGTTTCCTGGAACAGGAAACCAGTCCCGACACACACACACACAGGAACATATATACATATATGTATATATATACACTACTACACATACACACTACCATTTAACCCCAAATCTCATCCACACTCACACATACATATATACTACATATATACAAACTAAAATACACTAATACAAAGTATTAAACTGAAACAAAATCGATTTGAAATTCGATTTTGCAAAAACTGGAAAAAACCCAAAACTGTGAACTGTGTACTGTTGCTCGAAAATGGGTAATTTGATTTTCGTGCACTAAACCGAGCTATGGCTCGCAACCAAGGGTTGGTAACTAAGGCCCCACATATATACGTTTCGTGTGTGTCAATGGTAGTCTACCACGACACGACACGGCGTGTCCCAACGATCAAAAATCGAATCGGGTAAACACTGATACACTGTGCAATGTCACAGCGTCGTGCACGCGTGCACTTAGCTCTAGGACACGACACACGTGTCTAGAAGTCTCGTGCACGTATGGGTAGGTTCGCCTAGGGTTGGTCTAGGGTTTAGGTAGCCTGTCTCGTGTCCACGTGTTCTCAGGACACGGCACGAACTCTGTATCAGTCGAAGAAAATTGACTGATACTCAGTGTTCTGCACCGCGTCGTGCATGGGTTCTCGTGTCTCGTGGACACGACACAAGCCACGTGGGGCCTCGTGGTCATATTCACGTGTAGCCCACATGATGGGCTACACACTCGTACAAACACGAGGTGTCTAAATGTCGTGTCCACGCGATACGAGACGTGCGAAGTGGACTCTGTGCGTGCGTGCACTGTCAGTGCATGACCAGTGCACGTGTCCTCGTGTCCTCGATACGACACGAGGTGTCCTGAAAGTTTAGGGGTGTGTGCGCAGACACTTCCCCTGTGTCCACACCAATTTTGGCGTGTCGAAGTGTCGTGTCCAGCGTGCACGAACAGTGTGGTAGCAGGACAGCGTGCACAGTCTCGTGCACGCATGTCGAAGGGTCGTGTGCTCTACACGGGGCACGTAGAGCCTTGTGCTCGTGTCAGTGGGCTGGTGGGGAAGTTAGGTTCATGTCTAGGTTACTGTATCGTGTCCACGACTCATGTGGACACGATAGGAAGTGTCGAACAGTGGGGTTTAAACAGTGTGCAGTATAGTGTTTAACAGTGTGTTCGTGTCCAATTTGGACACGGATACGATACGATTTTGTGCTCAGTAAGTTAGGGTTGTGTCCTACGTGTCTAGGGCTACCCAAAAATATAATTTGTTTTACAAAAACACAACATTAAACCCTAAGTGACATTTCACCAAACAAGGATTTTAGCCCTACGATACGTGTCCGATACGGACACCAAAACACATCAAAATCCCACCAAACTTTACCTACAGTATTGTTATTCCTATATGAATGCAATTATAAAAGAGAAACAGGAATTTGACTAGGTTTGTGAGAAAATACCTATTGTGCAAATCCAAGGAAAAACAATGAGAATGGGGTTGTGTGATCTCCAACTCGATGATGCCCAAGCTCCCAAATTCTGAATTTCTAGCTTCCCTTAGCTCCCTAGATGTTGTAGGGTTCCAATGCAAGAGACTAGAGTCAATTTGGACCAAGAATGATCAAGTTATCAAGGGTTGAAGGAAAAGGGAATTTTGTGGATTTAATTTCATGTAATTTTGTTCATGAATAAATCCATGGGATTTATAACATGGGTGGGCTGCCAAGGGGGGTAGGGTAGATATTTAGGGCTCCTTTCCACCTTGCTAACTTAGCTTCTAAGTCTTGGACCAAGTAGATATTTCTAGGTTTTATGAAAAATATCTATAAAGCAAATATCTAAGATATTTCAATCCTAAGATATTTACAACATAAAGTAAATACCTACACTTAGTCTTCTAGGTTAGTTGCTAACCTCTAGATTAGTGCTAAACTAGGTTAGGGACTAACATGACACTAATCAATAATTAAAATAATAATAAAATCACAAAATCACAATTAAAGTCTAGTAAATTACCAAAATACCCTTTAGGCCAAAAAGCCCTAATTTGATGTTCTAAACCTATGGCTAGGCTCACATGATCATGGTTAGTCTCTAGGTTATGAAATCTCTAGGGTTTACACTAGGGTTATACTAACTAAGTCACAAAGTCATAAGTCATGACTTAGAAATTGGTTTAACTTAACTAAAATCACCAGAAAATCATACCATGACTAAAATACCACTAATAAATAATAAAAATAATAAATTTTCAAAAATACTCCAATTTCAGAAAACTGGGTCTTACACTCGACACGACACTAATAGCGACTCACTCCAAAGGAAAACCATAAGCAAACAAAAAACCTAACTTCCTATTCAGAAACATCCCTGAAATCAGATCGAAATGCCCTTTGGGGCATTTCATCAAACACCTAATTACATGGAGTGATACGTATCCGATACGGACACGTATCGGACTCGAAACCTTGGGTTAGCTAGTCCTACAGTTAGGTTAGGCCTAGGTCTTCCTAGATATGCAATAAAAACAATATTTCATGGTGAGGATTAGAATTTACCTATAGGTTTGCAAAGCTCAAAAAACTCCAAATGAGAATGGATCCTTAAGCCACCAAAACTCTCCCAAATTGTTTCTTCCCTGAAATTTCTCAATACCAACAGCAAGTAGAGTAAATTTAGGACCTATTGCAATTGGTTTGGGTGGATAAGGAATTGAAATGGAATTTCTAGAAATTAATGAAGATGGAGACTTACCTCTTTCTAAAACTTGAGAAATTTCTAATGGAGGCTAGCCCTAACATCTAGGAGGGATTAAATAGGTGGGGGGATCCCTATGTGGCCGGCCATGGCTGTGTTGGGCTAGGGTTCACTTGGTGTTGGGCTTTGGGCCTCTAAGGCTTAAGTCACAAGTCATGACTTGTGAAACCACAAGCCATTCTCTATTCAAATTAATTCCTATTCTCTCCAAATAAGTTCTAATGGGTTTGATATCACTAATTTAGGTCAAGCTAGGGTTTCATAATCTAACCAAGTGGTCATGACTAGGATTAACTAATTGGTCAGTCCACCTAGGTCAACACTAGTCAAAGTCAACCTATTCAACCATCATTCAAATCAACTCAAAATAAATCATAAATTCAAATAAATTATATTAAATTCAAATAACCCTAAAATGACCAAATACCCTCTAGGCTAAAATGACAATAAGTATTCCAATAACATGGTTAGGCTCTAGGTCAACCAGTCTCCAAGGTTACACTATCAAAACACCAAAGTCATAAGTCATGATTTAGAATAGTTTTAAAATGATTTAAAATTATCAAAAATCATATCATGATTTAGATATCATTATTAAAAGACTAAAATTACAAAAATTTCAAAATTACCATTATTTGGAAAATTGGGTGTTACAGGAACACCAATAAGATACAACATATTAATATGTTTATTTACTATTTAGTTTACAAAGTGGTTATTGTTTATATTGTCTCTTTTTAGGATCCAAGGTTAACCAGGAATGACGTTGGTGTCATAGGACGAGCCATGAGTAATATCCTTTCTTGCCAATATTATTCGTTTCACGATTATACCTAATTCGAGCTTTTTACCTTCCTAATGTTTGGCCCCACAAAAAGATGGCAAATCTAATTATTTGACTGGACCAAATCGGCCATCTTGTTTGTTTTAATTGGTATTTCTTAGAGTTGTACATGCACTAGTATTTACCGACTTATTTTGTAAACCTACTAATAATGTGTTTTAGATATTTGACATTTTGATTCTCTTGTTGCTGAATCTAACGTCAGTGAGATATATGTTGATAGAGATCTACCGTTTTATTTATTTACTCCAGACATTGTTTTATTTTATTTGTTTGTTCTTTCTTCCATGACATGCATTGTCCAGATCTGTCAAATTTTCTGTTGATCTCATCTTGATTCCTTAATAGATCATGTTGCTGACATTTTCTGCATTGGTTATCAATTAAGTTGTTACTTTCGATTAATGTTGTTTAGCGGAAGTTGACCCAGTAGTGTGTGCTTATAATTTGATGCCATTATCCCTTCTGCTCAATCCCTTTATTACTTTTATGTTCTAGTAAAAGTAATTGATACTTAAGTTTTTTGGCCTTCAATGCACAAAAAATTTGGAAATAACAAAAGTAACTGTAACTAATTTTTGTTTATGTTACTCAGGACCTGCCCTTGACACAACTCAATAGAAGAAAGGATTCAAATAATCGACCCCAATATTTATGAAATATTATATTTTATTCAGTTATGTACTTCTCAAGGATTTTCCTATGACGGGTAATTTCACTGGGCTACCGGTTGGACTCGTGCACGATAAACTTTTTATTTCATGATCTTGTGTGCAGGTTATTATTCGTTTCTCATAACATTTTGAAGTAATAACATATTACTAAGTGTCTCTCCTACCTAACTCTTCAAGTAAATCCTCAGCTTAACTATTAATACAATTTTTTATTTCAACCTTTATATTCTTATTATGATGTAGTTATATATGAACTGGATATATTTTTACCTGAAGCTCATCTATAAAGGACTTATTGCTTATTTTTTAGTGTCCCCATCAAATCTTAAATTCATTAGTATACTATTGATCAGAAGCACATTATATACTTATCAAATCTGGAATACAAATGCAACAAAGATAAATGTTTATGGAATACATGTATACATGATCTTGTGTGAACTTATTTTTTATATAACAATGCTAATGTGCTTTCTTCTCAAATTTGTGTAGGTCGGCGTGTATATTTTTTATGGTTGTGGATATAAGCTAGAAGGAAAGAGTCGATCGAGCTGCATTTTGGCCTACAGACATTTTGTATGAAAATGGAATAATTTAGTTGAATTTTGGACCAGCGTTAGGTTACAAACATTTTGTACATCTTGGATTCTCTTTACATAAATTTTTTATTTTGGACTACTATTTTGAACACTTTAGGCGTATAGCAACTTTTTGTACATCTTGAATGTATTAATGAAAAATGTATAAATTTATTTATTTTGGCAAATCTTTTCTATATCTTAATTGATCGAAATGGAAGTTGCAATTGAAATTGTTGAAATCAAAATTGTGATTCAGCATAAATTTTTGCATGGTTAATTATATGTGATGCACATGTTAATTGTATGTGATATAAAATAGGTTATTCAGAAACGTTAAAATAAATCAATAGCATTAAAGTATATTATGAATCATCTATAGCATTCATGAACACTAATTCATCAACAACATTCAAGAACACTATAGACAATCCACATCATTTATGAATGCTATAATCCATCTACAGCATTCGCAAACGCTATAAATGTCACGACCCGTACCCGATTTTTGGATACGAGACGTGTCCAAGCCAGCCTACGCCGCAGAGTCGGCGGTAGAACGCTGTCAAGCCCGCAAGGAATAAATGCTCAAAATAAACATTATTGCTCATTCATAATTCTAAATTTATTACAACATTTACAATTAAAGAAAATACAGGATTTTACAATTAAAGAAATTGATACAAATGCTTTCTATTTCTAGGTTGTCTTCAGCATACCCAAATCCTCCTAGTGCTAAGAATGATCGCGGCTAAACCTGAAAAATAATGGTTTCCAGTCAGGAATAAAACAAGTACACAAACTGACGGCAATGCAAAACACAACAGAATTAACAAGACATGAAAATAGCATATGGAATATGAAAGCTGTAAGAAAACTGATGACATAGCACGAGAGAGAAGTAAACAAGGAAAAACTAATAAAAGACATCTACCTAGGTGGTGTGAAATATTTGTTTCAACATGTGAACGGCTAGGGGGTAAAATACGGCTCACTGCACGTGTCGTGTGCAGCTGCTACCGTGCAAGATTAGACATATTGGGATATTTCTGGATAGTCCACATGTATACTAAGATATTTCCCCTCCCGACAACTCCGTGTGACGAGCGTGTCAACAAGCAGCAAGATATATGTATAGACATGAAATGAAAAGGCTACTATGAATCGAAAAGCAATCAGAAAGTGCACTTGCCTGAGGTCCTTAGCTGGAGAAACCAGTAATACCATACCACTCAATGAGCCACAATCAATCAACACATGTAGAAGTCTCCGGATGCTGAAATAAATAGTACCAATGTTCTCAGAATAGTCAAATTAGCTAGGATTGTCTGTCCTTAAGTCCAATTCTGGACACAGGGGTAAAACGGTAATTTCGGGCAAAAACGATGTCCGCCGTTGGACCCGCTTTGCACCGAAAAGCGTACCAGAGTCAACGGTCTCTAAAGTCATCAAACTACATGTCTACGGATCCGGTTTTCTAATACGAACCCAACCGTATGTCCAGAGTTGGATTCCGGCGGGCCGTGCACAAAATTGTCCGTTGAGTCCAATTAGCCACTATCAATGTGAAGTGGTCCGAATCACCAGAAATTTGAACCTATATATATATAAATTTGGAAAAAGTATACATATTTTAAAAGTCCAATAAAATTTGCGGTGCCAAAAGCTTTAGATCTTAAGGCCTAATTATATATTTTCGTTATAATATAATTTAAAAATATTATTTATCAAATTCTCAAAAATAATAATGTCATTAATAGCAAAACATTAGTATTTCACAATAACACTATTAATAATAATAGCATATTCATACCTATTCTTTAATAAAACATTGTAACTATACATATACTTTTAATCAATTCGATTAAAGTGACTTTAACAAATGTATATAAAAATCTTTTCTGTCTTCCTCTTTTACTGTGCCTTCAATAGTTTTAAGTGTTGTTGCTCTTTCCTTTTGGAAAGAGAACAACAGCACAGTTCGAGAGAAATGGAAGGGAGAGCGAGGGAAGAAGCTCACCTGAGGATAAAAGCGTGGGATCGGCGGTTGGCGCTCCGGAACGAGAGCGGAGGGGTAACGGTCCGGTGGCAGACCCAGGCGCTGTCCAGCCCGGTCTTGTGGCGCACGGGCGTCGCTCGCGGGGAGGTTCGAGTTCACCCCTGGCCGCGGCCGGTCGCGCTCGAGGAGGCTGAAGGATGGCTCAAGCACGGTGGGACTCGTGCTCGGCAGAGGAGGCGCATCGGTGGTCGCCCGCCTGGGAGAGCGCACGGCGCTGGAGGAGTCTCGCGGAGGGCGGCGTGCGGGTCCTGGCGAGGGGATCGCGACGCCGGTGGAGAACCGGAGAGGCACGGCGGCACGAACAGCCCCGAGATTCGTGCCAGAAGCTGACACATGCGGCGCTGCAGGCAGAGTGAAGGCGGCAGATACTGGTCGCTGCCCTCGGGAAGACACAGATCGGCGCTCGTCGATGAAGACGTCGACTCGGCCAGCGGCGAAAGCTCGTGCTCACCGGAGGTGCGACGCTGGACGGGGAGCGGACAGGTGAGGGAAGTGGGATTTTTATTATTGTTGTGGATGGTGTCGATGTGTTCGGCGGTTGGACGCGAGATCGGTGTAAGAAATTGATGAAGGAAATGATGACACAGACACACGGGTCCGGACACGGATGATATTCTAACCTCTGTGGTGGATACAGACACAACCGGACACAAATATGCTGTTGGCTGTGTTGTGGTGGCAACGGTGGTGACGATGGTGGTGGGTTTTGACGGGGTCGGAGTTGTCCCGGCTGGTGGGCGATGATGGCAGCGATAGCTATAGGTTATAAGGCTCGGGAAGACGGGGATGTTGGTAGAGGCAGGGAAGGCTTCGGTGACTACTCCTACATATACCCCTTTTTTTTCCTTTTATCATGCGGAAAGGGATTGATGATGCTGGTACATGCATCTAGAGGAAATATAGGATATGATTCTATTTTAAAATAAATATTTGATACTATCCAGTAATGAACAATTAAATGGTCAACCTAATAGTAAGAATAATTTAAATCCCAAATTTAATATTATCAAGTAGTTTGAAAATAGATTTCCACAAATACCAACCTCTTTTAAAATACTAGATTTTGTTGATCACTGAGCCAAAAATCAATTTTGATTTCTAATACTTGATTACCCGAATAATTCAAAATTTGTACTTAATATCATCAATAAATTTAATTAACATAATAATTTCCAAAATATATTTTGTTAATATCTAATATTATTAAACAATATTTAAAACGGATTATGTAAAATAACAATAAAAGAAATACTTATAAATAATTAAGCAATTATTCCTAGAAGTATATAAATAATTTCGATAAAACTCTTTTCCTCTACAATAGAATTAAAATAAATAAAAATATGTATATATATACTTCCTACCTGGAAAACTAAAATCTAAAAATATAAAAATTCAAGAAGCGAGCTTAAATGGTAATCATAAATTTTATAAGTAGTTTGAAGCACAAAGTTAATGCAAAATATCTTATACTAAATTTTAAGGAAATATTCACTTTAAATTACGCGAAGTAAAATAAATCAATTTTTAGGAAATTACTTTCAATGCAATATTGAACATAAATTGGCAAACCATTTTGTCCATAAAATATTTATAATCTCCAAAAGTTTCTTTGAAAACCAATCCATTTGAAAGTCCAAAATAATAATCTAGGCATAAAATAACTAAGATAAATTAGTTCTTTAAATTTAAACTAGTTTTTGATAAAAGTGTAAATCAAACAAATCGTTCACAACGTCTCGACGACATTATCTTTAAGCACAATAAATATAATAAAAATAAAAATTTTGAAAAATTTAGGAAGAGGAGTTACAAATCTACCCACCTTAGAAATAAATTCGTCCTCGAATTTAAGGACTAGCAGGATAGGCGGACTTGGTTGATCAAATCCTTCCAAGATTCTAAAATAAAAATTAACTCCAATAAATCAAGGATAATCTATAATAATAATAAAAAATTTAGCTTTTATTGATAATATTTTAAAAAAATTACCTTTAATCAAATCTAAATATAATATTTGATAAATAACCTTAAAGGGCATTCATCAATCGAAGACTCTACCCACCTTAGAAAATTTCTTCCTCGAAATTTCGAAGAGTACGATTGGTCATGATTTAAGAATAAAATCAAGAAATGATATGATCAATAATCAAAATGAGTAAGATTGTGAATAGAATCGAACTCTTAAGGAAAGATATCATGTAGCACGATTAAGGTATAGTCAAAGGGTCTAGTCACAATGGTCAAGAAAATAATCGAAATAGGATTAGCTAAACAAGAAAAAGTCGTTAAACACGATTAACTATTGTTAGAATTATATAGGTATGGTCAAGGATCAAAATATCAAGGTCTAAACAGGGTTAAAATCATTAGGCACAACTAAGATGTAGTACGATAAAGATTTATCATGAAGTTATCCATGCATGATAAATTTAGAAAGTTGGCACGAGTATGAACAAGGTCCAAAAATGGTCATGGTCAAAATGGAATAAAAATATGACATTAGCAATAATTGATTTGACATATATGCACGATTATGATTACAGTCAAAATAGTTTAGTTATGGTCAAAATTGCTTAGGAACGATCAATCAGTGAAGCAGAACTGTCTAGTCAGGATTATAAAATCAAACCTAGGAAAGGATATGAATTGACTCGATCAAAATATAATAAAAGGAGTCTAGTCATGATCGAAACTGTTCAAGGATGATCAAATCCAAATTGTTTCGATATGTTTAAAATATTTATCTGCAATTATTTAGGTACGAGTTTAGAGTCAAAATCTAGATAAGTTTAGGAATCCGTTCGAGATTACATTAAAAGATGACAATATGAAAAATAGAAGGATAAGAAAGGAAGAGGGAAATACCGGTTTTATTGAGAAGATTGTGACTAGGAATAATGTGAGACTCGTCTCACAGTATCGATATTTATATACAGATACGTATTTTACAGCGTATTTCGTATTTTCTTGATTTCCGGAATACTTTAAATTTTCTCAAAACTATAGGTTTTCTTCTTGATCGGCATACCGCCGGTATACCGGAGTATACCGATGGCATACCGCCCGAACATGTTTTCTACACTTTAGATATTTTCGGTTTCAGATATTTTCATGAATAGTGTTTCGGATATTTTTGTGAATAGTGTTTAGATATTTTTGTGAATAGTGCTTAGATATTTTCGTGAATAGTGTAGATGCACTCTATTATCCAATGGACAATTGGTTTTGTTTGAATGGCCATGATTGACTTAGATTTTCACACGGATCATGATCCAATGGCTAAGATTAATTCTCCCTTTATATATAAACCACTTCACTTTCTCTCTCCTCTCTCTTTTTATTCTCTTCACACTCTCTTCATTTCTTCTTCCTTTCTCTTCCATTGGAGCTTGCCAAGAGCTTAACCTCGAGGTCTAGAGTGTGGTTTCGTGCCCCTCTTGGTGGTGGAGTAGAAGATTAGGCTTGGAGTTAACCTAGGCAAGTACATCTTGCCAAATTCTTGAACAATAGTAATCTATTGTCATTTTTATTTTCCTTGGTATTAAATGCTTAGAATTTTCCTAAACTCATTTTGTTAAATGTGTTTTCCTGATGATTCTCGTATATGTGCATGTTTCCAAAAATTCAATTAAACAAGATTTGATTTTCTGTTAAAACCCAATAGTGACTTAGTAGAAAAACTTGATATCAAGAGTGATACTAGTGTTACCATCATGGATCTTGGTCACATATACATGTATGAGGTCCTTACCTAGCTAGTATACATGGATTTTGAGTTTGGTGGCAATCGGGACTCGTTTCGGTGTTCTGAGAACCCCTATTTTGAAGTATTTTGAGATATTGATCTATCAAATCTTTGAATTTTTGAAATCTAATAGTTCTATGTTGTAAGAAATTCAATTCTATGCAATTTTGACTTTTGAAAGTCCAAATTTCGATTTAAAATAAAGATTTTATGGCCGAAACAAGGTTTGGCAAATTTCTAAATTTTGTTGCTGTTTGAAAAATCGGTATACCGTCGGTATACCATAGTATACCACCGGTATGCCATTTTTGGCACCAGAAACTTACTGTCTTTAGTCCGGTATACCGCCGGTATGCCGCAGTATACCACCGGTATGCCGTTTTATGCTGTTTTTGTCCATTTTTGCTCGTTTTGGCTCGTTTTTGTCCGCTTTTGATATTTTCTTCGACTGTAATGATTTCTTAACATGATAACATGATCTTTCTCAGTTAGATAATAATTGTACACCCTATATAGACTTGATACTAGCACATATTCAACCATTCTATGAAATGTACTTAGCTTTAATTATTGTTTCCCATATGCCATGATTTGTCCTTTGATAGACTCGTTCTTACAAGTCACAATAATTGTTGCCATGCCTTCTTGCTTACTTGATAGTGGCCTGTCATGGCACACTCTTGATTATAGTAATGTCTAGCTCCTTGATAGTGGCTCGTAGTAGTGCACTCTTGTCTTGATATTGTCATGTCTTGTTGTGGCTTATTGTAGTGCACAATCTTGCTGGTCTTGTCCAGTCTTGCATGTCTCATGTCTAGGATGAATTCTGCGGATTGCCATACCTAGAATCCAACAAGAAAATGTTAAAGACTAAACTACTAGCTTGATTACCTAGATCATTGGAGACTTTCCCGGTTATCTGTTGTCCTTTGATCTTGGCCCTATATATATATATATATACTTGGGATTTGGAGCTATCTGTCATGATGAGCACTCTTCCAGCACATCATCGAGTGGGGCACCTCTTTAGGACACATGTATCTTACTGTAGTGTGTCTTCTATACTTCTTTTCTTTTTGCTCGGATCATTCAGGTAGTAGCAGGCGGGTAACTGGACTTGGATTTCTCAAATTTGCATGTGTTAGTAACTAGGAATGTGACAACCCTAGTTAGCTAAAGTATCAAGCCGTATTCATTACTTGGCCGTGATTGATGGATGTAGTTCATTCTTGTCCAGTCTAGTCTTGCTCCAGTTTATCTTATTGTAGTACTTAGCTTCATGTCTTTCCTTACATGCTATTCTGCCTACTACATGCTCGGCTTCACCATATGCTCACATGTCCAGTTTATTTACTTACTATCCTACTTGCATGTTCCAGTTTCCTTTTGTAAACACTGTGGTACCAATTTAATATTCTAGTCTCGTTTACTGCTTTATCTTAGAGATGTTATGAATTGCATGCTGGTTTTAGTTCATAAGTTTGGCTTCCTTGTGGTACTTGCTATTGGGGTTCTGATCCCACTGGTTTTGCATTGACCAGATCTAGTTGAGGAGCCCGAGGATCTTCCGGACCTTCCTCTCGATGGTGACCACCCGGAGTACCAGGGGACTTGAGTGGGTGTTCTTTCTCTTACCCACTCTTTTTTATACATATTCTTTTGAGGCATTTAGCCACCGAGCACGTGTTTAGCTTGTGTTTTGGACTTGACATTTGGCCTACGGGCTTAGACATGATGTTTTATTTCTAGACTGCAGCTAGAGCTGATCATGTATGTTTGCCATTGATTGTAAAAGTACAGAACAATTATCGGAGGACTGAACTTAGACTCACAATACAAACTCGCTCGTACAAAGAAAGCCTAGGGATAAAAACCTAGGTACAGCAGTCTAAGTATGATTGTTTATTTTAGATTCTGGGGGGTGACGATAGAGGCTCGGGAAAGCGACGGCCGCTCTGCCTTACTCCTTGGACGATCGGTACGCAGCCTTGACTCGGAGAAGATCTGCTTGGTCGTTGATGAAGAAATGCCTTCTTGCTCTCTCTCTCTGATTGCTCTCCTGGCTTCTCTCTCTCTGTGTATATTCTCTCTCTGACTATGGGGGAAGTCTCTCTGTGTATACGTATTCTTCTCTGGTTTTTTTCTTTTTTTTTATATCTCTCTATATCTCACAAGGGAATGGCACCTTGCTATTTATAATAGTGGGATGTGATCACTAGGGTTGCCAATGATTAGCTCTTGGAGATGGCGACGGCCTGGGGATTGATCAATCCAGGCCGTTCGTTTCTGATTGTGACGAATCAGAACCATTAAGGGTAGATTACACCAAATCCCCATTAGCAATTAATGCTGATTGGCATAAATCTTTCTTATAATGATTCTCTAATATCTGCGAATAAATCAAATTTATTCTCCTGCCACGTGCCCCAGATTATTAGGATTCGACCCGATCTTGGATTGTCATAAATCTGGGATATTGATCGGCTGAGGACACGTGTCCTGAGAGCCAATGGTGAGACTGGAACCGCATGCAGATTGGGCCGCATGAGATTTGGGCCGTATGAATTTTGGGCCGCATAAGACTTGGGACACGTGTCAGGGCTGTCTGGGCAGTGGCCCCCTCCTTCAGACTTCTGAACCATATGATGAGCCGCATGAACCGCATAATGGTGTGTCTGCTTGAGCCGCATGGGCATGATCTTCTTGAGCCGCATAGGGATGATTCCACTCGAGCCGCATGGGACAGCTTCACTCTGAACCGCATGGGAAGTCTTCACTTCGAGCCGCATATGCACACCCACGTGGCAGGGCCACATGACATTTTGTTGCTCTCGGGGGATCGTGTCAGAGATTTCTTTCTCTTTCCTAGAGATTCATCATCATGACAGAGTCATAATTACCTGCTTTGGTGTCAGGTCTGTCAACTTTTCAGAAGGGTCAGCCGTCAAAGCAATTAATGCAGCATGGATCGGAGGGGAGCACTGTTACGCCACATATCTTCTGAGCCGTATGGAATACCTCTGGCCGCATAGCTCCTTATGCCGCATGACTTCCTGAGCCGCATGCATTTTCTGAGCCGCATGGGTCTTTCCCTAGTATTTTCCATGCTTCTACAGGACCCCCTTCAAAGTTTTTAATTTACAAAATTGAAATACTTTGAATAAGAAGCATGGCTGGATATTCTTCTGACCGTGCATGGATATCTTGGCCGCATGGAAAGTTTTGCCGCAGGGGCGTCTCAGTCGCATGGATGGCCCAGCCGCATAGAAATTTCTGTCTTCCGACCATCTGAGTCGCATAGTTGCTATCAGCCGCATGGTCATTTGAATCGCATAAGCTCTTTGCCACGTCATTATGCCATACGTGTGGATCTTTCTGGGACAGGATCCCAAGAGCTCAGTCTTTAAATGGCTGGTTTGGCTCAATAACCGAAGAGCTGATCGCGTTTGTACGAGGCGTCGGTCCACAGTTCTCCGTCAATAAATAGAAGGGCATTTGGACGGTCTTCTCTCTTAGACTATTCTTGACTCAGATTTTTGTCGTATTTTCTTCCTCTGATCATCAGACAACAATGGCACCCAGGGCTTCTAAGGCTGTAAAGAAGGCTGTGGCGAGGTGTAAGAAATCGGCTTAGCCCTCGACTGTCGTGCCCCCCGTTCGTTTTGATGTTCATATTGCCATCGAAGGTAAGGATTAGGTAGTCGATTTGAAACCCTAGCAGAGCCTGCTTTACTGCATGCTTCATGTGCACGACTTTGGCGTGAACTTCTCAAACTACATGGTCCGTATACGCGTCCCATGACTGAGCCGCATAAGACTTGTCTAAAACGAGCCGCATGAATATTTTTGACTGTTTTCATTTTCTTCGTCTTTGGTTCTCGCAGTATCCCCACCGAATGTTGAGACTGCGGCGTCAGAGGAGCCGCAGCCTCCTATCATCAGCCAGGGATCTTCCTCTGTTAAGGAGGAAGTGAAGAAAGAAGAACCTGCGCCTGAGGGGAACGGCAACTCTCCAAATATCGAGACTGTTGAGGGTGGCAGCGCTGGGAACCCTGTTTCTCCTATTCTGGACGAGGATGCTCTTCACTTGCATCCTTCATATGTGAGATGGTTGAGGGAATGGTACATGCGCTCCGATAACCAGGATGTAGGGGCTTCTCGTGGATGTTTGTCTGTAGTCTTTTATTTTGTTTCGCCTTTCTTCTTTTCTTCATGAAGAACTCTTTTGACTTGCTTGCAATCGTGTGGATGTAACTGATTTCTGAATGAATGGAATATATATATTTGCTTCACTCTTTTGCTTTGTAATAAACCTCTTATTGGGACATTTTGCGTGGACCCATTATCCCTAACGTACCCTGGTTTTGGATACGGACAACAAGTTTAAAAAGAAAGGAACCAATCATACTGACTCAGAGGTACTAAGGACATGGTGAGCATGAGGGTTTCTTTGACGAGGGGGCACATAGAATAACTCAGAGGTAATGAGGACATGGAAATTCTATGTAGGGGTGATTTGTTTTTGGCGGAAATGGGACGACTCAGAGGTGATGAGGACATGGTCGTCTTGGAAATTTGTGGATCCGTTACCTTTGTTGTGCACTGGGAGTGCAGGTATTAGATCATGAGGGAGGATCTCTTGTAGAAAGAAAGTTCAGCAGTATGATCATACATAACTTTCTACCTGAAAGAGTGACCAGGATGTGAGTTCAGAGGCACCATCGGGTACATGACTCGAGAATCTGGAGAATGGTGAGTGTGAGTTCAGCGGTACCAGCGGGTACATGACTCGAAAATCTGAAAAACTATGAGGGTGAGTTCAGTGGTATCAGCGGATATATGACTCGAAGATCCATAAATGTTGGAATCAAAGTGTAAGTTCAGAGGTACCAGCAGGTACATGACTTGGAAATTTGGGATATCTTTATGGAAGAAGGGCATGAGTTCAGTGGTACACGCAGGTACGTGACTCGAAAATCTGTAAATATTGGAATCAAAGTGTAAGTTCAGAGGTACCAGCAGGTACATGACTTGGGAATTTGGAATATGAGTTCAGCGGTACAAGAGGGTACGTGACTCGATAAGTTGGAAAATTAGGGGGTTGAGTTCAGTGGTACCAGCGGGCACATAACTCGAAACTCTAGAAAATGTTGTTTAAACATAGTATTTCTTCAGGAACTTGCCGTTGACGGGCAACATGAGCAAGTCTCCGTTCTGCTTGGCGAGGCGGTAAGCACCATTGGAGAACACGGTCTCGATGATAAATGGGCCGTCCCATTTTGGCTGGAACTTGCCGGTGGTCTTGTGAGTCATGACCATTGGCCTCCTGACTGCCAAAACAAGATCGCCCACTTGGAATGTTCTGACTTTGACCTTTTTGTTGAAGGCTCCTGAGATGCGTGCTTGGTATAATTCGATCCTTTGCTGAGCTAGGGGGCATTTTTCATCTAAGGCCTCTAACTCTTGTAGTCGACGTCGGTAGTTATCATCAGTTGTCAATCGATAAGTGAGGGCGACTCGGAGTGAGGGAATCTGAGTCTCTAATGGGAGAACTACCTCACTCCCGTACACCAGAGAGAATGGTGTATTCCCGGTGGCTGTTCGAACCGTGGTGCGATAAGCCCATAAGCACTCGCCGAGCTTCTCGTTCCAGTCGCGTTTGTTGGAGGAGACAAATTTCTTGAGGAGTTTGATGATTGTTTTGTTGAATGCCTCTGCTAACCCGTTTGCTGCCGGGTTGTATAGTGTCGAAGCGACATTCTGAATGCGGTATTTGTCGCAGAATCGGTAGACTGCGTGGCTTATAAACTGCGGACCATTATCATGGATGATCCTTCGGGGCAGTCCAAAGCGGTAGATGACGTGGTGCTTCAGGAAGCTGATTACGTTCGAAGTCTTAACTTCGGCGAGTGGGACAGCTTCTGCCTACTTTGAGAAGTAATCAGTGATCGCAAGTATGAAGCGATGTCCTCGGGAGGAAAGTGGGGTGATTGGACCAATGATATCCATTCCCCATGCTTCGAACGGCCAGGACGCCACTGTCGGATGTAGAAATTCGGATGGTTGGTGAATGAAGTCTGCGTGGACTTGGCAGGCCTTGTATTTTCGGGTATAATCTATTGCATCAGCCACCATCGTGGGCCAGTAGTAGCCCATCCGGCGAAGGCGGTCTTGCAGCTTAGGGGCAGGCTGATGGGCCCCGCAGACACCGTCATGAGCCTCTCGTACGGCTTCTTTGGCTTCTGCGTTCGACAAGCACCGAAGTAGTAATCCGTCGTAGGAGCGGCGATACAGCATTTCGTCTCTGTATCGTAAAAGAATCTGAGAGAATGCCGTCTGATAGAAGTAGCCTCCTTCGGGTTCTCGGGCAGGATGTCGTAGACCACGAAGTCTATGAATGGTTGTCTCCAGTCTGGCGCTTCGTCGATCATCTGAGCAGAATAACTCGCCATGGCTTGAACGTTGTTCTTGGGGCAGACCAGCTCATGGCCGATTACATCGACCGAATGATGAGAGTGGTTTGGCACTGCTAGGGAAGCAGCCAGGCCTGCTAGGGCATCAGCTTCGATATTTTGGAGTCTGGGGACGTGTTCGATGAAGAATCCCTCGAATGATGAGATAATGTTGATCGCTATTTGGTGGTAGGGGATCATGTCTTTATGGCGGACTTCGTACGTCCCCCGAATCTGGTTGACGATTAATTGCGAATCGCCGTATGCTTCAAGGTATTCTACACCCAGTTCTCTTGCGAGTTGGAGGCCAATGACCAAAGCGTTGTACTCGGCCACATTGTTAGAGCAGTGTTCTGTGAGAGAGTAGGCACGATTGATCACTAGCCTGGTAGGAGAGACCAATACTACTCCGACTCCGACGATGATGTTTCCCTTGGGTCCGGTTCTTGAAGCGCCATCGAAGAACATCCGCCATATGTTATCGTGGGTGGTTGTATTTGAATCGGCGACCTCATCTGGGATTTTTTCGTATATTCTGGATGATTTCGATCCTGGATGGGCCGCCAAAAAGTCTGCCAGGGCTTGACCTTTGACAGCAATATCGCCCATGTAGCGAGGCGGGAGCTGAGTGCCCCTGGTTTGGTCATGAGGACCCTGAGAGGGTTGATTCGTGAGATCACATGTATGGTTTGCCCCGTGACATAGTGTCGCGTCTTTTGAATGGCGAATACCAGGGCGAGGCATTCTTTCTCCACAGCGGTGTATCGGTGTTCGGGCCCGATCATCATTCGGCTGAGATAGTAAATGGCCTGCTCGTGGCCTGCGTCGTTGTTTTGTGCCAGCAGGGCACCGAAGGAGTGTTCCATTGCTCGTACATAGAGCAGGAATGGTTTTCCAGGGACCGGGGCCACCAGGACTGGAGGATTTGATAAATATTCTTTGATGTCATCGAAAGTGCGCTGGCATTCCTCGTCCCATACGAATGAGACTCCCTTCTTCATGAGGTGGGTGAACGGTCGGCATCGCCCGGAGAGGTTGGAAATGAACCTCCTGATATAAGCTAGCCTCCCTTGGAGGCCTCTAAGTTTATGGAGATTTCTCGGGGGACCCATCTCCATGATTGCCCTCGTTTTCTCGGGGTCTACATGGATACCCCGTGCAGTGATGATGAAGCCCAAGAACTTCCCGCTGGATACGCCCAAGAACGATTTCGTAGGGTTCATCTTCAGATTGTGGGCTCGCATTAAGTTGAACACCGTTCTCAGGTCTTGCAGATGATCTTTCTTACGGCGACTCTTGACGGCGATATCGTCGACATAGCATTCCACTGTCTTGCGCAAATGTTCTCTGAAAATGATACTCATGGCTCGCTGATATGTAGCGCCAGCATTCTTTAGACCGAATGGCATGACTGTGTAGCAGTATGTGCCAATCGGGGTTCGGAATGAGGTGTGCTTTTCGTCGTCGGGAGACATCTTGATTTGATTGTACCCCGAGAATCCATCCATGAATGACATACGTTCAAAGCCGCATGTATTGTCGATCATGATGTCTGTGATAGGAAGGGGAAATTCATCTTTGGGGCATGCCTCGTTCAGGTTGCGGAAGTCGATGCAGATTCGAATCTTCCCATTCTTCTTGAGGACGGTACTATATTGGTGACCCAATCAGGATGTTGCTCTTCACGAATGAAGCCGCTGGCTATTAGCTTGTTGACTTTGGCTTCGATCGTGTCCATGACGCCTGGGCGGAAGCGTCGTTGTTTTTGCTTGACTGGCTTTGCATCTGACCGTATATTGAGTTTGTGGAGAGCGATGTCAGGATTTAACCCTGGCATGTCTTCATAGCTCCAGGCGAACACATTAATGTATTCTCTGACAAGTTCTAACAGCAACTCTCGTTCTTCGTCAGTTAGGCTTTTACTGATAAAGATCGGTTTTAGAGAAGATTTGCTGTCGAGATCCACTTGTATGACCTCATCTTCAGTAGGAGGTTCTCTCAGTTCGAACCGCTTTTCCCATTGTGCGTTTAATTGCTGGGCCTATGGCTCTAGCTCAAGAATTTCGGGGATGTCTTCGTCTTCCTCGTAAGCGTCGATGAATGCCATGTTGACTGACATGACTTGTCTGAACACATCTCTGATGCTGGTATCTGAGTCGGAAGTCGGTGATCCGGTTGAATGTGACTGCCAGTCGCATTCTTCATCTGAGCTTTCAGGGGTCGTAGTAGGCGTTACATACCCTAAACCGCATCGAGTTTTGTTATAGTAGTTCCGTGGTTTGTCCGCCGGGGCTGGCGTCTTCAAAGGTAATCATCGTCCAGTGCCGTAGTTCAGTCCTGGCGTTGTCTCTAGATCATACCCATATTTCTGCATGAGATATTTGGATTGAGGGCTATAGAGATACAGAGGCAGTCTTCCAGCATCTGACCCGAAGTCGACTTCTTCCATGGCGAGAGGATGCGGGTTGTTCGTCCGGCCGAAGATGATTGGGTGGTCCCCTCCCTCGATTATTCGGTAAGCGTCTTCTACTGGAGTAAGTTGGATAGCGGTGTACACATTTGTCACCTATGTATGTAGGTGAGTGCCTATACCGTGTTCCATAGCATACATTGTACATAGCTTATTGAGCTCAGTGTAGTTCAAAGATAACCCTTTATTGATGAAGTAAGGTATCTTTTCTAGAGGGATTACATCATCTGTGGAGGGAGCGTCAGTGTGGGCAGCCACATACTTGGCTAGCTCTGGTTCCTCTTCGGCTACCCCCTGTGTGAATGAAGATTGAGAGGGCGTCCTAGTCAGCTTGATCTTCAGAGGTTCAATTGACGGAGCAGAGCGTGGGGTTGTCGGTAGACTAGCAACCCCCAGTCTGGCACTTGATGTGGAGCGAGGGGTGGCTGGTTCGCTTGAAGTGTCAGACCTCGCATCGGGGTGACGACCTTTCTTAGGCAGGCGTATCGTCAGAGGTCTATCGGAGGGATTGAGCTTCTCTATTTGGGATTGACCGACTCTCGGCAATCTGATGGTAAGTGGCCCTGTCGTGGGTCTCGGTACCTGGCCGGACCTTGGCAGCCGGATTCTCAACTGCTCTTCCTGTGCCGAGAGGCTGATCGCATCCTTACGCAGCGTGGCCGTAAGGGGTGCAAAATTGCCTGGTTTGCGAGCCTAGAGGTGGATTGTCAGAGGTTCTTCTGATCTCGTGGTTGCTTCAACATCAGTTTGTTTATTTCCTCCTTCAAGGTGCCTCTTCGACTTTTCGTATAGGCAGGAGTCCGAGTAATAAGATTCGACCCCTTTGAAGGGATCGATGTCAGCAAATTCTGTCCTCACGAAGCCGTGCTTGTCGACATATTTGAAGTATTGGTGTAGCGTGGAAGGCACGATCATGTAATCGTGTATCCAAGGGCGCCCCAAAAGGATGTTGTATGAAGTGTCGGCATCTATGACGTAGCAAGTGACTTCTGATTGGAGATCGCCAATCTGACATTTCAGACGAATTTTCCCGATTGGGTAGCTCCTGCCCGAATTGAACCCGCTGATGGCGGTGTTTGTAGGGGTCAGTCGATGCATCGGGATGCGAAAATGATGCAGTAGTCCTTTTGAAATGATGCTTATGGAAGACCCAGGGTCAATGTGCATCCGGTCTACCTTTATGTCGCCGATGTAGCCTGTGTAGTATAATGGGCGATCGTGTAGATTAGTCTTGATGAGCATGTCTTGTGGAGTGAAGACAATGTTGGGCATTGCTCCCGTACAGGCACTGTCTTGGACGTCTGCGGGCTGATTTTCTCCCGTGAGGTTGACCTGAGCCAGGTACGCGTCGGCATTTTGAAGTACATCGCTCAAGGCTGTGCGGACATCCTTCGAGAGCCTCAGGAGTTCATATAAGGACAATTTGGCCGGTGTATTGGCCAATTGCGCCAAGATGTCAAAGTTGTAGGGCCTCTCCAGCCCCTGAGATATTTCCTTTCGGAGGGATTTGTCGAAGCGAGTCTCCTTCGGCCTAGGCTTGTCGGTCGTCGAAGGCTGAGCCAGTCCCGGAGCATCCGTGGTAATGGGCGGATGATCATCAGTCGAGTTTTCAACCACAGGTTAAGATTGTGCTCCGGATCGAGTAACAACGGCCGTGACTTCCTCTTCATCTGCTGAGGTGGTACGGCAGGATCTGACTTTTCCACTTTTCTTTTTAGAAGATGGAGTGGACTGAGTTACCTCGTGGACTAGGTCCGGATGGACCCACATGATTTCCCCTCGTGATGTGGTGAGGGGTACTAGACCAGCAGCTTGAGCAGGCGGGAGATTAGCAATCTCCATCGTTGCCAGAGGGATGGGTATAACCCCGTCCTGGGTCTCTGTTGGAGGGAAGCTGCCGAATTGTACGGACACCATATTGGCTGCCACGGTTACCTCCTCGAAATTGATGGCCAGAGCGTTCGAATCGATGAGGTTCTGGATATATCGTTTCAGTTGGTAGCAGTCGTGCGTAGCATGGTGGACGTAGCGGTGGTAATGGCAGAACTTTGGGTTCTCCAGATCAGCCGGCCGAGGCTCCCATCTGGGTGGAGGAAGCTGAATCCTATCTCCTTGTATGAGCATGTCCAAGATAGGCTTGACGTGACCGTCTTCAAAAGAGTAAGTGATTTGAGGCCATTGTTTGTCCGCAGGTTGCGACTCAGGCTTCTGGGCTGTATCGGCCACCAAAGCCTGCTTGCCTCTGTTGTCCCGATTGTTGGAGGGGCTACCCCCATTGTCGTTGGTGGTGCTGGGACGCTTGCCCTTGTTCTCTTCCTCTGAGATATGTAATCCCAGTTGGCGAGCCTTCTTTAATCGTTCTTCGGCACTTGTAGCACTAATGATAAAAGCCTTCCAGTCCTTGAATTGACTCTCGCCCATCCAGAGACTGATTGTTGGGAGTAGTCTCTTTTGGCAAATTTCGATCAAGGAGGAGTCCGGGTTGCCAGATGGTAACTTCATTGCGGTTTGACGAAACCGCTCAATGTAATTCCTCGTCAGCTCTTTCTCTCCTTGAATGACGTCCATGAGGGTAGACATCGTGACGTCCTGCCCTACCTCATAGAACCTCTCCAAGAACAGGCGTTTGAAGCCAGCGAAGGAATGGATGCAATTGTCCGACAGGTTGCGGTACCAATCGAAGGCGACTCCTTCCAATGCCCCAATGAATAACCGCGTGAGGATAGCGTCATCATGGAGGAGATGGTCGGTAGTGACCTCAAAGTAAGTGATGTACCGACTTGCTGAAGTCCTGCCATCATATGGGTTGATATTGAACGGCTTATATCTTGGTGGAAAGGGAACATCCCTCCATTCAGCAGGATATGGTTGCCGTATCCTGAGGTATTGAGAGTTTTCTCGGGCATGGAACATTGCTCGGAGCTCCTGAACCTCTCTTCTTACTTCTCGGGCCTCGTCTGTCGCGGTAGGGGCCGTTATCTCGGGAGGATTGTTGCCCGGGTTCGGTGCCGCTGAATTTGAATCTACGTTGATTGTGGGACCCGTGCTTGTCTGGCCAGGTGTCACCCCCTACAGATTAGGAAGCGCCGCTTTGATCTCGTCTACAAACTTGACCAAGGCGTGTAATATGGCCTCCAAAGTGTCGATGCGCTGGCGATCACCGGAACCGCCTTGATTGCTGTCTGTCATGAACACCGTCTTCACATGAGGAGTGACGGAAGGAGTGGTGGAGGATGTACCCTCCGAGTCGTACCCGTGCATCGAGAAATCATCAGGATATGTGGGGATGTTCTCTTCAGGTTCAGACTCGGAAGGAACACTACCCCCAGCTTCGGAGCTTGCTTCGTCTAGGATGTCCTTGGGGACGTCGGTATCTGTTGTATCCGTCGGAGGATTTGCTTCCTCCAGTCCGTATTCCTGGAATGTCGGATTGTCGTGGATGTTTGGAGGAGTGCTACCCCCAGTTCCGACGACCCCCAATGTTGCAGACGACGAACTTCCTACTGCAGCAGTTTTCGTCTTCGAACGGGTGTGTTGAAATACTCCAGTGGTGGATAACCCTTTAGACGACGGTTTCTTAGGTGCAGTAGTTGACACCTTTGGGCTGGAGATGCTCGTTTTCTTCCCTCTTCCCTTGGCGAGAACTTTCTGCGCGGACTTGCAGGAGACAACAGGAGGTGCCTCGTCTTCTGAGCTCGGGTGATGTAGTCTTTGGAAGACGGATGGCCGGTCTTCCGTCACCGCCGCGTTGCTACAACAGCAGTTGACGATGATCTGGGTGCATTGATGTCCGTGTGAGGGCTCTTTACACCCCGAAGCTCCTTCTCTTTCCTTGCGTTTGTGGAGGATAACCTCACGCAGGTCAGAGGAACCACTTTGTTTGTTTGCCGCCGGGGGCTGGACTTGAGTGGTTTTATACAACTTCCCATCAGAGGCCCGCGTGATAATCAGCGGGACGCCCCGATAGTCAGAGGTTGGGGAAGTCGTCTGGACTTGATGAGCCCGCGCTGCCCTAGACTTCCTCCTTTTAGCACTTGTGGGTGCGTAATAGGAGGAGTCTAAGTCGAATACCACAGAGTCTGGATTATCATCCAGAGAATGATCAGAGTCAGGACCGTATGAAAGACGATCGAGGACTGATCGAGAGAAGCGTGGGACGGACGCTATGCGGTTAGCATTGGGTACCGTGCAGGCTGTCTGCATGCGGCTGTCTTTTGTTGTAGGATGAGTCTTTATGCGGCTAGGAGTCACGACCGTGCAGGCTGACCGCATGCGGTTGGCATCTGTGGCAGCATGGGTTTTCTGCAAGCGATTGACTTTAATAGCCGCATGAGTCTCATCCGTGCGGTTGGCAACTGTAGACGCATAAGTTATACGGCTGACAGATGTGGCCGCATGAGTTTTCTTTATGCGGTCAACGGTTGTAGCCGCATGGGCTTTCTCCCTGCGGCTAATACTCTTCTGCGGCTCGGATCGCGTAGAGTTCCTTTTTGCCCCTGCAAGTCCAGCATCATAGTGTTTTCTTCTGCCGAACTTGGGGACAGCAGAGTTGTCTACGGTCTGAAGTGGGGCCGCAGGGGAGTCTTTCTCGCCATCTTGAGCAATAGAGAGCACCCCATCAAGGGCTTGCGGAGGAGCAAATAATTTTGGTCTCCACTCTTTGCTAGCCTTTATGGTGCGGGTGCGCTTCTGGACCGGGCCAGTGCTACCTTCAGAGAGCATCTCTTTGAACGCCTGTTGGTCGAAGCGTACGACCATCTTCTGTTGTATAGAGCCAAGTTTGGCTGCGTCCGATTGCGTCACCAACTCCTCAACCGTGGAGAAGTTAGTCCCCAGCAGAGTCGCCATCGTGTTTGCCATTGATTGTAAAAGTACAGAACAATTATCGGAGGACTGAACTTAGACTCACAATACAAACTCGCTCGTACAAAGAAAGCCTAGGGACGAAAACCTAGGTACAGCAGTCTAAGTACGATTGTTTATTTTAGATTCTGGGGGGTGACGATAGAGGCTCGGGAAAGCGACGGTCGCTCTGCCTTACTCCTTGGACGATCGGTACGCAGCCTTGACTCGGAGAAGATCTGCTTCTTGCTCTCTCTCTGATTGCTCTCCTGGCTTCTCTCTCTCTGTGTATATTCTCTCTCTGACTATGGGGGAAGTCTCTCTGTGTATACGTATTCTTCTCTGGTTTTTTTCTTTTTTTTTGTATATCTCTCTATATCTCACAAGGGAATGGCACCTTGCTATTTATAATAGTGGGATGTGATCACTAGGGTTGCCAATGATTAGCTCTTGGAGATGGCGGCGGCCTGGGAATTGATCAATCCAGGCCGTTCGTTTCTGATTGTGACGAATCAGAACCATTAAGGGTAGATTACACCAAATCCCCATTAGTAATTAATGCTGATTGGCATAAATCTTCCTTATAATGATTCTCTAATATCTGCGAATAAATCAAATTTATTCTCCTGCCACGTGCCCCAGATCATTGGGATTCGACCCGATCTTGGATTGCCATAAATCTGGGAGATTGATCGGCTGAGGACACGTGTCCTGAGAGCCAATGGTGAGACTGGAACCGCGTGCAGATTGGGCCGCATGAGATTTGGGCTGCATGAATTTTGGGCCGCATAAGACTTGGGACACGTGTGAGGGCTGTCTGGGCAGTGGCCCCCTCCTTCAGACTTCTGAACCATATGATGAGCCGCATGAACCGCATAATGGTGTGTCTGCTTGAGCCGCATGGGCATGATCTTCTTGAGCCGCATAGGGATGATTCTACTCGAGCCGCATGGGACAGCTTCGCTCTGAACCGCATGGGAAGTCTTTACTTCGTGCCGTATAAGCACACCCACGTGGCAGGGCCACGTGGCATTTTGTTGCTCTCGGGGGATCGTGTCAGAGATTTTTTTCTCTTCCCTAGAGATTCATCATCATGACAGAGTCATAATTACCTGCTTTGGTGTCAGGTCTGTCAACTTTTCAGAGGGGTCAGCCGTCAAAGCAATTAATGCAGTATGGATCGGAGGGAAGCACTGTCACGCCACATATCTTCTGAGCCGTATGGAATACCTCTGGCCGCATAGCTCCTTATGCCGCATGACTCCCTGAGCTGCATGGGTCTTTCTCTAGTATTTTCCATGCTTCTACAATGTATTACTTAGTCTTGCTAGTTCTTCATTTTGTATTACTAGCTTCATGATCATCTATATATTATAGTTTGGGACGCTTTACTGTCTTATATGCTTGATGATCATATTCTTGTACTTTACTTCTTGTCTGAGACTGAGATATCTAGGATTATGTGACCTAGGATTGACTGTTGGTTTGTAGCAGTGACCCCCATCTATACAGCTTATACGTTGTTTTGGAGTACTGGAGTACTTTGGTATACGTAGCTGGCCTGGTCTGTCCCTACTTGCCAGTATTCTGGTTCTTGGGCGTGACATAGGTTTTAGTGGTGGCCCATGCAGGTCTGATTTATCAGATATGTGGGGGTTGCTGGTAGTTATCTCAGTCATAAATTCTTCTCTATTGATATCCTCAATATTACTCTTTACCTCTGATCTTTGACCTGATATCTGTTTTGATCGTTGATCTTTCTTGTTCCTTCGACCTAATTCTTGTGTCCTTAAACTTTCAGGGGCACCATTTCTGGTCCTTCTGATCGTCCTGTGCGAGCTTTGCCGATGGCAGATCAGCGTCCCTTAGTTTCGCCAGTTCAGGAGGAGCATCCGCAGTATTCGGAAGCAGAGTCTAGAGTGGACCGAAGGGCAGAGTCGCCAGTTCCTCCTGTTCAGCCAGCAGTACTAGTTCAGCCAGAGCAGCGAGAGGGTGTTGTTCGTGCACTGGTGGATGTTCTGAGAGATCTCATGGTGTCACAGCAGCGTCAGAGTGATGTTCTCACCCATTCTGTCCAGACGGCTTTGGACAGAGGTGGTGCTCAGGTCTATAATTCTGCGAGCAGCTTCAGGCGTCTTCATCCCCCGTACTTCTATGGTACAGAGGATGCTATTGTGCCTGATGCGTGGCTTCAGGATACTGAGGCCATTCTGGAGGCGGCAGGGATTCCGGCTTGGGAGCGTGTGGCAGTTGTCAAGTTGCAGCTCTTGGATTTAGCCCGCGACTGGTGGGCAGCTCATGAGGTGTCTCTTAGGGCACCAGTAGCCTGGGCCAATTTTAGCGAGAGGTTTCAGACTCGCTATTTTGATGCGGTGTCGCGTTATGATCTGCAGCAGAGGTTCATTGGCTTGCGACAGATGAGCCGGACCGTCGACGGCTATGCAGCAGAGTTCAGCCGGCTCAGTCGGTTTGCCCCTTCTTTAGTGGCGACCGAGTTGGACCGGGCGAGGAGGTTCCAACAGGGGCTTCATCTGGAGATCATATTGGTAGTTGAGCAGCATGAGTTCCAGACTTTTGATGCAGTGATGAGGGCGGCGAGGAGGCATGAGTACACCTCACAAAGGATCGTCGATAGAGTCGGAGGTCAGAAGAGGCCTCACATTCAGAGGGAATCTTCTACCTAGTCGTCAGTACCAGCTCCAGCAGTCCGAGCTTTGACGATTGGATCTCCGAGGGGACCGGTTCCGGTGGCTTCCTTTCAGCAGTCGTCTCAGCCGCGTCCTCAGCAGCAGAGACAGTCTTCTTCATTTGTTTGTTCCCATTGCAGGAAGGGAGGACATGTCTTATCAGAGTGCCGTAGGGCGCAGGGCTTGTGCCTAGCCTGTGGAGCACCGGACCACAGGATAGGTGCTTGTCCCAGGAGGAGTTCGGCTGGATCAGCATCCTTCCAGCCAGCAGTTCAGCAGTTTAGAGCACCAGCGCCGGTTCAGCAGCAGCAGGCCCAGAGGCCATTACCGACGCAGGCTCAGCAGTTCCAGCAGAGGCCTCAGCAGTATGCTCAGGCTCAGGCTCAGAGGCAGAGGGGTCCAGCGACCAGAGTTCAGGGTCAGGCTTTTACGCTTTCTATGGAGGAGGCGCTAGCAGCAGGGAAGGTGGTCGCAGGTACCATTCTTGTTCACTCTCATTCAGCTTCAGCTTTATTTGATTCTGGTGCTTCGTATTCGTTTATATCTGCACGATTTGTGACACATATTGGTGTGGAGCCAGAATCTTTACCTGTAAGGATGAATATACTTACTGGTAACGGTCTAGTAGGAGTAGATCGAGTCTATGCCTCGTGTAGAGTCATAGTATACGGGAGAGAGTTTCCCGCTAGGCTGATAGAGTTTCCTATGGGCGATTATGATGTCCTTCTAGGTATGGATTGGTTGAGTGCTCGACACGCTTCGATAGATTGCCATGCTGGCAAGGTTATCTTTCGTGTTCCGAATGAGGAGGAGTTCTCATTCTCTAGAGGCGAGGTGGAGTCTTCACCAGCGGTCATGTGGATGGCAGTAGCCGAGGAGGTTCAGTTGCCCAGAGTAGTTTGCGAGTTTTCCGATGTGTTTCCCAAGGAGCTTCCGGGTATGCCTCCAGTTCGAAAGATTGAGTATTATATTGATTTGGTTCCGGAAGCAGAGCCAGTGTCAGCGAGAGTCTATAGGATGTCTCCTTCAGAGTTGTTGGTGTTGTATCAGTCTATTGAGGAGCTTAGGACCAAGGGATTCATTCGTCCTAGTGGATCTCCTTGGGGAGCTCCAGCCCTTCTTGTGAAGAAGAAGGATGGTTCATCGCGTATGGTCATTGACTATCGTCAGCTTAACATGGTGACCGTGAAGAACAAGTATCCCTTGCCCAGGATAGATGACTTGTTCGACCAGCTTAGTAGAGCGGCTGTGTTTTCAAAGATCGATTTGCGGTCTAGGTACCATCAGATCAGAGTCAGATAGCAGGATATACCCAAGACGGCGTTTAGATCTCGATATGGCCATTGGGAGTTCCTTGTTATGCCTTTCGGAGCGACCAATGCGCCAGCGATCTTCATGGATCTCATGAATCGTATCTTCATGCCCTACTAAGACCAGTTTGTGATAGTGTTTATTGATGATATCTTGGTCTATGTCGGACTGAGGCAGAGCACGAGCATCATCTTCACGTGGTTCTTCAGATTCTTCGGGACCATCAGCTTTAAGCGAAGTTCAGCAAGTGCGATTTCTGGCTCGATCGAGTCTCTTTCTTGGGTCATATTATTGCCGGAGGTGGTGTTGAGGTGGACCCCAAGAAGGTTGAGGCTATCGAGGGTTGGCCAGTACCTCGTACAGCTTCAGATGTACACAGCTTTATGGGATTAGCAGGCTACTACAGACGGTTTGTGGCAGACTTTGCTAGGATCTCCGCACCCTTGACACGGCTGACGTGTAAGGATGTGTGCTTTGAGTGGTCAGATGCTTGTCAGGTTTCTTTTGAGAAACTCAAGCAGAGTTTGATTTCAGCTCCTATTCTAACATTACCCATCGGACCAGGTGGGTTCACGGTGTATTGTGATACGTCGGGCCGGGGACTTGGTTGTGTTCTTATGCAGTACGATCGAGTGATAGCTTTGCGTCTCGGCAGCTTTGGGACCATGAGAAGATCTATCCGACGCACGATCTTGAGTTGGCCACAGTTGTGTTTGCCCTCAAGCTCTGGAGGCATTATCTGTATGGTGATCGAGTGGAGATTTTCACTGACCATAAGAGCTTGAGGTATATGTTCACCCAGAGGGATCTGAACATGCGGCAGAGGCGGTGGCTTGAGTTACTGAAGGATTATGACGTTGATCTTCAGTATCATCCCGGGAAGGCAAACGTCGTTGCAGACGCTTTAAGCAGGAGACCCGGGGTCTATTTCTTGACGGAGCAGTGTCACCTTCTGGAGGATCTTCAGGAGATGGGCATTGAGGTAGTGCTACCTGGTGAGGCAGCTATGATGGCAGGCTTGCAGGTTCAGTCTACCATTATGGATAGGATCAGAGCAGCTCAGTCAGAGGATGCCAGGCTTCAGCAGCTCAGAGCAGATTGTGTGGCAGGGCGCAGAGCAGAGTTGTGCATCCATGAGGATGGGACACTCTGATTTGGGAGTCGTCTTTGTGTGCCGAATGGAGATATTCGACAGAAGATTATGTCGGAGGCCCACAGTTCTCAGTACTCTGTTCATCCTGGAGGGACGAAGATGTACCAAGATATTTGTTAGCATTTCTTGTGGAATGGTATGAAGAGGGAGATAGCTCGATTTGTCTTTCGATGTTTAGTTTGCCAGCAGGTCAAGGCTGAGCACCAGAGACCGGCCGGACTTCTTCAGTCTTTACCGATTCTGGAGTGGAAGTGGGATCATATTACCATGGACTTCGTGACTGGTCTTCCTAGAACCCCGACTGGTAGAGATGCCATTTGGGTTATAGTGGATCGACTCACGAAGGTTGCCCACTTCCTACCTTTCAGGATTGGTCAGTCTACAGAGCAGTTGGCCGACCTGTACATGAGGCAGATTATCAGATTGCATGGGGTGCCAGTTAGCATAGTCTCAGATCGGGATTCCAGATTCACTTCTTATTTCTGGCAGAGTCTTCAGCAGAGTCTGGGTACCCGTTTGAGTTTCAGTTCAGCATACCATCCTCAGACAGATGGTCAGTCGGAGCGTACGATTCAGACCTTGGAGAATATGCTTCGATCATGCATTCTTGACTTTAGTAGTTCTTGGGAGGATCACTTGCATTTGGTGGAGTTCTCTTACAACAATAGTTTCCAGGCGAGCATTCAGATGGCTCCTTTCGAGGCTTTGTATGGTAGGAGATGTAGGTCACCCCTAGCTTGGGATGACATTGGAGAGAGGCAGCTGCTAGGTCCAGAGATGATTGCTCAGTCAGTTGGAGTAGTCAGGCAGGTCAGAGAGCATCTCAGAGTAGCTCAGGATCGACAGCGTCATTGGGCAGATCAGCATCGACGCCATCTTGAGTTCTCTGTCGGCGATCACGTATTTCTTCGGATTTTGCCTACCCGTGGTGTCATCAGGTTTGGCGTACGGGAAAAGCTTAGCCCTAGATTTATTGGGCCGTTCGATATTCTCGAGCGAGTAGGGGATGTATCTTATCGCATTGCTCTTCCACCGTCGTTGTGTGAGGTACATGACGTGTTTCACGTATCTCAGCTACGTCGATATGTTCCGGATCCGAGCCATATCCTAGATCATTCCGAGCTGGTCGTTGGTACCGACCTATCGTATGAGGAGAGGCCTATATCCATTTTGGACCGGAGGGAGAAGATTCTCAAGAACCGGACTATCCGATTAGTTCGTGTTTCCTGGGATCATCACTCACCGGGCAAGTCGACTTGGGAGCACGAGGATGATATCCGAGCTCGTTACCCGTATCTGTTTGGCTCGTGAGGTATACTTATTTCGTATATCTATGTTCTACCTTTTTGTATGATTGTAGGAATACATGATGTCGTTGCTTACGTATGTTTAAATTGCTTCTACTTTTCTTGTATATTACTCTAGTTGGATTTCATGCTTTATGAGTTTCCCATCTTGATCCTGATAGCATGTTTTCTTGGATTTCTTGCTTGCTTTTGATTACCTTTAGGAAATTCCGAGGACAGAATTTTTCTAAGGAGGGGAGAGTTGTGAGACTCGTCTCACAGTATCGGTATTTATATATAGATACGTATTTTGCAGCGTATTTCATATTTTTTTATTTCCGAAATACTTTAAATTTTCTCAAAACTATAGGTTTTCTTCTTGATCGGCATACCGCCGGTATACCGGAGTATACCGACGGCATACCGTCCGGACATGTTTTCTACACTTTAGATATTTTTGGTTTCAGATATTTTCATAAATAATATTTCGAATATTTTTGTGAATAGTATTTAGATATTTTTGTGAATAGTACTTAGATATTTTCGTGAATAGTGTAGATGCACTCTATTATCCAATGGACAATTGGTTTTGTTTGAATGGCCATGATTGACTTAGATTTTCACACGGATCATGATCCAACGGCTAAGATTAATTCTCCCTTTATATATAAACCACTTCACTTTCTCTTTCCTCTCTCTTTTCATTCTCTTCACACTCTCTTTATTTCTTCTTCGTTTCTCTTCCCTTGGAGCTTGCCAAGAGCTTGACCTCGAGGTCTAGAGTGTAGTTTCGTGCCCCTCTTGGTGGTGGAGTAGAAGATTAGGCTTGGAGCTTAACCTAGGCAAGTACATCTTGCCAAATTCTTGAACAATAGTAATCTATTGTCATTTTTGTTTTCCTTGGTATTAAATGCTTAGAATTTTCCTAAACTCATTTTCTTAAATGTGTTTTCCTGATGATTCTCGTATATGTGCATGTTTCCAAAAATTCAATTAAACAAGATTTAATTTTCTGTTAAAACCCAATAGTGACTTAGTAGAAAAACTTGGTATTAAGAGTGATACTAGTGTTACCATCATGGATCTTGGTCACATATACATGTATGAGGTCCTTACCTAGCTAGTATACATGGATTTTGAGTTTGGTGGCAATCAGGACTCGTTTCGGTGTTCCGATAACCCCTGTTTTGAAGTATTTTGAGATATTAATCTATCAAATCTTTGAATTTTTGAAATCTAAATAGTTCCATGTTGTAGGAAATTCAATTCTATGCAATTCTGCCTTTTGAAAGTCCGAATTTCGATTTAAAATAAAGATTTTATGGCCGAAACAAGTTTTGGCAAATTTCTGAATTTTGTTGTTGTTTGAAAAATCGGTATACCGCTGGTATACCGCAGTATACCGCCGGTATGCCGTTTTTGGCACCAGAAACTTACTGTCTTTAGTCCGGTATACCGCCGGTATGCCGTTTTATGCTGTTTTTGTCCGTTTTTGCCCGTTTTGGCTCGTTTTTGTCCGCTTTTGATATTTTCTTCGACTGTAATGATTTCTTAACATGATAACATGATCTTTCTGAGTTAGATAATGATTGTACACCCTATATAGACTTGATACTAGCACATGTTCAACCATTCTATGAAATGTACTTAGCTTTAATTATTGTTTCCCACATGCCATGATTTATCCTTTGATAGACTCGTTCTTACAAGTCACGATAATTGTTGCCATGCCTTCTTGCTTACTTGATAGTGGCCTGTCATAGCGCACTCTTGATTATAGTAATGTCTAGCTTCTTGATAGTGGCTCGTAGTAGCGCACTCTTGTCTTGATATTGTCATGTCTTGTTGTGGCTTGTTGTAGTGCACAATCTTGCTTGTCTTGTCCAGTCTTGCATGTCTCATGTCTAGGATGGATTCTGCGGATTGCCACACCTAGAATCCAACAAGAAAATGTTAAGGACTAAACTACTAGCTTGATTACCTAGATCATTGGAGACTTTCCCGGTTACCTGTTGCCCTTTGATCTTGGCCCTATATATATATATATACTTGGGATTTGGAGCTATCTGTCATGATGAGCACTCTTCCAGCACACCGTCGAGTGGGGCACCTCTTTAGGACACATGTATCCTACTGCAGTGTGTCTGCTATACTTCTTTTCTTTTTGCTCGGATCATTCAGGTAGTAGCAGGCGGGTAACTGGACTTGGATTTCTCAAACTTGCATGTGTTAGTAACTAGAAATGTGACAACCCTAGTTAGCTAAAGTATCAAGCCGTACTCATTGGTTGGCCGTGATTGATGGATGTAGTTCATTCTTGTCTAGTCTAGTCTTGCTCCAGTTTATCTTATTGTAGTACTTAGCTTCCTGTCTTTCCTTACATGCTATTCTGCCTACTACATGCTCGGCTTCACCATATGCTCATATGTCCAATTTATTTACTTACTATCCTACTTGCATGTTCCAGTTTCCTTTTGTAAACACTATGGTACCAATTTAATATTCTAGTCTCGTTTACTGCTTTATCTTAGAGATGTTATAAATTGCATGCTGGTTTTAGTTCATAAGTTTGGCTTTCTTGTGGTACTTGCTATTGGGGTTCTGACCCCACTGGTTTTGCATTGACCAGATCTAGTTGAGGAGCCCGAGGATCTTCCGGACCTTCCTCTCGTTGGTGACCACCCGGAGTACCAGGGGACTTGAGTGGGTGTTCTTTCTCTTACCCACTCTTTTCTGTACATATTCTTTTGAGGCGTTTAGCCACCGAGCACGTGTTTAGCTCGTGTTTTGGACTTGACATTTGGCCTACGGGCTTAGACATGATGTTATATTTCTAGACTGCAGCTAGAGCTGATCATGTATTACTTAGTCTTGCTAGTTCTTCATTTTGTATTACTAGCTTCATGATCATCTATATATTATAGTTTGGGACGCTTTACTGTCTTATATGCTTGATAATCATATTCTTGTACTTTACTTCTTGTCTGAGACTGAGATATCTAGGATTATGTGACCTAGGATTGACAGTTGGTTTGTAGCAGTAACCCCCATCTATACAGCTTATACGTTGTTTCGGAGTACTGGAGTACTTTGGTATACGTAGCTGGCCTGGTCTGTCCCTACTTGCCAGTATTCTGGTTCTGGGGCGTGACAAATAAGCACAAATCGATTTAAAGACTTTTATAGTCGTATGCCAATAAAAGACGTAGCCTATATGGTATTCAAATATCGTAAACATATCTGAAGTCGTTTTACCGAGAATTTATGCCTCGCCAGTGTACAGCTAGCTGCAATAAACTCTTGGTTCTACGACTCAAATGTGGATACAGTAATGAATACCCTATTAGCTCTATCCAATCTTGATATAAAAATTCAAAAATATGGCAACTAAGCTATAGCTTGAGTGACATTCGATAACTCATGCTTACTTGAAATTATTTCAACTTGGGGGACATGCCACACCAGTGCGCTGCTGGCTGCAGTGAACCCGTAGTCTTGATAATTCAAATAAGTGGCGACAGTGCGCTGCTGTCTTGCCATCGCAAGTCAACGAACATTCTCTTAACTATAACTTATGAAATTTCAAAGGAGGTTCTAGAATTTCAAACAAGTTCTAAGAGGGTGTAAGTATCTGTCCTTCCGGTATGAATATCAAGTCTTGAAAAGAAAGTAATTAGTTAGGAAGGATAACTCTTGAATCCAAAAACTTAACTTAAGATTAAAGTATAGACAATTGAGTGAGAAATTATTTAAAAGATATAATCCCTTGGGTCCAAGGAAAATATAAGTGATACAAATGCATGATATGGCGATGTTTAGAGAAGACATTAGATAAAGTTGTATAAATGGTCATGATTAGGGAGAAAGTGACTGAAGGCAAAAGAAATATAAACTTTAATCTATATTTCTCTAATATTCAAGATCGAGGGAAATATGTATAAAGCACTATGCCTACTTATTACGAATATATTTATACACAAGTATAGTCTGAATAAATCCTGAAATATCATTTTAAGGAAAGGTTATCCTACTCCAATTCAAATACAAACTCAAATAGCAACAACACATCTATTATATCCAATATACAATTTATAAAAATTATTCACAAGACCAAAATGGACTATCAATATGTATACACATCCATATATCTACATGGATGTCGTTGGTCGCACTACATGACTGCCAAGGCTTGGGCTAGTTTAGAACAACCGGATCTTCTAAAAGTCGTATTTAAATAACTAATTAAATTATTTATAGAGGTCAAGGCACAACTTTGCCTGGTTTTTCTAGCTCGGACACACCTGTGGCTCGGTCTTTCCTACCATAACTAATACATTAGTCAAAGCATGTCACTGCACTATCCGTGCCATCACTTCTATTCATTTGGCACTCCAAAATTTAACCATGACTAAGATGTTACATAATAGTAAATAATTAAATTAAAAAAATTCCTAAAATTCTAAAAATCATACTTAATTCAAATAAGTAGACAGCAAAATTCCGGAAAGAGGGTCGTAAATCTACCCTCCTTCAGAAATGCTTTCGATTCAGAATACGATAGTGCATCCTTCTTCGAAAAATTATCTAACAGGATTTAGAATTCAATGAGGCCTATGTAGCAACCTTAACTACCCAAATGTCAAATTAAATTAGGGACTCCTAATCCTAATCATTCTCTTAAAATTGATTTACTCCTAGTTGTGAATGAGCATTTCCTAGTCGCAGGCTTGTAGTAGTACGACTAACTTAACTACTACCACAAGTTCGCAATCTTTTGCGAAAATAGACCTGCATGGACCACCACAAAAACTTGTCATGACCTGTACCCGATTTTTGGATACGAGACGTGTCCAAGCCAGCCTACGCCGCAGAGTCGGCGGTAGAACGCTGTCAAGCCCGCAAGGAATAAATGCTCAAAATAAACATTATTGCTCATTCACAATTCTAAATTTATTACAACATTTACAATTAAAGAAAATACAGGATTTTACAATTAAAGAAATTGATACAAATGCTTTCTATTTCTAGGTTGTCTTCAGCATATCCAAATCCTCCCAGTGCTAAGAATGATCGCGGCTAAACCTGAAAAATGATGGTTTCCAGTCAGGAATGAAACAAGTACACAAACCGACGGCAATGTAAAATACAACAGAATTAACAAGACATGAAAATAGCATATGGAATATGAAAGCTGTAAGAAAACTGATGACATAGCATGAGAGAGAAGTAAACAAGGAAAAACTAATAAAAGACATCTACCTAGGTGGTGTGAAATATCTGTTTCAACATGTGAACGGCTAGGGGGTAAAATACGGCTCACTGCACGTGTCGTGTGCAGCTGCTATCGTTCAAGATTAGACATATTGGGATATTTCTGGATAGTCCACATGTATACTAAGATATTTCCCCTCCCGACAACTCCGTGTGACGAGCGTGTCAACAAGCAGCAAGATATATGTATGGACATGAAATGAAAAGACTACTATGAATCGAAAAGCAATCAGAAAGTGCACTTGCCTGAGGTCCTTAGCTGGAGAAACCAATAATACCATACCACTCAATGAGCCACAATCAATCAACACATGTAGAAGTCTCCGTATGCTGAAATAAATAGTACCAACGCTCTCAGAATAGTCAAATTAGCTAGGATTGTCTGTCCTTAAGTCCAATTCTGGACACAGGGGTAAAACGGTAATTTTGGGCAAAAACGATGTCCGCCATTGGACCCGCTTTGCACCAAAAAGCGTGCCAGAGTCAACGGTCTCTAAAGTCGTCAAACTACATGTCTACGGATCCGATTTTCCGATACGAACCCAACCGTATGTCCAGAGTTGGATTCCGGCGGGCCGTGCACAAAATCGTCCGTTGAGTCCAATTAGCCACTATCAATGTGAAGTGGTCCGAATCACCAGAAATTTGAACCTATATATATATAAATTTGGAAAACATATACATATTTTAAAAGTCCAATAAAATTTGCGGTGCCAAAAGCTTTAGATCTTAAGGCCTAATTATATATTTTTGTTACAATATAATTTAAAAATATTATTTATCAAATTCTCAAAAATAATAATGTCATTAATAGCAAAACATTAGTATTTCACAATAACACTATTAATAATAATAATAGCATATTCATACCTATTCTTTAATAAAACATTCTAACTATACCTATACTTTTAATCAATTCGATTAAAGTGACTTTAACAAATGTATATAAAAATCTATTTTGTCTTCCTCTTTTACTGTGCCTTCAATAGTTTTAAGTGTTGTTGCTCTTTCCTTTTGGAAAGAGAACAACAGCACAGTTCGAGAGAAATGGAAGGGAGAGCGAGGGAAGAAGCTCACCTGAGGAGAAAAGCGTGGGATCGGCGGTTGGCGCTCCGGAACGAGAGCGGAGGGGTAACGGTCCGGTGGCAGACCCAGGCGTTGTCCAGCCCGGTCTTGCGGCGCACGGGAGCCACTCGCGGGGAGGTTCGAGTTCACCCCTGGCCGCGGCCGGTCGCGCTCGATGAGGCTGAAGGATGGCTCAAGCACGGTGGGACTCGTGCTCGGCGGAGGAGGCGCATCGGTGGTCGTCCGCCTGGGAGAGCGCACGGCGCTGGAGGAGTCTCGCGGAGGGCGGCGTGCGGGTCCTGGCGAGGGGATCGCGATGTCGGTGGAGAACCGGAGAGGCACGGCGGCGCGAACAGCCCCGAGATTCGTGCCCGAAGCTGACACATGCGACGCTGCAGGCGGAGTGAAGGCAGCGGACACTGGTCGCTGCCCTCGGGAAGACACAGATCGGCGCTCGTCGACGAAGACGTCGACTCGGCCAGCGACGAAAGCTCGTGCTCACCGGAGGTGCGACGCTGGACGGGAAGCGGACAGGTGAGGGAAGTAGGATTTTTATTATTGTTGTGGATGGTGTCGATGTGTTCGGCAGTTGGACGCAAGATCGGTGTAAGGAATTGATGAAGGAAATGATGACACGGACACACGGGTCCGGACACGGATGATATTCTAATCTCTGTGGTGGACACAGACACAACCGGACACAAATATGTTGTTGGCTGTGTTGTGGTGGCAACGGTGGTGACGATGGTGGTGGGTTTTGACGGGGTCGGAGTTGTCCCGGTTGGTGGGCGATGATGGCAGTGGTAGCTATAGGTTATAAGGCTCGGGAAGACGGGAGGATGTTGGTAGAGGCAGGGAAGGCTTCGGTGACTACTCCTACATATACCCCTTTTTTTTCCTTTTATCATGCGGAAAGGGATTGATGATGCTGGTACATGCATCTAGAGGAAATATAGGATATGATTCTATTTTAAAATAAATATTTGATACTATCCAGTAATGACCAATTAAATGGTCAACCTAATAGTAAGAATAATTTAAATCCCAAATTTAATATTATCAAGTAGTTTGAAAATAGATTTCCACAAATACCAACCTCTTTTAAAATACTAGATTTTGTTGATCACTGAGCCAAAAATCAATTTTGATTTCTAATACTTGATTACCCGAATAATTCAAAATTTGAAATTAATATCATCAATAAATTTAATTAACATAATAATTTCCAAAATATATTTTGTTAATATCTAATATTATTAAACAATATTTAAAACGGATTTTGTAAAATAACAATAAAACAAATACTTATAAATAATTAAGCAATTATTCCTAGAAGTATATAAATAATTTCGGTAAAACTCTTTTCCTCTACAATAGAATTAAAATAAATAAAAATATGTATATATATACTTCCTACCTGGAAAACTAAAATCTAAAAATATAAAAATTCAAGAAGCGGGCTTAAATGGTAATCATAAATTTTATAAGTAGTTTGAAGCACAAAGTTAATGCAAAATATCTTATACTAAATTTTAAGGAAATATTCACTTTAAATTACGCGAAGTAAAATAAATCAATTTTTAGGAAATTACTTTCAATGCAATATTGAACATAAATTGGCAAACCATTTTGTCCATAAAATATTTATAATCTCCAAAAATTTCTTTGAAAACCAATCCATTTGAAAGTCCAAAATAATAATCTAGGCATAAAATAACTAAGATAAATTAGTTCTTTAAATTTAAACTAGTTTTTGATAAAAGTGTAAATCAAACAAATCGTTCACAACGTCTCGACGACATTATCTTTAAGCACAATAAATATAATAAAAATAAAAATTTTGAAAAATTTGGGAAGAGGAGTTACAATAAACAATCCACAGCATTCATGAATGTTATAAACCATCTACAGCATTCAAGAACGCTATAATGTTATAGCGTTCACATACTATAGCGGAGCAATTATAGCAGATGAAATACGCTATAGTAGGCTTTCTATAGCGTTCGACACATGCTATTGTAGGCCATATTTGTTGTAGTGACCCCATGTGCACACCTCAACACATGTAAAGTATTATATTGATATACTCACTTGGTGGTGATGTGGGACGAATTAACTCTAGTCCAAAGACAAAAACACCAATAATCCTCCATATATCTCAATATATGTAGGTTGAGTGTTCCCCACAGTGTGTCCATTATGCATAAGGATAGATGTTACTTCGACTTGAATCTTTTCGTATGGTTCAAACAACCATATGATACAAGAATGGACTAAGCCTTAAATTATGCAGCATAGATACAATTCTCCCCACCAACATAATAACATCATCTGTGCTTTCGGTTGCACATTAAAGGTCCTGTGTCGACCTGATTTTAGTATATGTTTATTAGGTGTCTACAAATTTACCCTCAAGAGACGGCATATATCTCTTTCATACACTATAGGTGAGTTTCTTTAAAGAGTCATGGCATGAAGCTTTTCGCTTCCTTGCAGTGCTACGCGACCATGACATGGTCCAAAGCTGAGGCTATACATGTCGTACCACTGTAGCATGAGGACCTAGCCTCTTTGTAGTACCAAGCTACCCAGTATGAAGCCTTTTACTTCCTTGTAGTGTTACATCGTTGTGACATAGCTCGCGTAGCCGAGGCTTTACTATTTCTAGGTACCTCATGGTGGTGTCACACCACTGTAACATGAGGCCACCGGCCTCTTTGTAGTGCTGTCTACCACTCTTCATTATACAGCATTAGGCTATTTGACTATGTGCAGTGCTACGCCACTATGACATGGCTCGAAGTTGAGGCTTTACCCACTTAAGGTACCTCATGGTGGTATCTGAAGTACGTGTAGGCAACTCTAGAGGGGGTTGAATAGAGTACTTGTAAAAATAATGATCAATTAAAAATCAACTATATTCAATCCCAACTAGTAAATAGTTAATCAGAGTATAATACAGAAATAAAGTGGAGATTAGAAAGCATACGCAGACACAGCAATTTTTAACCTGGTTTCCCTCGTGGAGGACTAGTCCAAGCCTGAGAACTCTAGCTCAGGATTGAAATTCACTATTTGTAAAATAGATTTACAACCACGTGCCTTTATACAGAAGAGCACGCCAACTTCTTAAAAAGATTGTTGAGGCGAAACTTGGAATTTTCCAAGTGACTTCTTGAAGACTCTTGCACAAAACTTCTAATTGACTCTCACCGAGCACCTTGTAGTCTTGGGAAGTTTTGTGGCTAGTAGATAAGAAAAGTATGGCTCTTTGGGACGTAAATGCTGTAAGAGAGAAAGGATGAGAAGATTGGATGGATTGAATTGGTAGAAAATGGTGCCTTATACACTAGTCCTGGGAGGCAGAGTTCGGCCAGAAATCTTTCCAAAATTCAAAAAATTATGGCCGTTGGACAACTTGCAATGAGAAATCCCTAAAAATTATCACCTATTAGGAGACAAAGTTCAGCCCGAACTCTGTGTGGGGGCAGAGTTCGGCCCGAACTGTGCCTCCTAGGAGACAGAATTGCTCAATGGGCTAAATGGGCTTTGGCAGTTTGGCTTTTTATTTGTGGGGCTTTTTGGTTATCTAGTCTGTGGTTGAGGTACTCAGTGCGACTCAATTTACAATAGCCTAGACTCAAATAAAATATAAAAATACAGACTTTCGAAGACAAGTTCCAGCAGTGTTCGTCGAGCAGTCGTCGATGATGATTGTCCGACTTGATGTGTGTAAGTCGTCTGTTTTGTAGATTTGGTGACAATGTATGTGTCGAGTTGGATCATGTCAAATATCAATTTATTAATTATCAATATTAGGTTGACTGCGATCCAGTTTGGGTCAACAATCTTTCCTATTTTGATAATTGACAAAATTGTGATATTTGCGTGTCGCAACATTCATACCTGGACACATATATTGCTTCCCCGTAGATGGATAAGTCGGCTCCCCCGTAAATAGAGAAGTCTTGATACAAGTACTAGTCCAAACAATATAGCACCAGTGTAGCACAATATAGCACAAGTATTTATCTAAAAATAGTGAAGCAAGTATCACATATATATCTCCCCCTTTGATATTTAGCGAAATAAAATAGAAGCTCCCCCATAAAAACATAACCATGGTAAAAATATGCAATCACATAACCAAGCTCAAGTCCAACGTAAAAGATAACTAGTAAATCATCCAAATAGAAGCCATAAAAACATAAAGTAGTACAAAGCATAGTGTTCAACTACATAATCATTGAATGAAAATAACAAAGTGCATAAACAAAAGACATCCGAAGAATCAGCAACATCATAAAAATGGACCACGGTCGTCATGTAGCACAGAAAGGTCCAGCAGAGTCGGATGGGCCGCTGGTAGAGCGACGAGGATCAAAAATGCCGTATCTGGATCCAAATACCTTCCGACCCAGGCGTCATCGATACGATAACCTTCGTAAGAAGGGTCTCGTACCATGGGGTAAGACACCGTAGGATGAGAGGCCAAAGAGTACTGGATGTCATGCAGAGAGTTGTTGATGGCCGACATCTGTAAGGTGGTGCGATAGTCCATCTGAGTCCAGTGATCGTCCTCCAAGAGGAAATGAACACGCAGCATAGTCTGAATAGACTCAAGAGTAGCAGGTGGCTCGGGCGCAGGTTGCCTAAGAGTAGGAGGATCAGCCTGAGCATCAGACTCGGAATGCTCAGACTCAGCAGGAGACTCAACAGCTGCTATAAGCTGTCTTGCCTTAGACAGATAGGCAGGGGCTGGAAGGAACTGGCACTCATCAAGAGGAACATGGAACGCACGAAAAATTATCGGCAAATATAGGGCGTAGACCAATGATCGAGGTTTCTTCCATGCACTAATCATCCAGTCCATCATAGTACGCGAAAAGTTAAAAGAAACATAGAAGTGGAGATGATAAAGTGCAGAGATCTTAATATAAGATACTTTATCAGTCGATCTCACTTTGGGCAAGATCGTGGAGAAAATGATACGATGAAGTTCAAAGAAATACGGGTTAAGAAATTTAGCAAGTAGCTTGCGTGGACGAGTGTTGGGAGTACACAAATCATCCTTGAAACTCTCAAGGGATGATCCATCGGGAAATTGAAACTTGCGTGCATCGACAAGTTTCTCCCAAGAGTTGGGTTCCGGGATCTCGAGATATTTTGCAAGCTCAAAATCATCAAAAGTAATATCGATACCGGCGACACGAGAATAGATTCGTGTGTCATCAAAGGTGAGATTACAGTAAAACATTTGGATAGCATTTAAGTATATAAGAGATGATGTAGAAACTAACTCATCGAGACAAAGATCATGGAACAATGAGTCATAAGCCAAAAATATTGTAAAATTCATAAGATGACCCGCATACACACTCCTTGAATGAAAGTCATTGAACAATTCATTGGAAGCCTCCAATGATACAAAAATTTGTTCATTGAATATGTTGGGTTCATGAGGTGGTAGTGGATTAAAAAGTGGATGGATTGGAGGAGCAAGAAGAGGAGGAGGATTGGATGATGAAGCACCTTCACTCCTTCGTCTCTTGCCTCTTCTAAAAAGTCTAGGAGCCATGGAGAATTTAAAATAATTGACAAGGAAATAGAAAGGAATATGAAATTATACCTCACAAAGTTGAGAAAAGATGGAAGAGATCTCCCCAAAAGCTTGAAATCTTAAGTTTGGAAAGAAAGAGAGCCCTAAAAGTAGAGTTTCTAGGGTTAGGGTTTGAGAAATTTGTGTTTGGAGGAAGGTGGAAGATGAACAAAGTGAAGAGAGAGGGTTGATTCTCGGTTTTAAGAAGGTTAGGAGCAGCCAAGCGGGTTAAATCAGGACCATTGGATCAAATCAATGGATGGCTGAGCATCAAGGAAGGTTCTCTGACCAGGGACACAGAGTTCGGCACAAACTCTGTGTGGGGCAGAGTTCGGCCCGAACTCTGCCTCCATGGGTACAGAACACAGGAAAGTTGAAAAAATACCTAAGTGTTGGTTCAAAATGAATGGAATTTTGAAAGTTTGAAAAGCGGCAAATTTTTGTTGAAAAAATAATAGAATTTAGAAATTTTGAATTAACTAAGTTATAAATAAAATTAAACCATATAATAAACAAGGATTTATGACAACAACCATTACGATGAGACTGCCATGGGGTTGTTGTAGGGGCCGGATCCCATCTAGCGGTAGTCCGAAGACTAGTGCACCGTGTCGCTTAGGCTTTTACGCCTTATTGTCAGAAGGACCCTTTCGGCTTGTATCCATAGCAAGGTCACCATAAAGATATATGTCATAATCATTATTTACGCAGGCTAATTTATTTAATGACCGTTTCGTCCAAAATTCCTAATTCATGACAAAGAAAGTTGAACCGATCTTCGGCCAGAGGTTTGGTAAAGAAGTCTGCTAGCTGATGTTCAGTGTCTATGAATTATAAATTAATTGTGCCTTATTGTTGATGATCACGCAAAAAGTGATGTCTAATCTCTTTGTGTTTAGTACGTGAGTGACAAACAGGGTTCTTGGTCAGATTAATGGCACTAGTGTTATCGCAGAAAATAGGTATGTGCTTGAAACATAAGTTGTAGTCTTCAAGGGTTTGTCGCATCCACAGAATCTGTGCACAACAACGACCAGCTGTGATGTATTCAGCTTCTATTATGGATAGTGCGACAGAGTTCTGCTTCCTGCTAAACCATAAGACTAATGTCTTTCCTAGCAAATGACACGTGCCGCTGGTACTCTTACGGTCGACTTTGTATCCCGTAAAATTAGCATCAGAATATCCGATTAAATCAAAGGAAGTGGTCTTGGGATACCACAAGCCTACCGTAATAGTTCCTTTAAGGTATCTAAAGATAAGCTTAACTGCGGTCATGTGTGATTCCTTAGGATTGGCTTAGTATCTAGCATATAAGTAAATACTGAACATAATGTCAGGGCGACTAGCAGTTAAATATAATAAACTACCAATCATACCTCGATACTTACGTGATCGACCAGTTTGCCGCTTTCATCAGGTTCCAGCTTTGTGGTAGTAGCCAAAGGGGTGCTGATAGGTTTGATGCTGTCAATCTCAAACTTCTTTAGCATATCCTTGACATATTTCGATTGACTGATGAAGACGCCTTGTGAGAGTTGTTTGATTTGCAATCCAAAGAAGTAGTTGAGCTCCCCCATCATGCTCATCTCAAACTCATCCTGCATACACTTGGCAAATTCCTTGCATAGACCCTCATTAGTAGATCCAAAAATAATGTCATCAAAATATATTTGAACTAAAAGAATTGTGTCATCAAGAGATTTTATAAACACTGTAGTGTCCACTTTTCCTTTTGAAAAACCTTTATCTAGTAAGAAAGTACTCAGACGATCATACCAAGCTCGAGGAGCTTGTTTGAGGTCATAGAGAGCTTTCCTAATTTTAAAAATATGGTCGAGAAATTTGTGATTTTTGAAACTAGGTAGTTGTTTAACAAAAACTTCTTCCTTGATAAAATCGTTTAGAAAAGCACTTTTCACATCCATTTGGAAAAGTTTAAATTTTGAAAATTTGCAAATGTACAAAGCAACCGAATGGATTCTAGTCGGGCAACAGGAGCATACGTCTCATCATAATCGATGCCCTCCTCTTGATTCTATCCTTGGGCTACGAGACAAGCTTTGTTGCGAGTGACTGAACCGTCCTCGTTTACTTTGTTACGAAAAACCCATTTAGTGCCAATTATTGAGTAGCCAGTAGGTTTAGGAACAAGCTCCCAAACTTGGCTTCTCTCAAATTGGTTGAGTTCTTCTTGCATTGCGGAAATCAAAAATTCATTATTAAAAGCTTCTAAAATGTTTTTCGGTTCTATTTAAGAAATGAATGCAGTGCTAGCTATAGTGTCTCTAACAGAGGATCGAGTAGTTACCCCTTTTGATATTTCACCTAATACCAAGTCCTTTGGATAAGAGGGAGTAAATTGGAACTTCTTTGGTAATTCTTTTGGAGAGCTGGTTTCAGACATTGCATTTATTGATGTCGAAGTAGATGGTTCATCATCGTCATTGGGAATAATAGATGTACTATTGTCCTTATCAAAAGTTACAAGTAGACTCTTTAACAATCATGGAGCGCTTGTTGAACACTCTATATCCTTTACTCTTGGCCGCATAGCCAAGAAGAATACCTTCATCAGCTTTGGCATCAAATTTGCCTAAGTTGTCTTTGGTAATCAGGATAAAACAACGACAATCGAACACTCTAAAATAAGGAACATTAGGAGTTCTACCAAACCAAAGCTCATAGGGTGTATTCTTCAAAATGGGTCGAATCAACACCCTATTTAAAACATGGCACGCTGTGCTGACAGCTTCTGTCCAAAAGTATTTCGGAAGAGAGAATTGATTTAGCATAGCTCTAGCTATATCGCCAAGAGTTCTATTCTTCCGCTCCACAACACCATTTTGTTGAGGAGTTCTAGGACACGAAAATTCATGACTAAAACCATTTGATTCACAAAAATTTTCAAAATTAGAATTTTCGAATTCACCACCATAATTACTTCTGATACGAGTAATCATGTAGCCTTTTTCGGTTTAGACCTTTTTAGCAAATACTTTGAAAACAGAAATAGTATCACTTTTGTTTATAAGAAAGAAAACCCATGTAAATCTTGAAAAATTATCTGCAATAACAAAAGCATAGAGTTTTTCGCCAAGACTGGCTACTCTACTAGGACCAAATAAGTCCATATAAAATAATTGCAAAGGTCGAGTAGTACTTACAGTGTTTATGGATTTAAATGAAGATTTGGAAGCCTTATTCATTTCACATTCGGCACATACCGTGTCTTTCTTGAATGTGATATCCTGCAGTCCTCTGACTAGCTTCTTTGTGGATAGTCTGGATATAATATCTATATTAGCATGACCAAGACGCTGATGCCATAGGAGCTTTTCGTCTTTGTGAGTGTAAAGGCATCTTCCTACACTATTAGTATCACTAGATAGATAGAAAATATAAATGTTATCTTTCCTTATCCCCTCAAAAGCGATATCTCCAATTGATCGATCATAGATAAAGCATTTAGTTTTCCCGAAGTTAATATCATAACCGTGATCAGCAAGATGACAAATGCTGAGCAAGTTATGCTTTAACTCAGTCACTAAACAGACATTGTTAATGACAGAAGAGGGAGGATAACCAATTGTACCGTTACCTATGATGTAGCCTTTAAGATTATTGATGAAGGAAACGTATCCTTTCTTTTTCATCGATAGTGTTGCGAATAGATTTGTATTTCCAGTTATATGGCGAAAGAATCCACTATCGAGAATCCACTTGCTTCTAGTTGAGGAGGGAAGGTCCACCTATACCACGAGTAGATGTGACCTTTCGTACCCAGATTCTTTTAGGTCCTGACAGGTTAGACTTTGGTACCCATGCATATATATTTCTATCAACTAATCTTCTAATCCTACATTGTGGAGAAATGTATCCATGTAGGTTACAATATGTGCATCTAGCATGTATGTTTTTACTAGGTTCATGTTGATAGTGGTGTCTATGAGTAGGGCGATGATAGCTACATGCAGCAGTAGTGTAAGTATGGTGACTGTGTGCAGCAGTAGGGTAACTATAATGATCATAGTGACTGTGTGCAATAGCAGGGTAACTATAATGATTATAGTAACTTTGTGCAGCAGCATGATGATGATAATGATTACGTGTATGTGTCTTACGTGCTGCATGTGAATAGGTGTACATAAAAGCATAATTTTGTTTAGCGTGTGGATGAGTGTTCTTACGGTGACGTGTCTTTTTGTGTTGAGTTGGCACGTGTTTGTACGTGTTGTATTGTGACTATGAGACTGAACTTGCAGTTGTACAACCTGTTTGTCCAGTTTAATCTCTAATTTCTTAGAGACAGCATTCAACTCATCACATTTAGCAATAAGACCGTGAATTGTACCTGTAGCAATTTTGAACTTGTTTTTCTCTTCAGCAAGTTCTTTGTTTAATGTCGTGATCTCAAGTGTTTGTTTCTCAATGATTGATTCAACATCGTGTAAGCTTAATTTAAGCTTGGATACCTCTTCAGTGTTTTTCGTGGGTGTAGTATTTCTAACATCTTCTAGTAAACATGAAAGTCTATGGATCTCGGTTTCGTAGTCCTTGATCTTATTCTTTGCATGTTCATATTTATTGATTACTTTTTTATGATCATCAAGTATATCACCAAAGGCATCACCAAGTTCATCAAATAAGAAATTATTATAAGAATCTTATACCTTTTCTGAAGTCGCCATTAGATAGACGTTAGTCGTGTTTTGTGGAGAGTCTTCTTCCTCGTCTGAATCACTAGCCTCGCTTTCATGCCAGATGCTAGTATTGGCATACTTCCTTATAGTAGGCTTCTTGTACGGCTTCTCATATCTGCTTCCCTTCTTTGCTAGGGGACAATCTTTCTTGACATGTCCCGTCTTTTTGCATCTGAAGCAGGTGGGTTCTTCCTCATCGTCTCTTTGTTCTCTCTTCTTTTTGTTGAAGCGTAGAAACTTTTTAAAGTTTTGAACTAAGAGAGCTTGATCGTCACCTTCGGAGTCATCATCATCGGTGTCTTCTGAGCTGGTTCTTCGGTGATGAGCTCTCAATGCAATCTCTTTCTCTTTTGGAGCTATTTCTTCGAAGTCTTTTAGATCGAGCTCATGCGTCATCAACTTGCCCATCAATATTTCTAGTGACAATGTCGTGAGATCATTGCCTTCGATGATCTCCGTGACTTTGGGGGTGGCAATCCTCGTAGCACTTTGCGTATCTTCTCATGGTTGGAATAATCTTTTCCAAGAGAGGATAGCGGGTTGACGACGTCGAGGAATCTAGTAAACATTTGAGTGATCGTCTCATTAGGCTTTATCTTGAAAGCCTCATACTCCAATGTCAGACAGCTGATTTTTGATTTTTTGACTTGCGTGGTCCCTCATGAGTCACCTCCAAAAGTTTCCATACTTCATGCGAGGTGGTGCATGTGGAGACCCTATTGAATTCAGTCCTGTCTATGGCACAGAAAAGAGCATTAATAGCCCTAGCGTCTAGACTTGTATGTTTCTTCTCCTGATCAGTATACTTGTCGTAGGATTTCTCGACGAGACATCCCTCGATAGTTATTCTGGGAGGTTTCTTGTAGACATCAGTGACTACAGTCTATAGGTCAAAGTCTAAAGACTTAAGATAAAAACTTATTCTAGTCTTCCAATAAGTGTAGTTGGTCCCATCAAATAGGGGTGGCCTATTTGTGGATTGACCCTCACCATAGTTGGTAGAGATGGGTTGTGTGGTTTCCATGGATCAACTCTAGGATATAAATCCTGTATCAAGAGAACAGAGCTCTGATACCAATTGAAGTATGTGTAGGCAACTCTAGAGGGGGGTGAATAGAGTACTTGTGAAAATAATGATCAATTAAAAAATCAACTCTATTCAATCCCAACTAGTAAATAATTAATTAGAGTATAATAAGGAAATAAAGTGGAGATTAGAAAGCATACCCAGACACAGCAATTTTTAACCTGGTTTCCCTCATGAAGGACTTGTCCAGGCCTGAGAACTCTAGCTCAGGATTGAAATCCACTATTTGTGAAATAGCTTTACAACCACATGCCTTTACACAAAAGAGCATGCCAACTTCTTGAAAAGATAGCTGAGGCAAAACTTAAAATTTTCTAACTGACTTCTTGAAGACTCTTGCTCAAAACTTCTAATTGACTCGCACCGAGCACCTTGTAGACTTGGGAAGTTTTGTGGCTAGTAGATTAGAAGAGTATGGCTCTTTGGGATGTATAGGCTATAAGAGAGGAGAGATGAGAAGATTGGATGGATTGAAATGGGAGAAAAGGGTGCCTATATATACTAGTCCTGGGAGGCAGAGTTCGGCAAGAACTCTGTCCAAAATTTAAAAAATTATGGCCGTTGGACAACTTGCAATAAGGAATCCCTAAAAATTAGCTCCTGGAAATTAGGAGACAGAGTTCGGCCCGAACTCTGTGTGGGGGCAGAGTTCGGCCCGAAATCTGTCTCCTAGGAGACAGATTTACTCAATGGGCTAAATGGACTTTGGCAGTTTGGCTTTTTGTTTGTGGGGCTTTTTGGTTATCTAGTCTATGGTTAAGGTACTCAGTGCGACTTAACATACAATAGCCTAGACTCAAATAAAATATAAAAATACAGACTTCTGAAGACAAGTTCTAGCAGTGTTCGTCAAGCAGTCGTCGATAATGATTGTCCGACTTAATGTGTGTAAGTCGTCTATTTTGTAGCTTTGATGACAATGTATGTGTTGAGTTGGATTATGTCAAATATTGATTTGTTAATTATCAAGATTAGGTTGATTGTGATCTAGTTTGGGTCAACAGTATCATCCAACAGTAGCATGGAGTACTATGCTCCTTAGTAGTGATGTGCTACTCATGCTTCCTGTAAGGTACGTCGGACATTCAAAATGCCCAAAAACTCATTAAGGCGTCTAAGCCATCCTTCCATGCGGCTTTTGTTTTATATAATAAATAAACAGTAGAAAATAATGGCTCTGGGTCCGTAATCCATCAATGTCTCAGAGGACTACCCAATATTCCTGATATTCTTCCAATCAATGGTCCTTCTTGAAACCAAAAGCTAGATGCCTAGTAGATTTCTCTTTGAACTAATAGCAATAAAACTTTATAGTGGAATTACAAAGACACAATATTAGAATGTCTTCATGCCCATTTTTTGCTGAGTCTGTAACCAGCTGGTGCTTGAGACCTTTGGTCAACGGTCCGCCAGATTCTCTTGGCTCAGAACATCAACCATGTAATGACTCATCTTTTAAAAAGATCATTATCCGCCTTGTGCCTTAGTCATACACTTCTCTTCTTACTATTGAAGAGGTTATTTGATGCCACCACTAGAGTCGCCTGGTTGTCTTAGTAAATCGGCACCGCCGAAATATGCCGACCAACTAATAGAATATCATACATGAGCTCCCGAAGCCATTTTGCTTCATCTGTTGTAGTTGCTAGTACATGGAACTCATATTCTATAAAAGATAACACAATTGTCTCGATGCAATCTATCGCATGTCATCAAATGGTTCGACATAGCTATAGCTAAGTGGTATCGCATATACTACTCAGAAATCGAGCCTATTGTTATCGATACAAATGTTTCGATGCACTGATCGTATAAGCGGTATGGATATACCACTCATAAATCGAGTCATTCCTCTCGCGATATACTAAACGTTGGTCCGACATATATTTCGATCTAACCGAGACTTGGTGCTCATACCAATCACAAACACAACATTCGCTAACTCAAATGCTCAATTCTAAATTCGACCAACATAAATGTTTTATGTTCGCCTACTCGATGCTTGACACAACTCGACCAACTTACATATTCGTCTACTCAAGTTCGACTAGAGACCAACCGACTCGCTACTATCGCTCCACAATTTCTCAATCTCATTCGTTGTAACTCGTGCAATGATTCATCTTTTGATACTCAAGGCCATTACTCGAATATAATTTAACGCATTCGCTATACATTAACATAGCCATATAACATGTATTATTCTACTTATCGATTTTGTCACACTGATGCACAATTATCTCGCGACGTGTTGTGCTGATGCAACAAACATCGTACGACTCATTGCACTTAATGCAACCAATATTTTGTAGCATTACTTGACATTCACGTTAGTCTCCAACATATGCTGCAAGACACACACAAGTATTTAGACTTATTGTATAGAACATCCAGTATAGCATCGAGCAGATCCATGAGCCATGCGATTGTAGAAACAACTTAGGGCCAACTAATTTCGCTAGCGGAAGCAATTCAGGGTTCAAGAGATTCAAAAGATCCGTTCGAGGTCCAAAGGATAGAACTACTCTGATACCACTTTGTCATGTCCCGACCTTAGAAATCGTTCGTCCTCGCATTGATTTCACCCAAATCCATCGTCTTCGTTTAGGATATGATGTCGCACGAGTCTAGAGTTGCACTTGTGCAAGATAAGATGACAGATTCTCAAAATGGTTGTCTCAATTCTAAGTAAGCAGTAAGTGGAGACATTATACAAAATAAATCTTTATTGACAATAAAGCAGATTTCAAAGGCTTTGAATAGCCCAACTGAAAATGCCAATTGACTTACAACATTCATGATCTCTCTAACTCATAAAGAATCTTGTTCTATCATCACGTCTTCTATAGCACATTCAATGACCCACAGCCGAAACATGTTCAAGTTGCACGCCGAGCTCCAGCGCGGTTGCACACCTCAAAATGCTAAAGAACTCCATGCCTTAGCGCATCTAACCAAAAATATGCCACGAGCAGGCAATTCTCTGAACCTACAAGCAATCTTATAGGGAGTCAGTACTAATCCTCTCAGGTACCGATGAGACTCACTCGCCTAAACCAACACTAAGTAATTTAGTGAAACATATCTAATTTGGTGGTCTTTCTATTATTGCCTTAGGATCAATTTTATGGCAAGATTTCAAGCAGTAAAGCATGTTTAGAATACAACTGAATCATAAATGTGTCCAGTACCATATCACAGCAATAGACATTATTAGCCACATAATGAACATCAACATAATAATCGTGCACATCTCCATCTCGAATCGCCAATCTTGTAAACTAACAACAATTTACGTAACCGAACAACATTTCTAGCATAATCATAAGGATGGCAGGACCTGCGCCTGTACCCAATTCTAATCTCAGCCCATCGGCCCTTTAGTATGAAAGGTTATGGCGTACCATGCCATAATGGATCGTATCTTAAAGTAAGTCGATGATCGCTCCCCATACGGGTTGCTAGCCACATATCTGAAGGATCCGAACTTACTAGTATTGTGGCTTATCACATCAGTGGTCTATCACACTCTATCATAATGAAGAACACTACAAATACCAATCTCAATTCCCTCATAGGTCGAATGGTCTCGGTGCCCCGATCGTAAATAGTTTGAGGGATACCAAAACCTATGCACAGGTTATTCAAGTCCATTGACCATGCAATACGTACAAAATTTCAGAAGCCATCACAAGCACCTTCTTAAGTCCAACTCAAAAACTATATCAACTCACGACAACATCATCATATCTTAAGTTCCATCGCCACTATGCTCTAATACATCCATATTGATGCACAATGCCCCCAATAGGCAATATCTACTAAACCAACTATTCTTATGTTCTTTGCATAATAGTATTTCCTTGACAATTGTGCCACAACTACATACTTTGACGCACGAAGTATATCTTTCAATGTTTTGATAGTTTCGTGGTGTTTGTGCCGAAATTTGTCTCCTACGCTTATGCCATCCATACGCATATTCTTCATGCACCGATGCACGCTTGATGTCATCATTAAATATTTCTAGGCCTAGTATTCAATGTTCTCTAAGTCGTGCATGTGATGCACGTCTCGATATTGTCTTTCACTATTCTACAACCAATGTCCTATCGCAACTCGTGCACTTGATGCATGTCGTCTCAATTGTTCAATGTTCAATATTATATCTTAATGTTCGACGCATAATAAAACTTTTACACATTTGAGCCATGCCTGTGGACTCCTTTAGGCGCATATAATGTACATTTTATTAGGCATGAAGGACTAGGGAAGAAGGGTCTAATCTCGCCCACCTTAAGCCGATACGTCTTATCATTTCCGAGCCGATGCAGCTTGATTACTTAACTTATTGCACGGCCAACTCATTTTACATAGCCATTCCAACGAACTAACATACTGATTCAAACTATCGTGCCTACGCTTTAGCTCTTGTTGCATGGGGCACCGCACGCTACCTGTACATGAAACAAATTCAATTAATACTTCTTCAAATTAAAATCATACTTTTTCGAATCAAACTCATACCTTATCGAACCAATAGACTCAGTGTAATGCAGTGCAGGATGCGAGGCATTACAATTGACTCGCACTTTCTTATGCTACTTGCTATTAGAAGATTTACCCTCTAGTTTATTTGGCCAGATCTATCTGAATGATGTTTCCCGCCGGATGACCATCGAGGATCAAGAGTAAAATTTTCTTCACCGCTCCTAGTATAATTTCGATATTCTTTTGGATATTTAGCCGTCAGGCACTTATGGGAGTGTTATTCCAGGAAGTTATTCGTACCACATGATTGTATTATATCCAAACTATGACTGACGATGTAATCATGTATATTTGACACTATGCTAGCTCTCGATTTTGTGTAGCTAGTTTAATAATCATTTTAATAGAAAGTCATTGATTTACTCCTTTATTTTATATGTTTTATATTCCTGTTTCTTAACTTCTGATTGGGACATAGAATCTCACGTGAGACCATATGTAACTTGTATTGTAGTATATACCCCTATGTCTAGGGACAACCATAATTGTATTGTGAGGTACTGGTGTATTCCGTAGTTCGTAGATGGTTGTATCATATCTTATAATTTTGTATTCCGGTATTGAGGCATGACACTCCCTCTACGCCCCACCCCCTCAATAGAAGAAGGACCCAATCCAATTTTATGTACGATTTTGACCAAGTGAAGTTCTCATTTGATATTTTCTTATCCAATTCCCTTCCTCTCTTCACACGATAACAATGCACAAAAACATTATTAAGTTCTTGGCCCATTCAAAACAGTTAGTAATCAGCTCAAGTCTAAATATTTTACATGGCATGTACAAAACTTACACCATGTGTATATATCAAATTTTAAAACAGGGTAATGGATAAGTAGTATATTTATCTGGAAATTGCTGAGATATCCAATTTCGTGGTGGGTGTTTATGAAAAACCCACCTGCAGGATGGGTTTTATGAAATACCCAACATTATGTATTTTCACGTTAAATATTTCAAGATTCCCTTTAGATGCTCTGTATTTACAAAATTGTTATTTTGATAATACCATAGCTACCCCTTCGCGCAAATTTGGTCATATATATGTATTTGAATTCACAAACTCAGATTTTGATTACAATTTTTGTCTTCTTCTTCTTCTTCTTCACGAAAGACCTGAATTCTATTGCTCTCATCTTCAGTAGAGATCGCAAAGATCGTTCGTAGTTTAATGTACTTTTCTTCAATCGAACTCCGATCATCGCTCATCATCATCAACTTTGTGGAGAGATTTAAAGTTTTTCAGCAATTTGGTCCTTTTTAATAGCTTTATTCTGCAATGATTCAACTTGTTTTTGAAGCTCACTTTTCTCATTCCTGAGCCTTTTATTTGTCTCTTTGAGGTTCTCGGTTGTTTGTACTGATACAAAACAAAAAACAATAAAAGTATGATATCAATCAATATATACTTTAAAAAAAAGAAAAAAAATCATTATAGGTGATCTTAACACAGGAAATGGTCATTCTCCGTGATTTTAATATGGAGAATGGTCATTCTCCATGATTTTAACACGGGGAATGGCCATTCTCTTGCATTCTAACACGGAGAATGGCCATTCTACGTGATTTTACAATGGAGAACGGCCACTCTCTGTGATTTTAACACGGAGAATAATTATTCTTCTGCATGTTAACACTGGAATAGCCATTCTTCGTGATCTTATCACGTGGAATGGCCATTCTCCATGATTTTAACAAGGAGAATGGCCATTCTCCTGCATTCTAACACGAAAAATGGCTATTCTACGTAATTTTACAACGGAGAATGGCTATTCTCCATGATTTTAACATGGAGAATGACTATTCTCCTGTATGTTAACACGGGAATAGCCTTCTTCGTGATTTTAACACGGGGAATGGTCATTCTCCGTAATTTTACAACGGAGAATGGCTATTTCCCGTGTTTTTAACAAGAAGAATGGTCATTCTCTGTGATTTTACAACGATGAATGGCCATTCTCCGTAATTTTAACACGGAGAATGGTCATTCTTCTGCATTTTAACACTTTGAAGGGGGTCTTGTAGAAGATACAACAGAAAAGATTTTAACAGAACATATAACAAAAAAGATCACAAAAAGTTCCTTTATTAAAAATCACACCTACAAGAGTCTATTACAGATTCTTTGTAATTATATAGAAAGAACTCCTAAAGATCTACAATGGGATTAGTCTTCACAGTATGATCGTAAGACTCTTTTATGAGAACTAAGCAATTGTTGCTCTACACTGAATAGCTCCACAACTTCTACCTTTGTAGCAAGGGACTGCGGATAGAAGATGTGAATACAGTCGCCATCAAGATCTGCGTCCACAGAACCCCTTAGACGCGCAGCGAGCCATTTTCTCGTCAGAGCAGACCACTTCCTGAAGCAGCTATTAGCTCGCGGCAGCTCCTGAGGCTCTTCCAGCCTAACAAAAGCGTGCAGCCGCTATGATCAGGACAGAGAACAACCTGTGGCTCTTCGGGTTGGCAATCAACCCAAACCCTGTCGTCAGGACCTCCAAGACCTCCAAGACGTCGCTCAGGTTCTAAATCCTCATGGTGGGCATTCTGGTACATCTCGACACTCATCAGCAGCTCTTGTACAAAGACACAATTTCTTTGAACGAAGGGATCCACAACCAACAGCCAACTTGTGCGAGGCCAATGACGGTCGTTCGAAGCTAAGTCTGGGTCAAGCATGGTGTTGCGAATGCTAAGAGAGAAGATTCAACTCTTCATAAAAACTCTCCCTTATATAGGGTGAGTGTGGTCCAAACCACAGACCACGTGGCCATCGGTTAAAGACTCCCAAATTAACGGGATGAACCTAGGGCTCAGTATAATGAATCTCATTTAATTGGTTCATTTTACTAAGTCCTAAGCCCAAATTAATGGGCTGAACCTAGGGCTCAGTATAATAAATCTCATTTAATAGGTTCATTTTACTAAGTTCTAAACCCAAATTAATAGGATGAACCTAGGGCTCAGTATAATGAATCTCATTTAATAGGTTCATTTTACTAAGTCCTAAGCCCAAATTAATAGGATGAACCTCGGGCTCAGTATAGTGACTAATCTTCTGCAGGACATTCTCCGTCATTTTAACACGAAGAATAGAAATTCTTCGTGATTTTAACACGGAAAACGACCATTCTCATTCATTTTAACACGAAGAATGGCCATTTTCCGTGATTTTAGCATGGAGAATGGCAATCCTCCATTATTTTAACACGGAGAATGACCATTCTCTTGCATTTTAACACGGAGAATGGCCATTCTCCGTCATTTTAACACGGAGAATGGCAATTTCCCGTCAATTTAACACGGGAAAATGTCATTCTCCGTGTTTTTAATACGGAGAATGTCAATTCTCCGTGATTTTAACACGGAGAATGACAAAAATCTCTTAATTCTCTTCACATCAGCTCTCTCTTCTCTAACTGGGGTTCCAGTTGATCCTGATGATGACGATGAAGTGGGATTTCAGTTGATGCTGCTGCTGATGATGAAGTGGGGTTCTAGTTGATGCTGCTGATGATGATGAAGTGGGAACTGATGATGACGACATGGTGTGAAGATTGTGAATGGAGAGTCACTGACGAGTTTTTGAAGTAAGGTTTGAAGATTTTGGAAGATAAAACTTATATTCGAAAGTGAGCAGCGTATGGAAGAGGAAGAATCGAAACATTTTTTTTTTTGAAGAGTAGGTTTCGTGAGTGTTTCCAATAAATTATAAGGAAAAAAGGTCATTCCGTACCCTTTTATATATTTTTCGCTAATTCTAGATACACGATAAAATATTATTTTGCGGTCGGTTTTTCATAAATTTCTTGTAATTTCTGAACATTTGATAAATTTCTCCTATATTTATTTATGTATATAATTATTTATTTATTTATGTATGAATTTTTAAGAGATCTGAAGTGGTGTGGTATTATGACTTCTTCATGTGAGTCTATCTTTGTTCACCCAAAAAAAGTAATTAAAATAATCAATATTCTACTCAAGAGTTATCACGTATTATCTTTATCCAAACTTATAATCACTTTAGGAATTGTTTCGTGAACATCAATACTAAGCAAGTTTTAGCTACTAATAGGATATATAACAACTCTTTGGAGGAATGATGAACATCTCCCCTATTTTTATTTTGGTAGGTAAACAAAATGGACTCAATAGTTCTCAAAATCTTATGGGTTCCAACAGCTGGACCACCTCTTAATTACATAAACCCACGAGTATACATCACATGTAGCTATTGATTTCTAAATGTTTGTACAAGTATCCGTTAAAAAGGAAAAATTTTATACACCCAATTAATCAAAAAAAAAAAAAACAATTGTGCTACTTGGCTTATAAAATATTTGGGCGATCGATGCGATCTTCCATTATGTGACATCTGACATAATAGTTAATATGACAAATTTTAATCTAAAAAATTAATTATCCAAATTTTTTATTTTTAATATTAATATTAATATTAATATTAATATTAATATTAAGGTTAATTTTAATGTTACGGTCAATCTTAATGTTAATTGAATATTAATTTAATGTTAATTTAATTTTAATGTTATATTATGTCAGATGAGCTGTCATATCAGCTGTCATGTCATATGTCACGTAATGAAAAATGACAGCATCCAAATCTTTTGGAAGCCAGATAACATTTTTGCTAAAGAAAAGATAACAAGCTTCTTAAACCCTTTGATTATTTCTTGGAATAGGATTGGAATAATTCATTCAGAAAATTTCATACGGGGTGATGAAATTCACCTTATTTGCGTAAAAAGGGAGAAGTTTGGAAAATTTACATGGAGAGGGAGCTGGCGCCAGTTCAACTGGCGCCCAATTTTTTTTTTTTAATTTTTTAAAGGTGGCGTCAGTTGCACTGGCGCCGGAAATTAAAAAAAAATAAAAAAAATTCCTGGCTCCAGTACAACTGGCGCCAGGTTTTTTTTTGGGGGGGGGGGGGGGGGGGTTGGGAGGGGGGCTGGGTTGTTGGGGCGGTTGGTTTTCTTTTAATTTATTTTGTTTAAAAAAGAAAGAGCAGCCACATTTCTATATATAAAGAAAAGAAAAAGCAGCCATATATATATATATATATATATATATATATATATATATATATATATATATATATATATAAATTAATTCGTTGTTATTATTATATATAGAAATTATTATAAATTATTATTATTATAAATTAATTCTTATTCGTTATTATTATTATAAATTAATTCGTTATATATATATAATTTCCGGCGCCAGTGCAACTGGCGCCACCTTTAAAAAATTATAAAAAAAAATTGGGCGCCAGTTAAACTGGCGTCAGCTCCCTCTCCATGTAAAATTTTCAAACTTCTTCCTTTTTACGCAAATAAGGTGAATTTCATCACCCTATATGAAATTTTCTGTAATTCATTTTAGGAGTTTCGTTGTGGAGAGCAATTGGACCGGCTGCCGACTGTTCTGCGTCAGATTGGAAGAACAACTATGTTGAATCTATCGAAGATCAAAGGTTTAACAAAATTTGTTTTTTTTAATCTTTCTAGCAGTTGGTAACGTGGCTGTAGCGTGTTGTCAACCTAATACTGGCAGTTAGTCAACCCTTTGATTGGTTCAAGTGCACCCTATATTGCGTATCCAGCTGCCGCAAAAACATAATTCCATATCGATCCATCAAGTCAAGCTCTTACAAGTTTCATATTATTAAGTTGTTTGTTTATTAACGTACTTTTAATTTTGTTTAGATTATTTACTCATTTATGGGTACAATTATGGCAATTCTTTTGGTTAACGATTATGGAAACAGTTCTATATTTGTTTAGTTTCGAACAAAATAGTTTTATATTATAAACATGATAATTAATTTGTGACAAATTAGGTTGGTCTTACGCCAATAATAATAATACTAATAATAATAATAATGCTATTCGGTATTCCAAAGTGTTCCTCCAAACTATTCCTTATGTGACAATTAACATTACATGTTTATATAACAGTTGACATGATAAATTTTAAAATTAAAATTAAAATTATTATTAAAATTAAAATTAAAATTGACATTAATATTAATATTAATATTTATATTTATATCTATATTTATATGAATTAATGTTAATGTTAAAATTAATATTAACATTAAGAAATTAGATAATAAACTTTTTGTAGTAAAATTTGTCAAGTCAATGTCATGTTAGATGACACATAATATTATTTAACATGCCACGTCAGCTGACACATAAGACCTTGTTTCTTTTGCGGAAAGGAAAGGAAAGAAAACCAATTCTTTATTATTTCCCTTACTTTTTAAATAGTAATTTTCATTCATTTTGTTTTGGTATTTTGAGAAGTAAATTATTAGAAGAATAATTGCATTCACTATAGTAGAAAAGTGAATCCTTTTTTGGATGGAAAAACCACTTTTCTCATATTTTTTCTTCACTATGAATATTTTTTTTATATACTTCTCTTTTGACATTCAAGCATATATAAAAAAAAAAAAATTAGACGAATGCTTGGGAAAGACAATTTCAAGAACGAATAACATTACTAAAAAAATGTAGCTCCTATCGGTGATCTAGACAACGGCTCCTGTTGCACGTGATAACAAACAACATGTAAAACGTGGCCCATTCAAAACAAAGTTACTTATCAGCTGAAGCAACTATAAGTCTTAACTTAATCCCCAAGTAACCCCACCATCTACAGTAAGTCACTAAATTAGTAGTTCTCCTCCAATACGTCACTCGTTTTCTTTCCAACTTGTCATATATTTATTTGTGACGACCACGACTCTCTCTGCCTCTTGTACCGTACAATACAATCATTGATCTTTCTCCTTCATCATATTCATGGCTCCAAAGAAGAAGCAAGTAGTCCTCGGCAGGCTACAGAAAGCAATTCAGAAGGTAAAGCTCCTACTCTCGTTCGACAGAAGCCGATGGCTCCTCTCCTCATTCCTCAGCCGTTCGCCGACCCAGTCTCGTCGGCTTAGCTTCAAGAGCCCGCCGGCCGGCCTGCTAGATATCACCGACGTCGACGACTTCTACGAAGTGGGATCCAACTTCGTGCTCTCGAGGTCGACGAGCTTGGCGACCGACAAATCGAGGTCCCCATCCGCGGCTTCGGGGATGGAGAGGTCTGCAAGTGACGCTTCGTCATCGGATGACATCGACCGGAGGGCGGAGGACTTCATCACAAACTTCTACAAGCACATACGGATGGAACGCCAGGTCTCCCTCGAGCTCCGATACTTGAGAGCCAAGGATGGATCATTTGAGAGGACTCCATCGCAATAATAACATAGCATTGTTTTGTTTTGATTATATTTTGGCTGGTTTTTTTTTTTTTTTTTGAGATGCATTATATTTTGGCTGATGTTGATCTACTTCACTATCGATCCATAAAGATCAGGTCTATATATATTGTTATTCTTTCTAATTCTTTCATTTAAGAGGTTTGTTTTATCATTTGTAAAACCACCATTTTAGTTTAGCAAGCATCTGAGCATCTTATATTCCTTGTAAATTATTGTAAGATTCTTGAAACTTGAAGACAGGCTGCCGTCGACACTTTTGCATGTTACTTTCTACTATCTATTTCTTTGTTTTTTTATCCTTAATGGAAGCATTTTATTGGACTCATTCAGCTTAGTTTTGGTTGTTCAAACTTCAAAGAAATAAAATTAAACTCTAATAGAAGATATGAATATTAGGTTCCATATTAATTTGGCTATTGTGTTTGTTGCTTGTTATTGTGGTTGGAAGAAAAAAAATGACCGACTTGAGTTGAAATTATTTATTTATTGCCTGGGCCTTCACTGGGAATGTTTGGAAAGGAGCCCAAAAGCAGAGAAAATAGGAAAATGCTAAACATTCCAAACTTAAAACAAAATACTTAATAACACGGGCGATGCATTTATACAAAATTTCTACTCCGAGCACACGCAATGGAGCCGACGAGTGGCCCACGAGCTAGGACTGCGGTCCAAACCTGTGGACAATATAGCATCACCAGAAAAAATATTCTTCTTCCCGATTAACAAGTACTATGTAAATAGTGAACAACAAATGGACCACTAAATCATAAATAAACATACACAATCAAGTATGCAAATACAATATTCTTTTACATGGAAATTCAAATTAAAAAAAAAATTACGGAACGTTCTAAAGTTCGACACTGAAAAGATTTCACTAAGGCCTTGTTTGGTTCGCGGAATGGAAGGGAAAGGAAATCAATTCCTTGTCATTTCCTTTCCTTTGGGAAACTTTAATTCCTATTAATTTTTCTTTCCGATGTTTGGCAATGCCAAGAAATTTGAAAAGGAAAGTGAATACTTCAATGTGGGAAAGTGATTCCTTCCTTGGATGGATGGAATCACTTTTTCCCCTAATTTTTCTTCCATTGGAAATCACTTTCCTTTCCTCCTCAATTTCTTGGGCGCCCAAACATAGAAAAGTAATCACTTTCCTTTTCCAACCGGGAGATTCCGCCAACCAAACGAGACCTAAAGGATATAGAAGATTACCAAAGTTCTGTCAATAGCCTAGTCACTTTGAACAGGAATTACCATAATGTCTCAAGCGAGAAATGAATTAAAACGGAGAATGTAACCAAGTAACCTGATAGAAAGAACAAGAAGACATCCGGTTTGTCAACACAGAGGACACGTGCCGCCTCAAACAATATTCTCTGAATCAACTTTGATCTCTCCTGCATCACCTCTTTCCTTCTCTTGCAAGTTGTAAATATCTCATGCTACCTCCAATAAGGTTAATAAACCCTAATATAGGTGTTGGAGTTTTGGTTTTCCTTTAGAAAGCTTTAGTCCCACATCGAAAAAAACAAAGAGATTGTATCTCTATATATTAGCTTTGCTATTATTGGAGATGCACATGTGGTGTGGAGGTGCACATGGGTTTGCCATGTGGGGTTATTTTTTTAATGGAAAAAAGGCTAAAATCAATAATAAAGCATTCATGCTTTTTGCTATTAGAAATTTTTTTTTCCATAGGAGCTAAGCCCCGTAGGGGCTTAGCGACTCGGGCTCGGACTCGGGCTCAAGGGCTCATGTGGCGTTTTGTTGGCGCACTTTGCACTTAGCACGTGGCGCATAGTGCGCTTAAGTTGCGCTCGTTACGCGAGCCCACAGTGCGCTTAAGTTGTGCTCGTTACGCCAGCTCAGTACGCAGCGCAGCGTGCGTAGAGTGCGTAGTGTGCGCAGAGTGCGTAAAATGGCTGTGTGCGTAAAGTACAAATTACGCTGGTTACGCGAGTGGCACAACTTGCAGCAGAACGTGTCTTTGCATGCTCTGAGCGGTTGCTCCATGTTCGGGGTGGTTACTACCACGTCCCTAACATTGTGCTAACCGGACAGTTGTTGCAGGGGCTTATATAAGGCCTCCTCCTTCTCTCTCACAGGTTAGAACGAAGACACAAGTAGTAGATAGAAAGTTTACAAGTGCTTAGAAGCTGTTAGAGAGAAGAGAGGTATTGTACCAGCGTTGAGTTTTGTACCGGAGTTCGTGTTCATTCGAGGAGTCAGAAGAGAAAGAGTGTTCCAAGTTTTTCGACGAACTTGCTGGTTCCTGGAAGCTATTCGTGTGGGGCGAATAAAGCTTTGAGCAACGGTGATCATTCACCCCAGCAGGAGTTTTTCCATCTTTCGTCTGTCACCTTCTTTGTTGGTATTATCAGGATTCTATTAGCGCACCTTCGGTGAAGTGTTTGCGTTGGTATTATCAGAATTCTATTAGCGCACCTTCTGTGAAGTGTAGCACTAGCAGAATTTCTCTTACGTACCTTCTGTAAAGTGTTACGTTCTGTGCACCTTCGGTGAAGTGTAGCACTAGTAGAATTTTTCTTACGTACCTTCTGTGAAGGATTACGTTCTGTGCACCTTCTGTGAAGTGTAGCACTAGTTAAAATTTCTCTTACGTACCTTTTGTGAAGTGTTACGTAATAACGATTGTTTGTACAATTGTTACGAAATTTCAGTTTTCCATCAAAAAATTGTGCCCCGAAAATAACAATCTCAAAGCTTTATCGCTACGATGGAAAACGTTAATGTTTCACTCTTCAATTCTGACTTTTGCAAGTTAGAAAAGTTTGATGGAGAACATTACCAAGTCTGGAAGAGGAAGGTATATCTCACCCTTCAACTCAAAGACGTAGATCACGTGCTTCTGGAGGAAGAACCTACTGTTCCAGATGTTGGATCTGCTGCCGCAATCACCGCGGCTACTAAACTTCAAGCAAAATGGAGAATGAAAAATAGTATTTGCAGGCTGCTTATCCTGAATGCTATGGAAGATTCCTTTGCAGAATCCTATTCTAAGAAAAATATCGCTAGAGACATATGGGAGTCTCTAGAAAAACTCTACGAAGAAGACAAGAACCGCAGTAAAATATTTATGGTTGAAAAATATCACAAGTGGTTTTTTTAGGAAGAAAAGTCTATGCTGCAGCAGGTGAAGGAGTTCCTGAAACTGCGATAGAAGCTGGAAGACGAGGCGATGCCCCTCCCTGACAAGTTTGTTGTTGGAGGGATTGTCTCAAAGCTCCCCGCTGGGTGGAGCAAGTTCTATGCAAACATGCATAGGAAGAAGCTTGAGATCAGCCTTGAAGATCTCTTGCAGGAAATCTATGTTGAGGACCAGATGCGGGCTCAACTGAAGGTAGACACACTGTCCAAGCAATTGGCTAACACCAATCTGGTTTATACCAAGGAACCAAGGGGAAAGCAGGCGGCTTCCCATAGCAAGAAGAAGGACCATGACAATCTAAAAGTCAAGGGAACTTCTATCAAGAAAAAGAAGCCAAAGTCTCAAATGCCTTGCTTCAAGTGTGGCAAGAAGAGCCATTTTAAGAATGAGTGCAAAGCAAAGACCAAGCAATCAGAGCAAGGAGAGCCTAGTAAGGTATCTATGATCACTGACGTTGTTGCTATGATTGCACAGGTTGATGCGGTAAGGACTGACTCTGACTGGTGGATAGATACTGGAGCCTCCTGCCATGTCTGCTCTAGTAAGGAGTGGTTCACCACCTATACACCTACTTCTGAAGTGGTTATGATGGCGAACCAGGCACAAGCTGAAGTGCTCGAGATTGGGACGGTAGTGTTGAAGCTGACTTCGGGGAAGTCTCTGACGCTTCAAGGCGTGAAGCACGTACCTGCTATCGCCAAGAACCTGATCTCAGGAGGCCTACTCTGCAACGCAGGCCTCAGGATGGACATCAATGCTGGCCAGATGGTAATGTCTATAAAGGGAACATATTTTGGGAAAGCATATTATACCGAAGGAATGTTCAAAATTCAGCTTGTAAATCAGTCCAATGTAATTAATGTAATTAATGAAGTCACTCCTTCTGCTTATACTCTTGAGTTGTGGCATAATAGGCTATGACATGTTCATTTTAAACGAATAAACAGAATGTCTAGTCTAGGACTTATCTCCAAATGTGGGGGTAAGGTAGAGAAATGTGAAGTTTGTGCTCAAACGAAGATCACAAGGAAACCCTTTCCTTGGGTTAATCGAAGTACAGATCTTCTGGAGTTGGTACACTCTGATATCTGTGACTTCAAACAGTTCTCTACAAAGGCCGGGATGAAGTATTTCATAACCTTCATCGATGACTTCTCTAAGTATGCGTTCGTCTACTTGCTGAAGACTAAAGACGAAGCATTCGAGAAGTTCAAGGAGTTCAGAGCCGAAGCTGAGCGGCAGACTAGACAACAACTCAAAAGAATAAGAAGTGATCGAGGTAAAGAGTACAGGTCTCATGAATTCACATCATTCTACAAAGAACATGAAATTGTCAATGAGACTACGGCTCCGTACTCTCCTCAATCAAACGGAGTAGCAGAGAGAAAGAACATAACGTTAACATAAATGATTAACTCAATGTTGTTGACTGCTGGCCTTCCTAAGTGCTACTGGGGTGAAGCTGCATTGACGGCCACTTTTATTCTAAATAGAGTGCCTCATGCAACTTCAGACGTTACTCCTCATGAACTCTGGTTCAAGATCAGACCTAACTTGAATGTCATTCGAGTGTGGGGGTGTCTGGCATATGTCAAGCTTCCAGATCTGAAGATTCAGAAGCTTGGGACGAGGACTACTAAGACGATCTTCTTGGGGTATGCCGAGAAGAGTGATGCTCGAAGATTTTTTGATATTGAGTCAAATCATATCATTGAATCTCGCGACGTAGAATATTTTGAAGACAAATTTGCTTGGCACAAGAATATTGTTCTTGCGGATGTACCGGAGAACAATGAGGGTGCGCAGCAAACTTAAGTCTTCAATGAAGATGTGGTCCACGAAGATGTTGTTGAAATAACGATTGAACTAGAACAAGCTGAGCCGTCAGCTAAGCGTGTGAGAAGGCCGAAGGACTTCGGAAGTGACTTTGTCACCTATCATGAGGAAGCAGATCCGCTTACATATGATGAGGCGATGAAGACCAGAGATGCAATTTTCTGGAAGGAGGTGATTGACAATGAAGTTGATTCCATCACCTCAAATAACACTTAGATGTTGGTTGATCTTCCTGAAGGAGCGAAACCCATCGGATGCAAATGGATCTTCAAGAAGAAGATGAAAGCAGACAGAACTATTGACAAGTTCAAGGCTAGGTTGGTAGCCAAGGGGTTTTCTCAGAAGCAGAGGATTGACTATTTTGACACATATGCTCCAGTAGCCCGGATGACCACCATCAGAATGTTGATTGCTCTCGCAGCAATACATAAGATGGTGATACATCAGGTGGATGTCAAAATGGGTTTCCTAAATGGTGAGCTGACTGAAGAGATTTACATGCAACAGCCAGAGGAATTTGTCGTCAAGGGTCTTGAAGACAAAGTTTGCAAGTTGGTAAAATCTTTGTACGGTCTTAAACAGGCTCCCAAGATGTGGCATGAGAAATTTGACAAAGTTATAAGGTCAAATGGCTACATGGTCAGCGAGACGGACAAGTGTGTTTACACGAAGTTCGCTGATGGAAGAGGTGTGATCATTTGTCTGTACGTGGACGACATACTTATCCTAGGTACAAATATGAGCTGTGTCACGAAGACAAAGAGGTTCATCTCGAGCAAGTTCAGTATGAAGGACTTGGGGGAAGCTGATGTGATCTTAGGGATCAAGCTCATCCGGACAGACACTGGACTAGAGTTGTCACAGTCTCATTATATTGAGAAAATGATCACTCGTTATGGGTATCGGGATATTTCAGGGATCGATACGCCGTACAGGTGTGATGTGAAGCTGAAGCCTAATTCAGGGGAAAGCGTCAGGCAGCTGGAGTATGCTAGCATAATCGGGAGTTTGTTGTATGCTACTAATGCCACAAGGCCTGACATAGCTTTCGTCGTGGGAATGCTGAGTCGTTTCACTAGCAACCCTGGTGTTGAATACTGGAAGGCTGTGAAACGGGTTATGAGATATCTCAAGAAGACTCAGACATATACACTGTACTACAGCGGAGATCTGCAGGTAGTAGAAGGCTTCAGTGATGCCAGTTGGTGCTCAGATTTTGAGAGCGAGAGGTCCACAGGTGGATATATTTTCACAATGGGTGGAGCTGCTATATCGTGGAAATCGAAGAAGCAGACTATGCTCTCGCGGTCATCCATGGAATCTGAGTTCTTTGCACTTGATACCGCAGCCGAGGAAACAGAATGGCTTCGGGAGCTCATGTATGATCTTCCAGTAGTTGGGGCACAAATATCGGCAATACCGATATACTGCGACAACCAGGCGACTGCGGCGGTGGCATCAAATGATCTTTTTAACGGAAAGTAGAGGACTGTGCGGTTAAAGCACATGGCAGTACACGATCTTATTAAGAGAGGTGTAATTGCAGTGATTGATGTTCGGAGTCAGGAAAATCTGGCGGATCCGTTCACCAAGGGCCTCAAGCGCCAGCTGGTCGATGACTCAGCATGTAAATTGGGCTTGAAGGCATTCTGACATTAGTTATTGTATTCCTACCATAAAGTTTTATGCTATTAGTTCAAAGATTTATCTACTAGGCATCTAGCTTTATGTTCAAGGGAGGACCATTAACTGGAAGAATATCAGGAACGGTGGGTCATGTTCTATCGGGCATGGAGAGGTTACGGACCTACAACCACTGTTGTCTACTGTTGATTTCTGCGAAAAACGGTTCCTATGGGAAGGTTGGCTTAATTGCCTTAATGAGTTCTCAGGCAGAGTGAATGCCTGGTGTGCTTTACAGAAAGCACGGTAGAGCAGCACTACAAGGAGTGAAACTCCATGCTACAGTAGGGTGACTCCACAATGAGGTTCCTATATGTGGGGTGCTGCCTAGGAATAGGATAAAGCCTCGGCTTAGCAGGCCAAGTCACAGCGACGTAGCACCGCAAATAGGCAGTTAGCCTAATGATGTATGTTAAAAATAAAGAGGGGTGTAGTCAGCACTACAAAGAGGAGGAGTTCCTCATGTTACAGTGGCACAACACCACGATGAGGTACCCGGTTAGGGATAAAGCCTCGGCCTTGCAAGCCATGTCGTTGTGGCGTAACACCGCAAGGGAGCCTAAGGCCTCATGCTGGATAGTTTGGTACTACAAAGAGACGGTTGCCTCATGCTACAGTAGTATGACACTACGACGAGGTTCCCGGTACGGAGTAATGCCTCGGCTTTATGCCATGTCATAGCGGCGTAGCACCGCAAGGGAAGCGCAAAGCGTTTCATGCCATGTCTCTTTATAATGAACTCACCTATAGTGTATGGACAAAGAGATATCAGGCCGTCTCTTGAGGGTAAACTTGTAGACGCCCGAAATTATACACTGAAACAAGGCTGGCACAGGGCCTTTAATGTGTAGCCAGAAGCACATGTAACTACATTATGTGTGTGGAAAGAATTTCAGCTATGATGCAGAATTCAAGGCTTAGTCCATTCTTGTATTATAGTATGATTTTTGACCCATGCGGGAAGATTCAAGTCGTCAGCGACATCTCTCCTAATGCATGATAGACAGTTACTGTGGGGAACACTTATACCCATATATAGAGATATGTGGGGGATTGTTGGAGTTTTGGTTTTTTCTTTAGAAAGCTTTAGTCCCACATCGGAAAAAACAAAAAGATTGTATCTCTATATATTAGCTTTGCTATTATTGGAGATGCACATGTGGTGTGGAGGTGCACATGGATTTGCCATGTGGGGTTATTTTTCTAATGGAAAAAAGGCTAAAATCAACAATAAAGCATTCATGCTTTTTGCTCTTGGAAAATTTATTTCCATAGGAGCTAAGCCCCGTAGGGGCTTAGCGACTCGGACTCGGGCTCGGACTCGGGCTCAAGGGCTCATGAGGCGTAATGTGGCGTTTTGTTGGCACACTTTGCACTTAGCACGTCAGCATTGTCGCTAGGCGCATAGTACGCTTAAGTTGCGCTCGTTGCGCGAGCCACTTGCGCGACCACGTTCCGCAGCCCGTTACGCGAGCCCAGTTACGCTGGCCCAGTTACGCAGCCCAGTACGCAGCCCAGTGTGCGCAGTGTACGCAGCGTACGTAGCGTGAGTAGAGTGCGCAGAGTACGCAGTGTACGCAGCGTACGCAGTGTGCGTAGAGTGCATAGTATACGCAGGTTGCGTAAAATGGCTGTGTGCGTAAAGTACAAATTACGCTGGTTACGCGAGTGGCACAACTTGCAGCAGAACGTGTCTTTGCATGTTCTGAGCGGTTGCTCCATGTTCGGGGTGGTTACTACCACGTCCATAACATGGTGCTAACCGGGCAGTTGTTGCAGGGGCTTATATAAGGCCTCCTCTTTCTCTCTCACAGGTTAGAACGAAGACACAAGTAGTAGACAGAAAGTTTACAAGTGCTTAGAAGCTGTTAGAGAGAAGAGAGGTATTGTACCAGCATTGAGTTTTGTACGGAAGTTCGTATTCATCCGAGGAGTCAGAAGAGCAAGAGTGTTCCAAGTTCTCCGACGAACTTGCTGGTTCATGGAAACTATTCGTGTGGGGCGAATAAAGCTTTGAGCAACGGTGATCATTCACCCAAGCAGAAATTTTTCCATCTTTCGCCTGTCACCTTCTTTGTTGGTATTATCAGGATTCTATTGTCGCACCTTCGGTGAAGTGTTTGCGTTGGTATTATCAGAATTCTATTAGCGCACCTTCTGTGAAGTGTAGCACTAGTAGAATTTATCTTACGTACCTTCTGCGAAGTGTTACGTTCTGTGCACCTTCTGTGAAGTGTAGCACTATGTAGAATTTTTCTTACGTACCTTCTGTGAAGGGTTACGTTCTGTGCACCTTCTGTGAAGTGTAGCACTAGTTGAAATTTCTCTTAAGTACCTTTTGTGAAGTGTTACGTAATAACGATTGTTTGTACAATTGTTACGAAATTTCAGTTTTCCATCGAAAAATTGTGCCCCGGTAATAACAATAGGTATACCCTAAATTGTCAATGTTGGTTCGGACCATCAAAATTGATCATATCTGACCGCACAAAATGACATCTGTCCAAACCCACAAGTTTGTCTTCTACAAGCTTATGCTCGACCAAATACGATTTTTTGTGCAAAATTTTGTTTTATATCTGCCTGCACTCAGCAAAATCTAGAATTCTACACAGAATTGAAGTACAACTATTTATGGCAAACAATGAACCTTGACATATTCTGTCCTCCCTAGCTTCTTCATACTCTTTGAGTGGCACTTGCTACCGCCAGGATTTGTCCACATAATAAGGGAACCTTCCCAAACTATAACACCCCGCTTTTTTAAAATATGGGATACGTTAGCACATGACGCTGGCAAGCTACATATACGATGAACTCCAGTTCAAGAGTACGTATATAAATTCCACGATAGTTGGGTTTGACTAGCATGTAAGACCTAAGTGTTGGTATTTTTACCTTTAGTCTAGAAAAGATAGTCCCACATCAGCTACACCAAATGGTGAGTATCTCAATATAATGTATTGTTTGTGTTGAGTTGTGCACATAAGGTGTGGTGGGGCACAAGTGTGTGCCATGTGGGAATATTTTCCTTGAAGGAAAAATGATTAATTCTAACAAGGAGACAAGTTGATTTTTGTTGTTCGGACTCGGACTAGGATTCCAGGATGCCACGTGCATGCACATGTATTTGGGGGGTAGCAGTGGACTGTCACTCGACTATGCTGATTGTGGGATGAACTAAAATATCAAACTCTATTTTTGAGTATTGGTATTTTAGTCACACATCGGACAGAAAAAAATGTGAAGTCTCACTCCACTCTATAAATAGAGTCCCCTGATCTCCTTTCTAAGATGCATCAAAGAAGAAAGTAAAGAGAGTCCGTGAAGTCCAGGGAGCCCGTTCAAATCACAAAAAGTTGACTAATGAGCGTTCCAGAAGTTCTTTGAGAACTTGCTGGTTCCTGAAAGTAGATCGTATAAAGATGAATCTTGCTTTGAGCAACGACAATCTTCGTCACCCCAGCAGAGTTGCCTTCGTCTATTCTTTCTTTCTTCTTTTACTTGTTTTGTGTGGCTTCGGGTATTTTTGGAGAGTAAACTTGTTTGCAGAAATCTAGAAATACTTTAAGGATATTAGAGAGCTAATACTAGCTGAAAATCTCTATTATCCGATCCCCTACAAAGGCCATTAGAAGCTAATACTAGCTGAAAATCTCTAGTATCCGATCCCCTACAAAAGCTATTAGAGAGCTAATACTAGCTAAAATCTCCAGTATCCGATTGACTCTCCATCTAGATCTATTTCGGGAATAACAATCTTAAAGCAAGATTTAGATCCAATGGAGAACAACCGTGCCAACCTTCTCGATACAGGTTTTAACAAACTTGAGAAATTTGACGGGGAGCATTACAACGTCTAGAAAAGAAAGGTCAGCCTAAATCTTCAACTCGTGAGCGTCGACTATGTGTTGACAGATCTTGACCTTTAATTCTAGAAGGTGAAAATGCTCGAAGGGTCATCGAGGCCACTGTAGAAGCATGAAAAATCTCAGCATAATGCAAGACGCAGAGGTGCAGGCAGTCAAGCACGCTAACAGCAAAGACAAAAGTCACAAACAGATGAAAAGCTCAGAAGTACTTTTTTATTAATCATGGCTACAAGAGTCTGCTACAGACTTGTCACGATTACATAAAAGACTGCATAAAGATATAATTACATGGATCTGTTACAAAAGACTTTGTGATTACATGTGCCGAATTGAAAACTCCTACGGATCTACGTCGGGGTTACTCTTCACAGTGTGATCATCATGGAGAGAGGCACTGTGGATAGAAGATGTGAATACAGTCTGCATCAAAGTCTCCACCGCCGCTTCCTCCCTCCAGACGAGCAGCACTTCCGGAAGCAGCTTTTGGTCCGCCGAAAGCTCAGGGCATAGTGCAGCAGGAAGGCCCTTTTTCAAAAGGGCATCAGCTTTCGAGGCTCTTCTAGCCTAACAAAAGCACACTGCCGCCAATGAGCAGGGCAGAGCACAACCTGTGGCTCTCCGGTTTGCCCATCCACCCACAAGCTAGGCCGTCAGGACCTCGAAGACCTCCAAGGCGTCGCCTAGGTTCGAACTCCTCATGAGAAGCGTTTCAGCACGTTTCGAGGCTCGTCAACAGTTCTTCTACGAAGGCATAGCCCCTTTCAATGAAGAAATCCTCAACCAAAATCTGACTTAGGTAAGGCCAACCGCCGCTCGAAGCTAAGTCTGGATCCAGCATGGTATTGAAGGACAAGAAGAAGAAGAAGACGTGACTTTTCAGAAGATACTCCCCCTTTATATAGGGCGGGAGCGGTCCAAAACGCAGGCCACATGGCCAACGGTCAAATTTTTTACATTAATGGAATGAACTTAAGACTCAGCACGATGAACCTCTTTAAATAAGGTTCATTCGACTAATTCCTAGACTATTCTAGGACCCCTTTAAGTTCCCCAAGTAACGGTGGCAATTAAGAAAGAGTCGTTCATTAAGGAGTGGTCATTCATTGCTCTTTAAAGGAAGACTTCAAAGCCAATGCCTTCAATCCAGAGATACAGCTACACTCCTGCGCCAACCTCAGGCACAGACTGGTGATGTTTCTAAACCACCTCAACTCCAACGGTACAGCACTCTACTTCGACCCAGAAGCTCAACTACCTTTCGTCAGAGACTTAGGAGATACCATTGCATCCAATACAAGTCCGCCTGCCACTCCAAAAGCACAGTAACCTCGTCAAACTGAAGCACAAGCCTACTCGTCGCCCTAAAGCATAGTGACTTTGCCACTCGAAACACAGCCTTCTCGTCGCTCATATGCACAGAGGCTTCGACATCTTCGAAGCATAGTCCACTCGTCGCCTGAAAGCACAGAGGCTCCGTTGTTTCTAGAAGAACGGTTTACTCGTTGTCCTAGAAGCGCAGCAATACTCAGACCTCGCCAGAGGCACAGAAAGCATGGTTCCACCCAGTCAATTTGCTTAAACTGACTCTCTCAAAGATAAGATTGGGGTTAATCATGATTAATATCTTAACAAACTGATTTAGAAGCTTAGACGAGGATCAATCAGAATCCAAATTTGAGATGAAATTCCAAGATTTACTCGGCTGCATCCGAACAAGCAAATCGGCACACGCCACATGTCTCCTCCTTTGGTTATTTTGATAACCACCAAAGATTTCGGTTGAGGAAAATCTCAATGTCAGCCACGTGTCAGCGTCGCAGAAGTCCGCACAGTGCAATGACAACATATTCCTTCATATCTTAAAACCCTAATGCATATCGCATATGTGCTTTCTTCTCCTATAAATAGAAGGAGTTTTCCTTCAACAAGGGAGCGACAACCGAATATCAAATCTCTAGCTCCAGGCATCCTCTTGATCGGCAACCCTAGAGTTCCATCAAAGAAATCAGAAAATCAGAGCAAGTTTAACCCGTCGTCAGATCGTCAATGAAGTAAAGGAGCCACTGCAGTGCTCGATCTCCATCGTCACAATTTTCCAGAAACTCTTCTCCTTGTACTTAGAATATCCTGTTTAGGACTTCCTTCTCTTTACACAAGACTTTTTACGTTCAATAAGCAAAAAATTTGTTCAACCATTTGTGATGTCGAACAGCCACTGTTTTACAATCCAAGTGGAAAAGAGATAAAAACCTTTGTAAGTTGCTTATCTTGAACTCAATGGAGGACTCTCTGGCAGAGTCAAACAGTAAGACGGTACATCTGTTGGTCGATGCCTTCGTCTTCAGGGGTATTGTCGCCAAGCTCCCACTTGGGTGGAGCAAGTTCATTACGAACATGCACCACAAGAAGATGGAGGTGAATCTTGAATGCCTCTTGTACTTGATTCATGTTGAAGACAAGCTAAGGACTCTCACCAACTGAAGGTAAAGTCAGCTCAATTCAAGCCAAAGCCTTTGGGCGATGGGGCTTGCTTCAATTGTGGCAAGAAGGGCCACTTGAGAAAAGATTGCATGGCCAAGCCCAAACCAAAATAGCAGGTATGGCTAAACTTGGTTGTTTTGATTACTTAACTTGGTTGCTACTACACAGGTTGAGTTATCTAGCGTAGTAGTTGACTGTGGTCAAATACTAGTGCATCTAACCACGACGTGTGCTCTCGAAGGAGCTATTTACCGACGACGAGCCTTGTTATGACACAGGTCTCGATGGTGAACATATATCTAGCAGAAGATCTGGAAGATCGAAAAAGTGGTTATGGACCACCGACAAGTTCCTTAGAATGCATGTTGCACGTACCAGAGATTTTCAAAAATCTGATTCCAGAAAGTTTGTTCTTTGATACAGACTTGAAGGTGGACATTTGTACTAGCCAGATGGTAATTTCTTGGCGAGGAACATGCTTCGAGAAGATATTCGGTACTGAAAGGATGTTCGAACTTCAGTTGATGGCAATGAAGTTACTTCATTGAATGGAGTAAGAGTTGGTCTATGATAGAAGCAGATCAAGATGTCCTATCTGGGCCTTATCTCCAGAATATGGGGGTAAAGAAGTGGAGGGATTTGAGGTCTGTGAAGAGACAAAGACTGTCAGAAAACTGCTCAGACGATTGAACTAAAGTAAGGATAATCTAGAGTTAATACACTCAGATATCTGTGACTTTTGTCAATTCTCCACAGAGGCCATTTTGAAATATTTTCCAAAATGCACATTCGCATGTCTTCTCATGTCGAAGGATGAAGCATTCTAGAAGTTTACGAAATTCAGGGCTGAAGCTGAATATTAACCCGGTCTACAACTACTCAGAAGTGAACATGGCGGAGAGTGTCATTTTTTGGATTCGTATCGTTCTGTTATGAACATCGAATTGGCTATGAAATGACTACTATGTATATACACTCATGATTGATCAAGACGGAGAGTATCATTTTTTGGATTGACATCATTCTGTTATGGACATAGAATTGACTATAAAACGACTGCTCCGTAGTATCTATAATCTATGGAGTGTCAGAAAGGAAGATCAGGTCGCTGTCAAAGATGATAATATCTATACTACGGATCTTCCAATATACTTTTGGGATAGATTGCGTGTATGGCTACATTTATTGCTGAATAAAGTATCATTCGTATATCTGACAATGATTCTCATCAACACTAGTTTAAGGTTAGACCTAACTTGAATATCATTCAAATGTGGGGGTGTCTGGTGTACGTAAAGCTTTCGGATATTAAGATTTAGAAGTCAGGGACGAAGACCAAGAAGACAATATTTCTGGAATTAGCTATTGTAAGCTATGCTCGGAGATCACTTGATATTGTATCAATCATATCATTGAGTCTCGCGAGACAGAATTCTTTGAAGACAATATCGCTAGGGACTAGAATATTATTCTCGCGGATATTCCAGAGAACATTATTGGTACCGAAGGAGCAAGTACTTTCAAAGAAGTAGTAGTCCAGAAGGTGGTTGTCATTGATGAGATAACACTTGAACCAGTATTCGCTAAGCAATTAGAAAAGCGAGTGAGAAGGCCGAAAGATTTCGGAGATAAACTTTATCATCCATCACGTGGAGACTGATGAGGTGATGAAGTCCAGAGATGCGATCTTCTGGAGGAAAGAGTCAATGATAAGATTGATTTTGTAACATCCAATTATAAGTGGATGTTAGTTAATCTGCCTGAAGGAGCTAAACCTATTGAATCTTCGAAAAAAAAGACGAAAGCCGAAGGAACTGAAGATGAGATCAAGGCTAGAGAATTTGCTCAAAAATAGAAGATTAATGAGGTTGACGCATATGCTCTACGAGCAAAGATGTCAACTATCAGGATAACGTTGGCCGTGGCTGCTATTCATAAGCTATTCTATCATCAGATGGATGTCTAGACAGTATTTTTGGATAGAGAAATGACAAAAGAGATTGACATATAATAGCTAGATAGATTATCGTTCAGTGTATTAAAGACAAGGTTTGCAAGTTGGTGAATTCTATGTATAATTTGAAGTACGCTCCCAACTTGTGGCTCGAGGAGTTTGACCAGGTTATTAGGTCAAAAGGCTATGGGGTCAGTGAGACTGTTAAAGTATGTTTACACGAAGTTCGTTAATAAGAGAGGAGTCATCATTTGTCTCTATATGGACGACATAATAATGTGTCACTAGAACAAAGATGTTTCTCACGTCCAGATTCAGTATAAAGGACATGGGAGATGCAGATGTCATTCTGGGGATTTAAATAATCCAGACGAAAGTTGAGCTTGTCCTGTCACAAGCTTACTACATGAAAAGTTGCTCACACGCTATGTATATCAGGATCTTTCAGGGATCGATACTTCTTATAGGTATGATCAAAAGATGAAGCCAGATCCTGGAGAAGCGTCAGACAATTAATATACTCAAACATCATTAGGAGTTTGATGTAGGCTATAAGTACCACCAGGTCTGACATAGCTTTTGCTGTAGGTATGACAAGTTAATTCAGGAGCAAACGAAGTGTTGATCTTTGGAAAGCTGTGAAGAGAGTAATTGGATATCTCTTATGGATTCAAAAAGATGCACTACATCTGTTACCCTGCAAGGGGTAGAAGGCTTCAGCGATGCCAATCGGTGGTTAGAAGGAGAGAAAGAAGAGGTTATATCTTTTATATGGATAATGCTGCTATATCGAGGAAGTCGAAAAAATAGATCCATGGGTAGTGGTGCTATAACGAGGAAATTGAAGAAGCAAGCATTTCTCTCACTATTGAATCTGAGTTCTGTTTGCTATAGCGGATGAAGCAGTATTGCTTCGGTATGAAGCAAAATGGCTTTGGAAGCTCAGGAAGGATCTTTCTGTGGTTGGTAAGCAAATTCGGGTGATGCCAATGTACTGTGACAACTGGACACGATCTTTTTGTGGGTGGTGCGTATATTCCGATAGTGCTGATTTATTACGACAACCAGTCGACTATAGCGGTGGCAAAAGTCCTCTTCAATGGCAAGAAGAGGACTTACGATTAAGGCATAGGTCGGTGAATGATCTTACTAAAAAAGGAGTCATTATCGTGGTAGATATTCAGAGTCAAGAGAATCTGGTGGATCCGTTCAACAAAGGTCTCAAGCACCAGCTGGTCGAGGACTGTCATGACCCGCACCTAGTGTAAGGGTACGAGAAGTTGGTACGTCCAACCTACGCTACAGTATCGGAAGTAGAACGTTGTCCTAGGTCACATACATCTAACAATAATAAGGTACCTGTATAATGTATACGCTCCGAATGGAGTACCATATAGAAGTGTATATCTCAATTACAGCTAAGGTAGAAGTACGATAAGATAGATAGATAAAATCTGAATCCACAATAAAATACAAATAAGGGAGAGAGACTAAGTGTCTAAGATAACAAATCCACAATATCCAGAATAACAAAATCCTCAATAAGTACAAGTGTATCCAAAACAAGACAAGACAATAAGTGAGCTACTGGTCAAGCTAACTAGCCTAGACTACGGGGGTAATGTCCTCTGCAAGTGCTGGGTCCTCTTGGGAGTCCAGCTCACATGTGTCATCTAGGCCTGCTCCATAGTATGTATGACAGAACTCCTCAATGTCATCTGTAATATTTTCAACAGGTCCAGTCAGGACGGGAGCGAGCACAATATATCTCATACAGTTCATAATATGATAGGATATATAAATATGCTATAGAGTAAGATACATAAAATGCTGGAAAAATCTATAAAGTAAAAGAGATGACTGTAAAAAATATCTACTATAAGTAAAGAGCTAACAATGACTAGTGATGCAGAGTACAAGATAGACATGTGAACGACTTGATAATAAGCATAAAAGTTTGCACATGACTACACTACTTTGTAATTGTTCACATGACCATTAATACTCCCCCGTACCCCAATCAATACATAAGGATCCAAACAGGTTATGTTATTGCACATGATTTCACATGGGGGCCCATAAATGGATGTATATGAATATAAATATGGGGGCTCCGTGAACATCAGAGTACATGAATCACGAGAGTACACATGAATGGTGAAAGCACAGGAATACATGATGAAAATGAAACGCACATGATATGATGTATCCGATGCTCCTGAGGGGGATAACATCTCATGAAGGGATCCATATAGTACCAATACGTGTTAACAACGTGACAGCATCAAGTAAAGTAATCTAGAGCGTAAATGTAAATCCTATCAAGTATGAAACGGTCAGAGAATATACTCGCCTGATATCCTGAGTATCTGAAATAAATATACTGTCTGAGGAGAGGTGTCTGACTCCTATTTAGAACAGCACAAGTCACAACATATCCAAAATGGTAAAATAGACTACTACAATGCATCCTATATGATGTTTGGGTCAATCTAGGCTAAAGTCAACCTTTGGTCAACTCTAGTCAGCTACACTAGTCAAACTAGGTCAACTAGGTCAAATCCTAACCAGACAAGTCTCACAAAGCCTAACCATGTCTATCCTAGCATTCACATACCATCACAATGTTATACAAGCTATCAACACACAATCCCATGTGTATATATGCCATATACACATAGGCTTACATATAGGAAACCATATAGGCTATATGCCTATGTACCAATCTATATTGGCATACACTCATATTTATTTACCATATTTATATACACTAAAATCATATAGGCAATATGCATATATATATATATATATATATATATATATATATATATATATATATATATATATATGCATATATATATATATATATATATATATATATATATATATATATATATATATATATATATATATATATATCACATTATACATATATATATATATATATATATATATATATAGAGAGAGAGAGAGAGATAGAGTGAGATGTGTGTGTGTCAATATTGTGTGTGTACATAACAGTGTGTGTGTGTATATAGGTTCCTGTGTGTGTGTGGCAGTAAGGGGTGTTCTCAGTCCCTGTGTACATGTGTGTATGTGTTCTCAGTTTAGTGTAAGGGTGAGTGAGTGATATCAATGTGTGAGTGCGTGTATATATGAGAAATCAGTACAACAATCCAGTTTCCAGGTTTTTCCTCTGTGTGTGTAAACAGTACGTTGGTTCTCAGGTCAGTGTGTGCATGAGTGTATAGCGGTACATGCATATGTGTATGTGTGTGTAGATTTCAGGAAACAGTGTATCAGTTAAGTGCACATGCATTCTCAGGTTTGTGTGTGTGCTATATGAGAAAACAGTACACACATAAACAGTTCCCAGTTTACAACAGTCCATTGTATTTCGAAACCAAATCACCTAGCTACATGAATCCCAACATTACAACTTAACTCAGGCCTAGAATAGGATCTAACATTGTAAATTAATCATTCTAAAATCAGGAATACACATTTCAATTCTCAGAAAATCAGTTTTTTTTCATTTTACAACGGTCCACTTGAAATTCGAAAACCCATAATCCAATATTTAACATAAATCCCAACATATAGACTAAACTCAGGCATAAATGTATGATCTAATCATGATAATTTAACCATTCAAAATTAGTTTAAACATAATTAATCTTATAAAATCGAAGAACTGTACCTAGTGTCAGGAATTTGGGGGAATTCACCAATTCGAATTCAAAATACAATTGATAACCCAAACAATTGGTTGGTAATTAAAGTGTCACATGTGAATGTGTCATGAAAGTGTCCTAGTGTCCAAAAATTAGACACAAATGTGTCCAAAATAGTCCAACACACAGAACACTGAAATAGTGCACTGACAGTGTGGTGCGCGCGTGCCATAGGTTCGTGCACACGACACGAGTCGAATCATGACACGTGCTCGTGTTCCCATGTTTGTCTAATATAGGGCAACACGTTCGTGTCCCTGACACGTCACCACGACGTGTCCACGATGGACACGAAGCCCGTATCAGCAGGATGAGACACGCGTGCACTGTGCAGTGTGAAACATGTGCACACGCGATTTCTTCCTCGATACGAAACCATGTTGCGTGAAATTTCTTGGGTGTCATGTCAAACATGTGCTCCGTGTGTCCAAGAAATTTTGTGTCCAATAGTGTCGTGTACAGTGTGTACGACACCCCGAACAGCAGGGCATCGAGCACACTGCTCATGCTGCATGTCCGTGTCAGATTTCGACACAAAAATGACACAGGGGTCGACTCAGTCAAGGAGGATTATAATCTATACATATAAGGCTACAAGTTCATTCAAACACATTTCAAAAACAGTAAATAAATTCCCTTTGTGGCATTCTATCAAACACCTAGAACTAGATTATGATACGTGTGCGATACGGACACGAAATCAATACAAAATTTCACCAATCACACACCACAGCTAGGGGACACCTAGATCTAGGCTATTATGTACATAAATCAGGATTAAAACATAGTTTAATGGGTTTACCTATAGAGTATCAATGATAAGGAAAAAGTCCCAAATATGATAATTCTCCTTGCAAGCCAATAGCTCCAAATTATACCAAAACTGAGATTTTCTCTCCATGAAAAGAAAATAGAGTGGGATTAGGCTCTAATACAAGAAACTAGAGTAAAAAAGAAATTAAAATGAAATAGTTATGGATTGGGGAAGAATGACCAATACCTTTCTTTTCCAAAAGTTGATTTGATGCAAAAGAGGCAAGAAGAATGGAAAGAGAGATTATATATGGTGGGGATCCCTATGTGGCCGACCAATAAAGGAGGAATTAGGGTTAGGTTTATGACTAATGGGCTTGGGCCAAGTTTCAAAGATAAAGGAAATCAATCCATAAGTCAAAGTCCTTGAACCTAATTATTTATTCTCCTATATGAAACTTGATTCTAAATGACTTAACTTGGGTTGACTTAAGTTAGACTAGGGTCCCACCATGCTATTCAAGTCACCATAGCTAGAGTCAATATATAGGTTAGTCTCCAAAGTCTCAACTAGCAAAGGTCAAAACAACAACCATCACTCAAACAATTTACAAATAATTCCAAGAAACCAAAATGACCAAAATACCACTAGGCCAAAAATGATAAATAAAATATCCTAATCACATGGTTAGGCTCTAGGTCAAGTAGTCTCTAGGGTTTCACTAGCAAAACTCCAAAATCATAAATTACCAATAAAATAGTTTAAAAATAATTAAAAATTACCAAAAATTATATCATGATTTAAATAACATTATTAAAAGATTAAAATTATAAAATTTCAAAATTACCTTTATTTAGAAAATTGGGTGTTATAAGGACTCAACAAGAAAAATAGGCTTGAAGACGTTCTGATATTGTGTCTCTGCAATCCTACCATAAAGTTTTATGCTATTAGTTCAAAGAGAAATCTACTAGGCATCTAGCTTTGGTTCAAGGGAGGACCATTGAGTGGAAAAATATCAGGTGCAGCGGGCAATCCTTTGGTATACTGCGGGGTCACGGACCTAGAACCACTATTAGTGGGCAGTCCTCTGGATATTGCGAGGTCACGTACCTAGAACCACTGTTGGTGGGCAATTCCTTTGGATATTTCGGGATTTTAAACCCAGAACTACTGTAGGTAGGCAATCCTTTAGGAATTTGAGGAGTTATGAACTCAGAACCACTGTTGTCTACTGTTTGTTCTTTGTATAGAACAAAGTCCTGTGAAAGGATGGCTTGGAAGCCTTAATGAGTTCTTAAACATTTGGAATGTCCGACGTGCTTTACAGGAAGCATTGGCAGCACAACATTGCAAAGGAGCATAGTACTCCATGCTATAGTAGGGTGACACCACATGAGGTACCTAGTAAGGGTAAAGCCTCGACTTCGGGCCAAGTCACAGTGGCGTAGCACCGCATATAGACAGGTAGGCCTAATGCTGTAGAATAAAGAGTGGTAGACAGCACTACAAAAATAGTGGTGTAGCACCACATGAGGCATTACCTCGGCTTTGAAAGCCACGTTACGGCAGCATAACACCACATGGAAGCGAAAGGCTTCATGTTGGTTAGTTTGGCATTACAAAGAGGCTGGGCCTCATGCTACAGTGGTATGACACCACATGAGGTATTGTCTCGGCTTTGGGCCATGTCAAAGAGGCGTAGCACTACAAGAAAGCAAAAGGCTTCATGCCAAGACTCTTTAAAAGAACTCACCTAGAGTATATGAAAGAGATATAAGCCATCTCTGAGAGTAAACTTGTAGACACCTAATATACATACATCGAAACCAGGCTAACACAGGGCCTTTAATGTACAGCCAGAAGCATAGTTGATGTCATTATGTGAGTGAAAAGAATTACAGTTATGGTATATAATTCAAGGCTTAGTCCATTCTTATATCATGCTGTTATTTAACCCATACGGAAAGATTCAAGTCGTAGCGATATCTCTTCTAATGCATGATGGGCAGTTACTGTGGGGAACGCTTAACCCATATATTGAGATATATGGAGAATTATTGGTACTTTTGCCTTTAGACTAGGAAAGATAGTCCTACATCGGCTATACCAAATGGTGAGTATCTCAATATAATGCATTGCTTGTGTTGAGGTATGCACATGAGGTATGGAGGGCACAAGTGTGTGCCATGTGCGAATATTTTTCGAAAAGGAAAAAAGATTAATTCCAACAAGGAGATAAGTTATTTTTTGTCGTTTGGACTCGAACACGGACTCCAGGATGCCACGTGCATGCACGGGCGTGTATTCGGGGGTAGTCATGGACTGGCACTCGACTATGTTGATTGCGGGATGAACTAAAATATCAAACTCTGTTTTTGAGTATTGGTATTTTAGTCCCATATCAGATAGAAGAAAAGATGAAGTCTCACTCCACTCTATAAATAGAGCCTCCTAGCCTCCTTTCTAAGATACACCAAAAAAGAGAGTAAAGGGAGTCCATGAACTCCAGGAAGCCCGTTCAAGTCACAAAAAGTTGACTAACGAGCGTTTCAGAAGTTCTTTGAGAACTTGCTGGTTCATGGAAGCGGATCGTATAAAGGCGAATCTTTCTTTAAGCAACGGTGATCTTCATCCCCCCAGCAGAGTTGCCTTCGTCTCTTCCTTCTTTCTTCTTCTACTTGTTTTGTGTGGCTTCGGGTATTTCTGGAGAGCAAACTCGTTAGCAAAAATCTTCGAAATACTTTAAGGATATTAGAGAGCTAATACTAGCTGAAAATCTTTAGTATTCAACCCCCTACAAAGGCTATTAGAGAGCTAATACTAGCTAACAATCTCTAGTATCTGATCCCCTACAAAGGCTATTAGAGAGCTAATACTAGCTGAAAATCTTTAGTATCTGATCAACTCTCTATCTAGATCTGTTTCAGGAATAACACTAAGTTATATAATCTATATCTCAATTCACTTCAGAAAATAATAACAAGATAGACATAAAAAAAGATATGTCAACAATCTTACAATATATATATCTGGGGACTTAATAAAGTACAATGTCTCGTGGACATAAAATACTAATCAAATAGAGACAAGCTAGTTATGACTAATGAATATCCGAAATAGTGATGATGATCCAAAATTTGTTAGAGTTTTGAATACTCTGGGATCTCCTAGGTGGCATTCTCCTAGAAGTTCCGTGGTGGCAGGTATTTGACTTGCAGCCACCCTGGTCAATTAAAAAGTCACAGAGAAAGTACCCAAAGCAACACTAACCGGAAGATAGATGTAAGTAATTATTTTATAAAGAATTATAGATAAATTTATCCGACTCTAGACAATGTATATCTATTAAGTATGGTTGGAGTCCACTTGATAAGTAGCTGACCATTTTCACGTGTCTTGGTGCTTGGTATTTTAGGCAAGAGTGTGACATGCCGGTATACACTGTTGTATACAGTTGGCCTAGTATACGCCCTCACACTCCATACTTTGGTACTAGGGCATTGCAATATATATTCATGTCACATCTTTCCTGACCATATATAATGTATATGTGTAATTGTGATCTCAATCCACATGAATATATATGTCATAAAGGAATGAAAAAAATATATTATGGTCTACAACCTATACCACAATCATTTGAATGGATCCATGAGGCATAACAACGGTCTACAAATACTAAGCTATACTACCCAGTAGGAAATACATAACGAAACATAACTGGGAAAGAATACCTAAATCTGTAAAGCTGATCACCAATATTCTTTGAAAGAAGCTCGTCAATACTTGGAAGGAGACCAGATCTTCAGGGGAACGTAGGAAGATACATAATATACAAGCTTGGTGTAATAGTATAATACGCAGAAAAAAGACAGAAAATATAGGTATACTACTACTAACCAATATACCTAAACATGCAATTGAGGATAACATTCGACTGAACGACTCGTGGTATACGTGTAGCACTCGCAATTGGGCTACTACCGAATAACTCATTAGGTAATGCTTATTTCAACACACTATCAAAATACTTATCGTGTAGTGCTCATCTCGAAACACTATCAAATACTCATCGGGTAGTGTTCATCTGGAGTCAATATCAAAACACACATCAGGTAGTATTCATCTCGAGATACTATCAAATTACTCATCCGGTAGTGCACACCTGGAGACACTATCAATCACATGCAAATATAGCCCAAGTGCCCAATGAATTTCCTCTCCAACCAATAATACTAAACATGCCAAGTCTACCAATCAAAGCAAGAATCCAGTAACGTTGACTAAAGTCAACTACAAATTAAGTACTTTAATGGGCCAAGTAATCAGCAGTCACAACTATATATAACCACCATGCCTCTGTCCATTATACATACAATTATTTTATGACCAAGTCTGTGTATGTCACACCTCAGTCCAAAAATATGCGAGACCAAAATCACAATCACAAGCAACTTTC